>OZ057406.1:24319000-24352000 GCA_964056735.1 Allodiplogaster pararmata | reverse complement strand
AGAAAAGAGAGAGTGAGAAAGAAAGAGAGAGAGAAAAGAGAGAGAGAGAAAGAGAAGAGAGAGAGAAAAGAGAAGAGAGAAAAGGAGAAGAGAGAGAGTGAGAAAGAAAGAGAGAGAGAAAAGAGAGAGAGAAAAGAGAGAGAGAGTGACCGAATCATTCATTTAATAAAAATAAAAATTTATTGAACATCTGATAATTTGCCTTCCCTGAGCGCGGAATGAATGAATAGACAAAATGAAGAAAATGAAAAGACTGTAAGGATAAATTATTGAATCAGTGAATGTAAAACGAAAAACCAGTAAATGGAAATGGTAATAAAAATTAACCGGCAGGAACATATCCCAAGGATAGCGAGAGTGATCTGAAAGTAGTGGCCTGTGACTGAGGAGAAGCAGACATTGAGGGATGCAGCGGAAGAAGCGCGGGACTACCTCAAATAGCCAACAGGTTCTGAATGATACCCAGAGTTAGAACACTTCCACGGTGAAGCATGAAGTTCCGTGGTTCCGAATCGACTCAGTAAGTTTTCGATTTCCGATGATATGGTCCGACATGTTCTAACCAACTCGGCCTCAAGGAATGTAATGGAGCGTTAAAATTGAAAAAAGGCACTTTTCAAGTGAAAGATGAGTGGCCGCCAATTTCGTACCTTCTTTAGTCTCATCACAAATTGTCGTCAAATGGCAATGGATTACGTTGTTTTCTTATTGCTCAGTCTTGTTTAAAAGTGGTTGCTCGGTTCAAAAGTAATAACTTAAAAACACCGTATTCCATTACCATTGCACTTTCGTTGTGAAACTGAAAAAGGTGCAAAATTGGTGGCCCACTTGTCATTCACTTTTTTGAAATTTAACGATCTATAAATCTTGCTAGAAAAATGATCTTCTCACAATGCCCTCGTCGGAGAACGAAACTGCTTATGGCAATCGACTAAATAGAAAAATCAGCGCGTGATGTCTCGAGAAATTCATCAAAAAGGTTTTAATTGAATTGGAGATTTTTTTAATTGCCGAGGGAAATTAGCTATTTAAAGAGCAAGCGTAAGCTTTCAGCCCTAACAACCTTAAAAAAATTACTAGTTAGTGAAAAGAAACCAGTCGCCTTTGTTTTCTTTTTAGTGAACGATTGATATTCAATTGCTCTCATATCTCATCTTTTTCCCTCCGTCATTCCCTCAGAATGGATGCCATGTTTATCAAGACTTATCTCCTGCCATGTCTCCTCTTGGTCTCATCCTCTCAAATCCTACTTCAACTTTTCAACATCACATTCTACATCACACTTTTTATGCGATGTCTTCCAATATTCAGCGTAATAAAAATGGGATTTTCCAAAGTCCTGCAATGATTTTTGTTCTGAATTCAGACTGGAAGATTATTCCAATAAAATGACTAACCTGGTTGATTGCTTTCCGCCTTCACATAGATGATGTCACAGGCTCTTCCGTACGAGTTGCAATCCGCCGGCGCGCATCTGCTGCTGAGCATGGAACAACATTCTTCCCTAGAACGGCTTCAAGCAAATGTTACCCTCTCCGTGCGTCGCTCGCTACCCGAACTCTCAGCTCAAAAATCTCTCGCGTTCTTGGCACACTTGAATACTATTTTTTGAGTACAAAAGCTTTTTACTCGTCTATTTTCTCACAGTTAACTCTTTTCAAGTTGTACTATGGTTTCGAAAGTTCTTTGGAGGTAAAAGGTTGATAAGAAAGCAATACAAGAAAGACTTTCCACAATAACGTGACAGTCGCTCATTTCTCTTTGCAAGTGTTTTCAGAGCCCTGAATATCATTGATGCGAACGATGAATTTGAACGGGTTATCTTTTGGCGATAAAACTTCGAACGAATTAAACTACAAAACTATTCGATACTACCGAATATTTTGAACAAATTTTTGAAAGCAGTTATCCGATTGAGAACAAGATTTTTAAGGTTGTAAAAATGATAAATAAAATTTGAGATCAATATTAACCATGCAGGACTGAACATACTAACTCAGAAAGCCTATAATTTTAATTAGCTCACCTGAAATACACAACCTACCAAATTTGACGTCGAAAATCATGCACGTATTGTCTTTGAATATCCGTATTCAAGCTCCAAATCTAGAACTAAGCTAACCTATCATACTCTACTATCTTTCGTAACTTTGCTGGATTTCAAAACTCGACAGGCAAGCCCTCAAAAACATTATACATCCCCAACAAACCCTGGTGGAGAACTCCCAGCACATGTCTTGCACCACACACAGCAACATTCAATTGTGCAGCAGTGAGAAGATGCGGAAGTGAGGGGGAGTAGCAGTGACAGAAGAAGTTTAAGAAAGTCACCGACCCTTACCATGTTACTGTTACTGTAAGTGTTACTGTAAGTACTATGTAGCTGTGAATACTGAGGGCAGACGAAATAAATAATATACGCTCAGTTCTCCATTAAAAGACAATTAAAAGAAACGTTAGATGAATACAATAAATGCACATTTGGTCAATATCAAAAGTGATCGAACTGTGGTTCCAAAACCTAGTTCACGTCTGACCTTGCTTACCCTGAACGTAAGTGCAATCTCATTCCTTGCCATAGAACGCTTAATCAATGTACAGTTTCAAGATCAACTACATACATAAAAATTCTCTCCAGAAGAGAAAAACCGTCAAAAGTTAACAATGTTCAAGTGCTGGTCAAGAAGTAATCGGAAACTTTGGAAACTACTTTCAATTCTCAAGCATTTGTTTTGATACATTGAAAAAAGAACTCAGCCTAAATGACAATGCTGTCTAAAGAGAAACTCTTAGCTTTGATGTGTTCGCCTAATGCATTCTTTGTCTTCCTATCTAGCTTTTGGTGAGCAAACCAAAAATATTTCTTTCTTTTTCTCTTTTGGGTGTCCCGCTCTTATCAAGGCCACTTATTCATCTTCCGGACATTTCTTCCACCTCTTCCCGTCCCGGAACCTTTTTTCCCGGAACGAATAGCATTCTCATCCTGTCCAGATGAAAATGCTATTCTTTCCCGATTACCAACGTCATGAACACATTACAACTGCACATCAAATGTACCAAACAAGTGAGATACCTTATTTTTTTGTCGATGTAGACGGCGTTTTTGGAATGTGAATTAAGCCCTAGAGTTGTTTGATATATATATCTTCGAATGCTAAGTTACACAGTTTAAAGGCAGTGACACCTTGTTGAGGTGACAAATGATTGAACTATCGCAGAGAAAAAAGCTAGTCCACCGGGCAGGATCGAACCCAGACCATCTCGACTCAAACCGGGAGTGCGTGTTACCATTACACCACGGGGACACATTGCTATTCCGTGTGATAGTGTTATATGAAAGGCTCGTATTCCTTGTTCTCTGAGTCACTCATGTTTATTAAGCGATTGCGTCATGAATGAAGCGTAACTCCAGAATTCACGCTTAAGACAGAAGAGAGATGGAAGATGGATGATAAATTTTTAAATGCTAAGTAATGTATTTAAACAAAATCTAGCAAAAATTTGAAATAGGCGGCTTTTATTTGAAAAAAAAAAACATGCCCTACCCTACTCAAGTTATTTTTTTTTCTTGGGGTTTTCGAATGCTACCAATAACTAGTGAAAAGAAATTTTTTCAATTGTTTAGAAATATGTACATAGTGATTTTTATTAGACAAGTAATTTTTGCTTTAAAACAATATTACATTCAATTTTTTTATCTTTGAATATAAGAGAATCCTCGTCAAACAATGTTTTTTTTTATTCGTTTATGCCATTTATTTTAACTGTAAGAATTCGAATGAGTTTTTCCTTAAATACTTATTATTGGATGAATGATGCCCCTTTGTTCTTCATATATCCTTGTCAATGTAAATGGGACCACACCACAAATGCCGAACTCATTTACCAAAAAACTTTCACTTCTGATTACTATGTTTTATCGATGAAGGGAGTTGCCACCCCTTGAGAGAGTGAAGAATACTGAGCAGGTCAAGGGACTCGCAACCCCTAATCGTATCAATACAATGAATATTGAATGTTGGGTTATTTCGAAATCAAATATTTTTCTCTATCAAATATATAATTTTCTGCTTTAATTGTTTGCTTTTCAATAACGTATAACGTATAAAGCATATATATATATATATATATATATATATGCAAAAAAGTGCTAACAGTTCTTGATTATGTAAAGAGCGACAAAACTACAAGTGCCCGATAAGAAGATGAATGCTCGGTAGAGTTTCAGCTGTTGCAGCGAATATCTGGAATTATCGGGCCAAAAAGAAAGATAAAAAGAGAAGAAAAGATAGAGAAAGCGAAAAAGAGAGGATGAGATAAAAAGAGAGACTATCAAATAAAGGTCCGCGAGAAGGAGCTTGTAAAAGACTGTCACACAGCCAAGAAAGAGAAATACACACGCGAAAAGAAACAGCAACGACTGAAATCAATCATAATTCATGACAAAAATTTCAGTCTATGGACTACTTCTGACTGAAAAACCGTTTGTAGCTGAGTTCTTCAAAGGATTCCACATCGTCCGCTCTTCTGATCTCCAGGAAAGAGTTTTGGGTCGTCGGGGGAGCAGTGGAGCTAGGGGCAACGCTCTTTGGCTTGGCCCTCTTCTTGGTCAAATACACCGCTCGCAACTCGCTGTCTCCAACCGGAGGAAGCTGGTTGTTCGCGGAGATCACGATGTTCTGCTTCCTCTTTTCAGCGGCCTTTGCGTGGTTGGAAACGTTTTGCGTGACAATGATTGGTCGTTTTCGTCCGCTCTTTCTCAAATTCGTATCACCCAAGAACGCAACAGGGGCTGGTGAGTCAACTGCAACTTGGGATTGCTTTCGGGACGCAGCAGAACTTGCAGGTTCTTTAGCCTTATGAGGTCTTCTGTCTAGGGGCAGTGGACCTGAAGACTTCGCGACGCTGTGTGTTCTACCACCGCTGTAAGCCACATTGCGAGGTGACTGCTCATTAAAACGCAGCAGACGAGGGCGACTTGCCGATGAGCTTCCGGCAGGTTCTCTCTCGTGAAGAGGAGCGGCGGACTTGGCCTCTGGGACAAAAATTCCAGGCCGTGGATGATCTGCTGTGACCTGTGGTTGTAAAATGCTGTTTTTGGATGTTTGGATCGTAGTCGGAGTCAAAGATGGAGTCGGAGTCGGAGGTGGGTCTCGAATAGACTCCCGTCGCTCAGAAGCTTTACATTCACAGACCAATCGAGGTGCACCAGGTTCTCCGCGTGGTCCTCTCGTGCCTGCCGCACCGGAAACACTGGCCTGCAAAGTATCATTGTCTGTTCCGTCTGTCTGTTTCCCCTTTTTGTCAAAAATCATTGACAATAACTACCGCATTCATGAAGACAACTCCAAGAGGTGACTACAATATGTACAAGCGGAAGTCTAGGCTGAAGACCCCGTAGTACCCTCGAAGAATGACCAGATGTTTGAGGGAGTGTGACGTTGAAAAATACATTTTTTTTGGGGACGAGTACAGCATATACGAGCGGGAGTCTAAGCTGTCATAGGCTCTCTGCTGATTGACCAAGTGCTTGAGGTAGTTTTAATCAAAATAACCA
This sequence comes from Allodiplogaster pararmata, assembly GCA_964056735.1. NCBI lineage: Eukaryota > Metazoa > Nematoda > Chromadorea > Rhabditida > Diplogasteridae > Allodiplogaster > Allodiplogaster pararmata. Next base: position 24,346,443 of record OZ057406.1, on the reverse strand, counting down.
ACATTGCCAATTTCGCCTTCTCGCCCCTCTTCTCCATTCCGGCCTGGCACTCCAGCATCATAAGAAGGCCTTCCCTGCATACCTGGAGGGCCTTGCTGACCCGCTGGTCCGCGTGCTCCTCTCGCGCCTTTCACGCCCACGCCAGCTAAACATTCTCTAGCTCAAAAATCGAGTGCTTATTTCTTACCGGCCCAACCATATGTTTCCTACTCATAGTTTTCACCCTCTAGATTGGTCTCAGACGATGATGATCGAAAATGATTGACAAAACCATCTGCTCTGCGCTTCGAACCCTGAGAAGGTATACTTTTATCCAGGTTTGAAACTGAGAAGGTATACTTTTATCCAGGTTTGATCCAGGTATCCAAAATCCAGATACCGCATTCTTTTTGCCCTGAAAGCTTTTCAACCTTGGTCTGTTTGCGTCCAATTCTGGAGAGCTAGATTCCGAGGTCCATGAAACAACAGATCGTGTGAGTGTGGGCAGTAAATTTTCGAGTGCATTTGTCAATTTTACTTATTTTAAAAGAAGTTCTTCAGATCGATGGGGCGAAATAAAACACAAGAGCGACTTTGACAGGTCTAGTTACCGATGACATCGTCTCCGAGTTCTCCTGGCATTCCTTTGTCACCAGTGGGGCCGTCTTTGCCATATGGACCCAGCAGTCCCTGCGGGCCCTCTGCTCCTTGTTTGCCCTGGGGCCCTGAAGCGAAAATTATATCGAAAAATCCAAAAAAGTATTTAAATGGTTTTACACATATTAAAACTAAAATTTCAAAAATTTTGATTATTTTGTAAGGGATTAATTCAATCTTTCAGCTGAGCGATTATGCTCAATAGCATCATTCAACTAAAAAACATAATTCTCAGTTGCAGAATTTGAAGCCAGTCATGCCTAATTCAGACGGGATGTGATTTATTATAATTAACTATCTTGATTAAACCCAGCCGTCTCTTTTACCGGGAAAAAGCGCGTAACCAATCCACTCCGTAGCAAATTGTTAAGAAAGTCTAATACATAGTGGTGTTTCAGAGAAAATCTGCTTGAGCACTTTTTCTGTTTACAGAAGAGCCATTATAGACTTGAAGTTTCAAATTAGGTTAAGTTTAACCTAATTTGAAGCTTAACATGCGGAAAATAAAACAGTACAAGATATGCTGCTTTTCAAGGTCAAAAAGTTAAAATTGAAACTTAAGGTTGAAAAGTAACTTTTAAAAAACTATAACTTGAAGAGTAACTCAAAAAACTTATAATTTCACCTAAGCTGCCGCCCGGGCCTTTCGGTCCTAGAAGGCCAATCTCTCCCTCGAGACCCGGGGGACCTCTGGGACCTACAGGGCACATCACACATGGATGATCTCTTGCTGGAGGCTCCACTTCATCGATTCCATCTTCTCCTGGAAGACCCTGAAAAATGAGAAGTTTTTTATTAACTGATGTATGCTCCAATAAAAAAATATAATATTATATATTGTGTTGTCAACTTCTATCGGATTTTCTAATTGAATAAATTCTCGTGTAAATTAATCATTATTATTGTAAAATATGAATTTAAAACCAATTTTCAATTCATATTTTTATTCGTAAGAATAAGCTGTGATAGATAACATTCAAAAATCAACAAATTTATCTTGGTGAAGCTCAGATGAAGCCCGAGCCTTACGCGTATGGATCTGGAAAACGCTCAAGCCAGGAATTTTTTGGAGAGACAGGAGTCGAATAGCTTCTTACTTTACGCTTACTTTGACCTTCGCGGAACGAATCTGAAAAGAGGAGAAAGAAACAAACCAGTGAGCCTGTTTTGCCTTGAATGCCATCTTCACCCGCGTCGCCGGCGGGTCCGGGAGGGCCGTGTGGACAGGTCAATCGATGACATTCTGCAGGTCTTAGCTTATTGATCCGTATATTTGCTCACTTATCTTCAATACTTGGTTGCTCTGCTCTTCTTTTGCTCTTTCTATCGACGTTCTTGGGTCGTATGCACTTAAAGGCAGAAAATCATTTCCCTTGAAATAGTACTTATAATTAATCTACATTTTTCAATGCAAAATTGTGGCGATAAGCACAGAATTAAGAAAACATTCACGAAACAAGAAAACCAAAACATGCAATTCTTTTAATGGTACTTGAAGAAAAATGAAAACTATCACAAACTCTGGGTAGGTAAACTGTTTAATACTCGAAAACTACTTTTCTCGAGAAAAGACTGGCGCTTGTATAACGACTTTGACAGATTTTCTACGGAAAACGCGCTTTTCTCTTTCATTTTCCTCAATATATGATACGAGCATACACATCTCGCAGTCTTCTCTAAATTATCAGGTGGAAACTTTAAGAAAACTTGCACGATTTGTCACTGCAGCAACAAAGTTGATTTCTTCTGTTAAATTTCCTACATTTAGAAAAGAGAGACGGTTTTTTCTATTCAAAAGTATGAATAATCATACTCTATATACATATTATACTATTCAGACGGTATACTTTATGAAAATTATTATTCATACATTATTTAATGTTATACATAAATAATTTTACATACATTTCATACATTATTTAATTTGACTCATTAGTCATACATATTTCATATAAAATGAAGTTTTTTTGTTGAAAATGTCAGCGATAACTCTTAGCACACAATTTTCTGACAATAAAGCTTTATAGTAAACAGTTCGTTTCTAGTCCACGCTGTTATTTGACTCATAAATAACGCAATTCTTTGGAAAGCAAGCAGCTGCCGTTCAGTAAATTCTAGGATGAAGTTATGAAAATAGCAAAAATAATTTTGATGATGATAATGATAATGCTCAGAACAATGCTAAAAAGGAAGTTTTAAAATATTATAATAATGACTCACAAAGATGAAATAAATTAATAACACTAATAAGAATTTAAAAAAAACTTCTGACTGCTGCATTGGTGAAGGTGCGGAATCTGATCGTTTTCCGGTTGAGCGCTCCTTCTGAATATTGCGCCGCCCTCGTTCATTTCGATCCAGATTTCGGAGGACCTCAGCTTCAATTTGCAACGATGAAGAGAGGTAGGTACGATATGTCGAGTCAGGAAGAAGTAAAACAAAGATAAGACATAAATTGATACCGAAGGGCCTTCAGAAGTAGGAAGTGTTGTGTGCATTAAAATCTCAGTGGCTGGACTGTATAACTTCGTCACTCAGAAAGTGAACGTCGCGGCTTCGGTTCCCAGTTAATCAATAACTTTCGCTTCAATTGTAGCCAGTTAGGTTCGTTCCTTTGCTTACAAAAACAGTTAAGTCGGATTCCCGAAAAATTTCATTATGTATAAAACGAAATTTATCAGAAACTCATTTCAGAGACGCTGGCGCCTGATAAAGATTGAATATGATTCAAATAAAACATAGGCAAAAGTTAGTCTAGAAGCCGGGACCGAACCACCTCTTTTCGAGAGTGCGATCGCGTAACCAGTTATACCTGCGTATTCCATACCTTGAACTTCTCGACCGATGCTGATGCATGCAGAAGTGCGTCGTCTGCGTTGCGGGTGATCATATACAGATTGGAGAGGAGGAGAAGCGAGGAGAGAAGAGAGAGGCAGACTGTGAGAGAGGCCAGGCGCAAGAAATACAAGGGAGAGATTCCAGAAAGAGGAGAGGACACAGACATGAGACGAGACTAGTTGGTTCGGGATCAGGAGCCTTAAACTGAAAGAAAACTGAAAAGAGCGGAGGAGCTTTGAGTACAAAGGTTCAATAAAAGCTTTTATAGTGCGTCCGAAAAAAAACAGAGAGCGGCATGCATAGAGAGAAAAATTGTCAAACTTCAACTCACAAAAGGCTATATGAACCAGCTTTTTTCTCGAGAATTTTTTTTTATAAATGAATTTACGTTCCCATTTGAATGGGTAAGGGCGACGTTTCATTATTTTTCTCACACATATTTGGTATCGCCTTCTTCTTCTCTTACGCAAGCCTTTTTTAAAAATTTGAATTCTTTATTATCACCAAAGCATTACTTGTTACTAGGTCATCACTTAAATGGATCATACAATGAGATTTTCCTGTGGCTGATAACATTAAGTTGGGGACAACTTTTAAAGAGTAATGCAATCTGCAACTGTGGCGCTGATGTGAACAATCCTGGTAGTTTATTTGGTATCTCAATGTAATATTACCGAAGAGTCCACGCGATAATATCAATCCGATTGGTGTGAATGGAGAGTCATCATCATGCGTTTTTCAATTTTCTTACATCTCATAACTAAAGTTCATGAAAACCTCGCACAGCAAGGGTCAGTTTCTGTTAACTTATTACAATCGAAATCTCAAGTGTAGCTCGTCTACCTCAGAAGAAGAAAAAACGTTCAATAGGGTAAAATATGTCCCTTTTTTCACGGAATTTTGATTGAAGTTCAGAGTTGGGCGCCTAAAAAGTAGAAAAGGTCTTACTTTTTAATTTAAAAAAACAGTCATCATAACAAAATGAGACCCTTGCACAAGTTGATTAAATCAGGTTGTTGTTTTGGTTTATAGGAACTGGATGAGAAATAATTGTTTTTGTATGTAAATTACGAGGCAGAGGTACATACGCAACAAAAATAATCCAACAAAAACACAAGCCTTGAACCAGGTCAACCTTTATAAATCATGTACATAAATGTTCTGAACGAGTGATGTGAACAAATTGAGGCTAAAACTCGGTTTGTATCAGCTTTAGGTGTGAAGAGCTCAGGAAATCAAGGACAGGAGTACAGAAGTCAAGGACAGGAGTACAGAAGTCAAGGACAGGAGTACAGAAGTCAAGGACAGGAGTACAGAAGTCAAGGACAGGAGTACAGAAGTCAAGGACAGGAGTACAGAAGTCAAGGACAGGAGTACAGAAGTCAAGGACAGGAGTACAGAAGTCAAGGACAGGAGTACAGAAGTCAAGGACAGGAGTACAGAAGTCAAGGACAGGAGTACAGAAGTCAAGGACAGGAGTACAGAAGTCAAGGACAGGAGTACAGAAGTCAAGGACAGGAGTACAGAAGTCAAGGACAGGAGTACAGAAGTCAAGGACAGGAGTACAGAAGTCCAGGACAGGAGTACAGAAGTCAAGGACAGGAGTACAGAAGTCAAGGACAGGAGTACAGAAGTCAAGGACAGGAGTACAGAAGTCAAGGACAGGAGTACAGAAGTCAAGGACAGGAGTACAGAAGTCAAGGACAGGAGTACAGAAGTCAAGGACAGGAGTACAGAAGTCAAGGACAGGAGTACAGAAGTCAAGGACAGGAGTACACAAGTCAAGGACAGGAGTACAGAAGTCAAGGACAGGAGTACAGAAGTCAAGGACAGGAGTACACAAGTCAAGGACAGGAGTACAGAAGTCAAGGACAGGAGTACACAAGTCAAGGACAGGAGTACAGAAGTCAAGGACAGGAGTACAGAAGTCAAGGACAGGAGTACACAAGTCAAGGACAGGAGTACAGAAGTCAAGGACAAGAGTACAGAAGTCAAGGACAGGAGTACACAAGTCAAGGACAGGAGTACAGAAGTCAAGGACAGGAGTACAGAAGTCAAGCACTTATAAATTATTTGAGTTCGAGAACGCTAACTAACATTGTAAAAAAAAGTATTCAAAAGTTTGTTAGAAATCGAAGATGAGATGGAAAATGTCTGCCGCGAAGTATGGACTGGCCTCAAATGTTTCAGCCACTTTCTTTCGAAACTTGATCAGATCTTAGGAATAGGGAAACCTCTTCGAGTGATATCAATGATGAGCGATATTAGAAGGAAACGGGATAACAGAGATGCTCTCCATCTTTTGAATGATCTCATTTCACAAATCTTGTTCATAACTTTTAATGATAAACGAGATTAGAACTTTCGAATAAAGACAATTTAAGAGGTTCTAGCGGAAAGATAGTAGGAATTTAGAGATAGAAAGAGACATAAAGGAGTCATTAGAGAGAGGTAGAGACAGTGAGAGAGAAAGATAGTAGGAATTTAGAGATAGAAAGAGACATAAAGGAGTCATTAGAGAGAGGTAGAGACAGTGAGAGAGAAAATGATAGAGAGAAAATAGTGAGGTGCGAATTGAAGACGGTGGGAATTCGTGAGACAAAGTGCCCCTGAAAGTTCAACTCTTCAAAAGCGAATTCCGTAAAATTGTTTTCAGCGTGTACCTGCATAACGCCTTTTGAAGTACAAGCAAGGTTTGAATTTTTCTAACATTCTCATTCTACAATCGTACATATAATTACATAATTAATCATATAACATACACAATTAATCATAATATTAATCATACATATATAAAGCCTTGTTGTATACTCATATTTAATCCTCTGTGTAGAATTTTTTGTGATGAAAGAGAAAGCACAATTCAAATAATATTTTATTCTCGTATACATTTTCCGAGGATGGTACAAAGATCTCCACGACATATTTACAATATTCCGATGCTCATTTTAGAGAGATTCTCTTCTCTCTGGGTCTGCTATACTTGGGATCCCGAGAAGTTCTCGCACTTTTTCGCCGTAGAGACGAGCGGATTCTGGCGTCTCTTCCTGCATCATTAATTTCATGATCAAACGTATGAAGATTCAGATGAGGGCCTTTGAGCTGTTTCGTTCCCCCGAAGCAAGAATGCCCATGTCAAGATGACTAATCATGAGGGAATCGCAGGTTTTTCAGAGCGCGAGAGAGGCTGACAAGAGAATTCGTATGAATAGCTTTCTTGGATAGCGCATAGATTTTAAATGCACTGCGGGTTAGAGAAACACTCTGGGTGAGGCACCACTGAAGTGGATATTTTAAGAACGTATAACCTAATATAACTGTACATACAGTTCTCGGCCAAATACTTTAGTTATAATTTCATCTACTTCAGTTATAGGTTCATAGTTATAAGTTAAACTTCATACATAATTACAAGTTATACTTATAACTAAGATATACTTATAACTATATTATATAACTATGTTATACTTATAACTACACGTACATTGTTATAAGTACATCTTAACAAATACATACTCATCGTTGAAGTATTTCATAAAAAAATTAATCTATAACTTTACTTACTTGAATATATGTTATGGCTAGAATTGATCAGCTCAAGATTTTTGATCAGAATGAGCGCTCACATAACTTTGAGGTCTAGGATAAGAGCTTCACACGACTATTTCAACCACGCGCTTTCCGAATGTGTAATTTTCTGAAGTATTGATCATATCAATTGTAGCCATAACTTATATAAGTCTTGATCATATCAATTGTAGCCATAACTTATATAAGTCTTGATCATATCAATTGTAGCCATAACTTATATAAGTCTTGATCATATCAATTGTAGCCATAACTTATATAAGTCTTGATCATATCAATTGTAGCCATAACTTATATAAGTCTTGATCATATCAATTGTAGCCATAACTTATATAAGTCTTGATCATATCAATTGTAGCCATAACTTATATAAGTCTTGATCATATCAATTGTAGCCATAACTTATATAAGTCTTGATCATATCAATTGTAGCCATAACTTATATAACCTTCTGAAGTCTTGATCATATCAATTGTAGCCATAACTTATATAAGTCTTGATCATATCAATTGTAGCCATAACTTATATAAGTCTTGATCATATCAATTGTAGCCATAACTTATATAAGTCTTGATCATATCAATTGTAGCCATAACTTATATAACCTTCTGAAGTCTTGATCATATCAATTGTAGCCATAACTTATATAAGTCTTGATCATATCAATTGTAGCCATAACTTATATAACCTTCTGAAGTCTTGATCATATCAATTGTAGCCATAACTTATATAAGTCTTGATCATATCAATTGTAGCCATAACTTATATAAGTCTTGATCATATCAATTGTAGCCATAACTTATATAACCTTCTGAAGTCTTGATCATATCAATTGTAGCCATAACTTATATAAGTCTTGATCATATCAATTGTAGCCATAACTTATATAAGTCTTGATCATATCAATTGTAGCCATAACTTATATAAGTCTTGATCATATCAATTGTAGCCATAACTTATATAAGTCTTGATCATATCAATTGTAGCCATAACTTATATAAGTCTTGATCATATCAATTGTAGCCATAACTTATATAAGTCTTGATCATATCAATTGTAGCCATAACTTATATAAGTCTTGATCATATCAATTGTAGCCATAACTTATATAAGTCTTGATCATATCAATTGTAGCCATAACTTATATAAGTCTTGATCATATCAATTGTAGCCATAACTTATATAAGTCTTGATCATATCAATTGTAGCCATAACTTATATAAGTCTTGATCATATCAATTGTAGCCATAACTTATATAAGTCTTGATCATATCAATTGTAGCCATAACTTATATAAGTCTTGATCATATCAATTGTAGCCATAACTTATATAACCTTCTGAAGTCTTGATCATATCAATTGTAGCCATAACTTATATAAGTCTTGATCATATCAATTGTAGCCATAACTTATATAAGTCTTGATCATATCAATTGTAGCCATAACTTATATAAGTCTTGATCATATCAATTGTAGCCATAACTTATATAACCTTCTGAAGTCTTGATCATATCAATTGTAGCCATAACTTATATAAGTCTTGATCATATCAATTGTAGCCATAACTTATATAACCTTCTGAAGTCTTGATCATATCAATTGTAGCCATAACTTATATAAGTCTTGATCATATCAATTGTAGCCATAACTTATATAAGTCTTGATCATATCAATTGTAGCCATAACTTATATAACCTTCTGAAGTCTTGATCATATCAATTGTAGCCATAACTTATATAAGTCTTGATCATATCAATTGTAGCCATAACTTATATAAGTCTTGATCATATCAATTGTAGCCATAACTTATATAAGTCTTGATCATATCAATTGTAGCCATAACTTATATAAGTCTTGATCATATCAATTGTAGCCATAACTTATATAAGTCTTGATCATATCAATTGTAGCCATAACTTATATAAGTCTTGATCATATCAATTGTAGCCATAACTTATATAAGTCTTGATCATATCAATTGTAGCCATAACTTATATAAGTCTTGATCATATCAATTGTAGCCATAACTTATATAACCTTCTGAAGTCTTGATCATATCAATTGTAGCCATAACTTATATAAGTCTTGATCATATCAATTGTAGCCATAACTTATATAAGTCTTGATCATATCAATTGTAGCCATAACTTATATAACCTTCTGAAGTCTTGATCATATCAATTGTAGCCATAACTTATATAAGTCTTGATCATATCAATTGTAGCCATAACTTATATAAGTCTTGATCATATCAATTGTAGCCATAACTTATATAAGTCTTGATCATATCAATTGTAGCCATAACTTATATAAGTCTTGATCATATCAATTGTAGCCATAACTTATATAAGTCTTGATCATATCAATTGTAGCCATAACTTATATAAGTCTTGATCATATCAATTGTAGCCATAACTTATATAAGTCTTGATCATATCAATTGTAGCCATAACTTATATAAGTCTTGATCATATCAATTGTAGCCATAACTTATATAACCTTCTGAAGTCTTGATCATATCAATTGTAGCCATAACTTATATAAGTCTTGATCATATCAATTGTAGCCATAACTTATATAAGTCTTGATCATATCAATTGTAGCCATAACTTATATAACCTTCTGAAGTCTTGATCATATCAATTGTAGCCATAACTTATATAAGTCTTGATCATATCAATTGTAGCCATAACTTATATAAGTCTTGATCATATCAATTGTAGCCATAACTTATATAAGTCTTGATCATATCAATTGTAGCCATAACTTATATAAGTCTTGATCATATCAATTGTAGCCATAACTTATATAAGTCTTGATCATATCAATTGTAGCCATAACTTATATAAGTCTTGATCATATCAATTGTAGCCATAACTTATATAAGTCTTGATCATATCAATTGTAGCCATAACTTATATAAGTCTTGATCATATCAATTGTAGCCATAACTTATATAACCTTCTGAAGTCTTGATCATATCAATTGTAGCCATAACTTATATAAGTCTTGATCATATCAATTGTAGCCATAACTTATATAAGTCTTGATCATATCAATTGTAGCCATAACTTATATAAGTCTTGATCATATCAATTGTAGCCATAACTTATATAACCTTCTGAAGTCTTGATCATATCAATTGTAGCCATAACTTATATAAGTCTTGATCATATCAATTGTAGCCATAACTTATATAACCTTCTGAAGTCTTGATCATATCAATTGTAGCCATAACTTATATAAGTCTTGATCATATCAATTGTAGCCATAACTTATATAAGTCTTGATCATATCAATTGTAGCCATAACTTATATAACCTTCTGAAGTCTTGATCATATCAATTGTAGCCATAACTTATATAAGTCTTGATCATATCAATTGTAGCCATAACTTATATAAGTCTTGATCATATCAATTGTAGCCATAACTTATATAAGTCTTGATCATATCAATTGTAGCCATAACTTATATAAGTCTTGATCATATCAATTGTAGCCATAACTTATATAAGTCTTGATCATATCAATTGTAGCCATAACTTATATAAGTCTTGATCATATCAATTGTAGCCATAACTTATATAAGTCTTGATCATATCAATTGTAGCCATAACTTATATAAGTCTTGATCATATCAATTGTAGCCATAACTTATATAAGTCTTGATCATATCAATTGTAGCCATAACTTATATAAGTCTTGATCATATCAATTGTAGCCATAACTTATATAAGTCTTGATCATATCAATTGTAGCCATAACTTATATAAGTCTTGATCATATCAATTGTAGCCATAACTTATATAAGTCTTGATCATATCAATTGTAGCCATAACTTATATAACCTTCTGAAGTCTTGATCATATCAATTGTAGCCATAACTTATATAAGTCTTGATCATATCAATTGTAGCCATAACTTATATAAGTCTTGATCATATCAATTGTAGCCATAACTTATATAAGTCTTGATCATATCAATTGTAGCCATAACTTATATAAGTCTTGATCATATCAATTGTAGCCATAACTTATATAAGTCTTGATCATATCAATTGTAGCCATAACTTATATAAGTCTTGATCATATCAATTGTAGCCATAACTTATATAAGTCTTGATCATATCAATTGTAGCCATAACTTATATAAGTCTTGATCATATCAATTGTAGCCATAACTTATATAAGTCTTGATCATATCAATTGTAGCCATAACTTATATAAGTCTTGATCATATCAATTGTAGCCATAACTTATATAAGTCTTGATCATATCAATTGTAGCCATAACTTATATAAGTCTTGATCATATCAATTGTAGCCATAACTTATATAAGTCTTGATCATATCAATTGTAGCCATAACTTATATAAGTCTTGATCATATCAATTGTAGCCATAACTTATATAACCTTCTGAAGTCTTGATCATATCAATTGTAGCCATAACTTATATAAGTCTTGATCATATCAATTGTAGCCATAACTTATATAAGTCTTGATCATATCAATTGTAGCCATAACTTATATAACCTTCTGAAGTCTTGATCATATCAATTGTAGCCATAACTTATATAAGTCTTGATCATATCAATTGTAGCCATAACTTATATAAGTCTTGATCATATCAATTGTAGCCATAACTTATATAAGTCTTGATCATATCAATTGTAGCCATAACTTATATAAGTCTTGATCATATCAATTGTAGCCATAACTTATATAAGTCTTGATCATATCAATTGTAGCCATAACTTATATAAGTCTTGATCATATCAATTGTAGCCATAACTTATATAAGTCTTGATCATATCAATTGTAGCCATAACTTATATAAGTCTTGATCATATCAATTGTAGCCATAACTTATATAAGTCTTGATCATATCAATTGTAGCCATAACTTATATAAGTCTTGATCATATCAATTGTAGCCATAACTTATATAAGTCTTGATCATATCAATTGTAGCCATAACTTATATAAGTCTTGATCATATCAATTGTAGCCATAACTTATATAAGTCTTGATCATATCAATTGTAGCCATAACTTATATAACCTTCTGAAGTCTTGATCATATCAATTGTAGCCATAACTTATATAAGTCTTGATCATATCAATTGTAGCCATAACTTATATAAGTCTTGATCATATCAATTGTAGCCATAACTTATATAAGTCTTGATCATATCAATTGTAGCCATAACTTATATAAGTCTTGATCATATCAATTGTAGCCATAACTTATATAAGTCTTGATCATATCAATTGTAGCCATAACTTATATAAGTCTTGATCATATCAATTGTAGCCATAACTTATATAAGTCTTGATCATATCAATTGTAGCCATAACTTATATAACCTTCTGAAGTCTTGATCATATCAATTGTAGCCATAACTTATATAAGTCTTGATCATATCAATTGTAGCCATAACTTATATAAGTCTTGATCATATCAATTGTAGCCATAACTTATATAAGTCTTGATCATATCAATTGTAGCCATAACTTATATAAGTCTTGATCATATCAATTGTAGCCATAACTTATATAAGTCTTGATCATATCAATTGTAGCCATAACTTATATAAGTCTTGATCATATCAATTGTAGCCATAACTTATATAAGTCTTGATCATATCAATTGTAGCCATAACTTATATAAGTCTTGATCATATCAATTGTAGCCATAACTTATATAAGTCTTGATCATATCAATTGTAGCCATAACTTATATAAGTCTTGATCATATCAATTGTAGCCATAACTTATATAACCTTCTGAAGTCTTGATCATATCAATTGTAGCCATAACTTATATAAGTCTTGATCATATCAATTGTAGCCATAACTTATATAAGTCTTGATCATATCAATTGTAGCCATAACTTATATAAGTCTTGATCATATCAATTGTAGCCATAACTTATATAAGTCTTGATCATATCAATTGTAGCCATAACTTATATAAGTCTTGATCATATCAATTGTAGCCATAACTTATATAAGTCTTGATCATATCAATTGTAGCCATAACTTATATAAGTCTTGATCATATCAATTGTAGCCATAACTTATATAAGTCTTGATCATATCAATTGTAGCCATAACTTATATAAGTCTTGATCATATCAATTGTAGCCATAACTTATATAAGTCTTGATCATATCAATTGTAGCCATAACTTATATAAGTCTTGATCATATCAATTGTAGCCATAACTTATATAACCTTCTGAAGTCTTGATCATATCAATTGTAGCCATAACTTATATAAGTCTTGATCATATCAATTGTAGCCATAACTTATATAAGTCTTGATCATATCAATTGTAGCCATAACTTATATAAGTCTTGATCATATCAATTGTAGCCATAACTTATATAAGTCTTGATCATATCAATTGTAGCCATAACTTATATAAGTCTTGATCATATCAATTGTAGCCATAACTTATATAAGTCTTGATCATATCAATTGTAGCCATAACTTATATAAGTCTTGATCATATCAATTGTAGCCATAACTTATATAAGTCTTGATCATATCAATTGTAGCCATAACTTATATAAGTCTTGATCATATCAATTGTAGCCATAACTTATATAAGTCTTGATCATATCAATTGTAGCCATAACTTATATAAGTCTTGATCATATCAATTGTAGCCATAACTTATATAACCTTCTGAAGTCTTGATCATATCAATTGTAGCCATAACTTATATAAGTCTTGATCATATCAATTGTAGCCATAACTTATATAAGTCTTGATCATATCAATTGTAGCCATAACTTATATAAGTCTTGATCATATCAATTGTAGCCATAACTTATATAAGTCTTGATCATATCAATTGTAGCCATAACTTATATAAGTCTTGATCATATCAATTGTAGCCATAACTTATATAAGTCTTGATCATATCAATTGTAGCCATAACTTATATAAGTCTTGATCATATCAATTGTAGCCATAACTTATATAAGTCTTGATCATATCAATTGTAGCCATAACTTATATAAGTCTTGATCATATCAATTGTAGCCATAACTTATATAAGTCTTGATCATATCAATTGTAGCCATAACTTATATAACCTTCTGAAGTCTTGATCATATCAATTGTAGCCATAACTTATATAAGTCTTGATCATATCAATTGTAGCCATAACTTATATAAGTCTTGATCATATCAATTGTAGCCATAACTTATATAAGTCTTGATCATATCAATTGTAGCCATAACTTATATAAGTCTTGATCATATCAATTGTAGCCATAACTTATATAAGTCTTGATCATATCAATTGTAGCCATAACTTATATAACCTTCTGAAGTCTTGATCATATCAATTGTAGCCATAACTTATATAACCTTCTGAAGTCTTGATCATATCAATTGTAGCCATAACTTATATAAGTCTTGATCATATCAATTGTAGCCATAACTTATATAAGTCTTGATCATATCAATTGTAGCCATAACTTATATAACCTTCTGAAGTCTTGATCATATCAATTGTAGCCATAACTTATATAAGTCTTGATCATATCAATTGTAGCCATAACTTATATAAGTCTTGATCATATCAATTGTAGCCATAACTTATATAAGTCTTGATCATATCAATTGTAGCCATAACTTATATAAGTCTTGATCATATCAATTTCATTTCATTTCATTTCATTTATTGTTCCACGCAACATTATAAACAATATCACGAAGTCAATACAACAAATTAGAGCGTGGACTATGATATATAATCGAACAGAAAGGAAATTAATTTAAGCACTGATGCTGGTGACAATACGTTTAATTTTTTCTTTAAATAGAGCTGAGTTTTGCAAAGACTTGAATTCACTAGGAAGGCATTCCCATATAGAAATCGATCTAGATACAAAAGTAGACAATCTAGCAGGATAGAGAGCGGGAAGTCTAATGTTCAATTGGTGACCATGCCGTGTATTGTACTGATGAGGATTAAGTAGTAGCCATAACTTATATAAGTCTTGATCATATCAATTGTAGCCATAACTTATATAACCTTCTGAAGTCTTGATCATATCAATTGTAGCCATAACTTATATAAGTCTTGATCATATCAATTGTAGCCATAACTTATATAAGTCTTGATCATATCAATTGTAGCCATAACTTATATAACCTTCTGAAGTCTTGATCATATCAATTGTAGCCATAACTTATATAAGTCTTGATCATATCAATTGTAGCCATAACTTATATAAGTCTTGATCATATCAATTGTAGCCATAACTTATATAAGTCTTGATCATATCAATTGTAGCCATAACTTATATAAGTCTTGATCATATCAATTGTAGCCATAACTTATATAACCTTCTGAAGTCTTGATCATATCAATTGTAGCCATAACTTATATAAGTCTTGATCATATCAATTGTAGCCATAACTTATATAAGTCTTGATCATATCAATTGTAGCCATAACTTATATAAGTCTTGATCATATCAATTGTAGCCATAACTTATATAAGTCTTGATCATATCAATTGTAGCCATAACTTATATAAGTCTTGATCATATCAATTGTAGCCATAACTTATATAACCTTCTGAAGTCTTGATCATATCAATTGTAGCCATAACTTATATAACCTTCTGAAGTCTTGATCATATCAATTGTAGCCATAACTTATATAAGTCTTGATCATATCAATTGTAGCCATAACTTATATAAGTCTTGATCATATCAATTGTAGCCATAACTTATATAAGTCTTGATCATATCAATTGTAGCCATAACTTATATAAGTCTTGATCATATCAATTGTAGCCATAACTTATATAAGTCTTGATCATATCAATTGTAGCCATAACTTATATAAGTCTTGATCATATCAATTGTAGCCATAACTTATATAAGTCTTGATCATATCAATTGTAGCCATAACTTATATAAGTCTTGATCATATCAATTGTAGCCATAACTTATATAAGTCTTGATCATATCAATTGTAGCCATAACTTATATAAGTCTTGATCATATCAATTGTAGCCATAACTTATATAAGTCTTGATCATATCAATTGTAGCCATAACTTATATAAGTCTTGATCATATCAATTGTAGCCATAACTTATATAAGTCTTGATCATATCAATTGTAGCCATAACTTATATAAGTCTTGATCATATCAATTGTAGCCATAACTTATATAAGTCTTGATCATATCAATTGTAGCCATAACTTATATAAGTCTTGATCATATCAATTGTAGCCATAACTTATATAAGTCTTGATCATATCAATTGTAGCCATAACTTATATAAGTCTTGATCATATCAATTGTAGCCATAACTTATATAACCTTCTGAAGTCTTGATCATATCAATTGTAGCCATAACTTATATAAGTCTTGATCATATCAATTGTAGCCATAACTTATATAAGTCTTGATCATATCAATTGTAGCCATAACTTATATAAGTCTTGATCATATCAATTGTAGCCATAACTTATATAAGTCTTGATCATATCAATTGTAGCCATAACTTATATAAGTCTTGATCATATCAATTGTAGCCATAACTTATATAAGTCTTGATCATATCAATTGTAGCCATAACTTATATAAGTCTTGATCATATCAATTGTAGCCATAACTTATATAAGTCTTGATCATATCAATTGTAGCCATAACTTATATAAGTCTTGATCATATCAATTGTAGCCATAACTTATATAAGTCTTGATCATATCAATTGTAGCCATAACTTATATAAGTCTTGATCATATCAATTGTAGCCATAACTTATATAAGTCTTGATCATATCAATTGTAGCCATAACTTATATAAGTCTTGATCATATCAATTGTAGCCATAACTTATATAAGTCTTGATCATATCAATTGTAGCCATAACTTATATAAGTCTTGATCATATCAATTGTAGCCATAACTTATATAAGTCTTGATCATATCAATTGTAGCCATAACTTATATAAGTCTTGATCATATCAATTGTAGCCATAACTTATATAAGTCTTGATCATATCAATTGTAGCCATAACTTATATAAGTCTTGATCATATCAATTGTAGCCATAACTTATATAAGTCTTGATCATATCAATTGTAGCCATAACTTATATAAGTCTTGATCATATCAATTGTAGCCATAACTTATATAAGTCTTGATCATATCAATTGTAGCCATAACTTATATAAGTCTTGATCATATCAATTGTAGCCATAACTTATATAAGTCTTGATCATATCAATTGTAGCCATAACTTATATAAGTCTTGATCATATCAATTGTAGCCATAACTTATATAAGTCTTGATCATATCAATTGTAGCCATAACTTATATAAGTCTTGATCATATCAATTGTAGCCATAACTTATATAAGTCTTGATCATATCAATTGTAGCCATAACTTATATAAGTCTTGATCATATCAATTGTAGCCATAACTTATATAAGTCTTGATCATATCAATTGTAGCCATAACTTATATAAGTCTTGATCATATCAATTGTAGCCATAACTTATATAAGTCTTGATCATATCAATTGTAGCCATAACTTATATAAGTCTTGATCATATCAATTGTAGCCATAACTTATATAAGTCTTGATCATATCAATTGTAGCCATAACTTATATAAGTCTTGATCATATCAATTGTAGCCATAACTTATATAAGTCTTGATCATATCAATTGTAGCCATAACTTATATAAGTCTTGATCATATCAATTGTAGCCATAACTTATATAACCTTCTGAAGTCTTGATCATATCAATTGTAGCCATAACTTATATAAGTCTTGATCATATCAATTGTAGCCATAACTTATATAAGTCTTGATCATATCAATTGTAGCCATAACTTATATAAGTCTTGATCATATCAATTGTAGCCATAACTTATATAAGTCTTGATCATATCAATTGTAGCCATAACTTATATAAGTCTTGATCATATCAATTGTAGCCATAACTTATATAAGTCTTGATCATATCAATTGTAGCCATAACTTATATAAGTCTTGATCATATCAATTGTAGCCATAACTTATATAAGTCTTGATCATATCAATTGTAGCCATAACTTATATAAGTCTTGATCATATCAATTGTAGCCATAACTTATATAAGTCTTGATCATATCAATTGTAGCCATAACTTATATAAGTCTTGATCATATCAATTGTAGCCATAACTTATATAAGTCTTGATCATATCAATTGTAGCCATAACTTATATAAGTCTTGATCATATCAATTGTAGCCATAACTTATATAAGTCTTGATCATATCAATTGTAGCCATAACTTATATAACCTTCTGAAGTCTTGATCATATCAATTGTAGCCATAACTTATATAAGTCTTGATCATATCAATTGTAGCCATAACTTATATAAGTCTTGATCATATCAATTGTAGCCATAACTTATATAACCTTCTGAAGTCTTGATCATATCAATTGTAGCCATAACTTATATAAGTCTTGATCATATCAATTGTAGCCATAACTTATATAAGTCTTGATCATATCAATTGTAGCCATAACTTATATAAGTCTTGATCATATCAATTGTAGCCATAACTTATATAACCTTCTGAAGTCTTGATCATATCAATTGTAGCCATAACTTATATAAGTCTTGATCATATCAATTGTAGCCATAACTTATATAACCTTCTGAAGTCTTGATCATATCAATTGTAGCCATAACTTATATAAGTCTTGATCATATCAATTGTAGCCATAACTTATATAAGTCTTGATCATATCAATTGTAGCCATAACTTATATAACCTTCTGAAGTCTTGATCATATCAATTGTAGCCATAACTTATATAAGTCTTGATCATATCAATTGTAGCCATAACTTATATAAGTCTTGATCATATCAATTGTAGCCATAACTTATATAAGTCTTGATCATATCAATTGTAGCCATAACTTATATAAGTCTTGATCATATCAATTGTAGCCATAACTTATATAAGTCTTGATCATATCAATTGTAGCCATAACTTATATAAGTCTTGATCATATCAATTGTAGCCATAACTTATATAAGTCTTGATCATATCAATTGTAGCCATAACTTATATAAGTCTTGATCATATCAATTGTAGCCATAACTTATATAAGTCTTGATCATATCAATTGTAGCCATAACTTATATAAGTCTTGATCATATCAATTGTAGCCATAACTTATATAAGTCTTGATCATATCAATTGTAGCCATAACTTATATAAGTCTTGATCATATCAATTGTAGCCATAACTTATATAACCTTCTGAAGTCTTGATCATATCAATTGTAGCCATAACTTATATAAGTCTTGATCATATCAATTGTAGCCATAACTTATATAAGTCTTGATCATATCAATTGTAGCCATAACTTATATAACCTTCTGAAGTCTTGATCATATCAATTGTAGCCATAACTTATATAAGTCTTGATCATATCAATTGTAGCCATAACTTATATAAGTCTTGATCATATCAATTGTAGCCATAACTTATATAAGTCTTGATCATATCAATTGTAGCCATAACTTATATAAGTCTTGATCATATCAATTGTAGCCATAACTTATATAAGTCTTGATCATATCAATTGTAGCCATAACTTATATAAGTCTTGATCATATCAATTGTAGCCATAACTTATATAAGTCTTGATCATATCAATTGTAGCCATAACTTATATAAGTCTTGATCATATCAATTGTAGCCATAACTTATATAAGTCTTGATCATATCAATTGTAGCCATAACTTATATAAGTCTTGATCATATCAATTGTAGCCATAACTTATATAAGTCTTGATCATATCAATTGTAGCCATAACTTATATAAGTCTTGATCATATCAATTGTAGCCATAACTTATATAACCTTCTGAAGTCTTGATCATATCAATTGTAGCCATAACTTATATAAGTCTTGATCATATCAATTGTAGCCATAACTTATATAAGTCTTGATCATATCAATTGTAGCCATAACTTATATAAGTCTTGATCATATCAATTGTAGCCATAACTTATATAAGTCTTGATCATATCAATTGTAGCCATAACTTATATAAGTCTTGATCATATCAATTGTAGCCATAACTTATATAAGTCTTGATCATATCAATTGTAGCCATAACTTATATAAGTCTTGATCATATCAATTGTAGCCATAACTTATATAACCTTCTGAAGTCTTGATCATATCAATTGTAGCCATAACTTATATAAGTCTTGATCATATCAATTGTAGCCATAACTTATATAAGTCTTGATCATATCAATTGTAGCCATAACTTATATAAGTCTTGATCATATCAATTGTAGCCATAACTTATATAAGTCTTGATCATATCAATTGTAGCCATAACTTATATAAGTCTTGATCATATCAATTGTAGCCATAACTTATATAAGTCTTGATCATATCAATTGTAGCCATAACTTATATAAGTCTTGATCATATCAATTGTAGCCATAACTTATATAAGTCTTGATCATATCAATTGTAGCCATAACTTATATAAGTCTTGATCATATCAATTGTAGCCATAACTTATATAAGTCTTGATCATATCAATTGTAGCCATAACTTATATAAGTCTTGATCATATCAATTGTAGCCATAACTTATATAACCTTCTGAAGTCTTGATCATATCAATTGTAGCCATAACTTATATAAGTCTTGATCATATCAATTGTAGCCATAACTTATATAAGTCTTGATCATATCAATTGTAGCCATAACTTATATAAGTCTTGATCATATCAATTGTAGCCATAACTTATATAAGTCTTGATCATATCAATTGTAGCCATAACTTATATAAGTCTTGATCATATCAATTGTAGCCATAACTTATATAAGTCTTGATCATATCAATTGTAGCCATAACTTATATAAGTCTTGATCATATCAATTGTAGCCATAACTTATATAAGTCTTGATCATATCAATTGTAGCCATAACTTATATAAGTCTTGATCATATCAATTGTAGCCATAACTTATATAAGTCTTGATCATATCAATTGTAGCCATAACTTATATAAGTCTTGATCATATCAATTGTAGCCATAACTTATATAAGTCTTGATCATATCAATTGTAGCCATAACTTATATAAGTCTTGATCATATCAATTGTAGCCATAACTTATATAAGTCTTGATCATATCAATTGTAGCCATAACTTATATAAGTCTTGATCATATCAATTGTAGCCATAACTTATATAAGTCTTGATCATATCAATTGTAGCCATAACTTATACCTCTGAAGTCTTGATCATATCAATTGTAGCCATAACTTATATAAGTCTTGATCATATCAATTGTAGCCATAACTTATATAAGTCTTGATCATATCAATTGTAGCCATAACTTATATAAGTCTTGATCATATCAATTGTAGCCATAACTTATATAAGTCTTGATCATATCAATTGTAGCCATAACTTATATAAGTCTTGATCATATCAATTGTAGCCATAACTTATATAAGTCTTGATCATATCAATTGTAGCCATAACTTATATAAGTCTTGATCATATCAATTGTAGCCATAACTTATATAAGTCTTGATCATATCAATTGTAGCCATAACTTATATACTAAGTCTTGATCATATCAATTGTAGCCATAACTTATATACTAGTCTTGATCATATCAATTGTAGCCATAACTTATATAAGTCTTGATCATATCAATTGTAGCCATAACTTATACTTAAGTCTTGATCATATCAATTGTAGCCATAACTTATATAAGTCTTGATCATATCAATTGTAGCCATAACTTATATAAGTCTTGATCATATCAATTGTAGCCATAACTTATATAAGTCTTGATCATATCAATTGTAGCCATAACTTATATAAGTCTTGATCATATCAATTGTAGCCATAACTTATATAAGTCTTGATCATATCAATTGTAGCCATAACTTATATACCTCTGAGTCTTGATCATATCAATTGTAGCCATAACTTATATAAGTCTTGATCATATCAATTGTAGCCATAACTTATATAAGTCTTGATCATATCAATTGTAGCCATAACTTATATACTAGTCTTGATCATATCAATTGTAGCCATAACTTATATAAGTCTTGATCATATCAATTGTAGCCATAACTTATATAAGTCTTGATCATATCAATTGTAGCCATAACTTATATAAGTCTTGATCATATCAATTGTAGCCATAACTTATATAAGTCTTGATCATATCAATTGTAGCCATAACTTATATAAGTCTTGATCATATCAATTGTAGCCATAACTTATATAAGTCTTGATCATATCAATTGTAGCCATAACTTATATAAGTCTTGATCATATCAATTGTAGCCATAACTTATACCTAAGTCTTGATCATATCAATTGTAGCCATAACTTATATAAGTCTTGATCATATCAATTGTAGCCATAACTTATATAAGTCTTGATCATATCAATTGTAGCCATAACTTATATAAGTCTTGATCATATCAATTGTAGCCATAACTTATATAAGTCTTGATCATATCAATTGTAGCCATAACTTATATAAGTCTTGATCATATCAATTGTAGCCATAACTTATATAAGTCTTGATCATATCAATTGTAGCCATAACTTATATAAGTCTTGATCATATCAATTGTAGCCATAACTTATATAAGTCTTGATCATATCAATTGTAGCCATAACTTATATAAGTCTTGATCATATCAATTGTAGCCATAACTTATACTTAAGTCTTGATCATATCAATTGTAGCCATAACTTATATAAGTCTTGATCATATCAATTGTAGCCATAACTTATATAAGTCTTGATCATATCAATTGTAGCCATAACTTATATAAGTCTTGATCATATCAATTGTAGCCATAACTTATATAAGTCTTGATCATATCAATTGTAGCCATAACTTATATAAGTCTTGATCATATCAATTGTAGCCATAACTTATACTAAGTCTTGATCATATCAATTGTAGCCATAACTTATATAAGTCTTGATCATATCAATTGTAGCCATAACTTATATAAGTCTTGATCATATCAATTGTAGCCATAACTTATATAACCTTCTGAAGTCTTGATCATATCAATTGTAGCCATAACTTATATAAGTCTTGATCATATCAATTGTAGCCATAACTTATATAAGTCTTGATCATATCAATTGTAGCCATAACTTATATAAGTCTTGATCATATCAATTGTAGCCATAACTTATATAAGTCTTGATCATATCAATTGTAGCCATAACTTATATAAGTCTTGATCATATCAATTGTAGCCATAACTTATATAAGTCTTGATCATATCAATTGTAGCCATAACTTATATAAGTCTTGATCATATCAATTGTAGCCATAACTTATATAACCTTCTGAAGTCTTGATCATATCAATTGTAGCCATAACTTATATAAGTCTTGATCATATCAATTGTAGCCATAACTTATATAAGTCTTGATCATATCAATTGTAGCCATAACTTATATAAGTCTTGATCATATCAATTGTAGCCATAACTTATATAAGTCTTGATCATATCAATTGTAGCCATAACTTATATAAGTCTTGATCATATCAATTGTAGCCATAACTTATATAAGTCTTGATCATATCAATTGTAGCCATAACTTATACCTAAGTCTTGATCATATCAATTGTAGCCATAACTTATATAAGTCTTGATCATATCAATTGTAGCCATAACTTATATAAGTCTTGATCATATCAATTGTAGCCATAACTTATATAAGTCTTGATCATATCAATTGTAGCCATAACTTATATAAGTCTTGATCATATCAATTGTAGCCATAACTTATATAAGTCTTGATCATATCAATTGTAGCCATAACTTATATAAGTCTTGATCATATCAATTGTAGCCATAACTTATATAAGTCTTGATCATATCAATTGTAGCCATAACTTATATAAGTCTTGATCATATCAATTGTAGCCATAACTTATATAAGTCTTGATCATATCAATTGTAGCCATAACTTATATAAGTCTTGATCATATCAATTGTAGCCATAACTTATATAAGTCTTGATCATATCAATTGTAGCCATAACTTATATAAGTCTTGATCATATCAATTGTAGCCATAACTTATATAAGTCTTGATCATATCAATTGTAGCCATAACTTATATAAGTCTTGATCATATCAATTGTAGCCATAACTTATATAAGTCTTGATCATATCAATTGTAGCCATAACTTATATAAGTCTTGATCATATCAATTGTAGCCATAACTTATATAAGTCTTGATCATATCAATTGTAGCCATAACTTATATAACCTTCTGAAGTCTTGATCATATCAATTGTAGCCATAACTTATATAAGTCTTGATCATATCAATTGTAGCCATAACTTATATAAGTCTTGATCATATCAATTGTAGCCATAACTTATATAAGTCTTGATCATATCAATTGTAGCCATAACTTATATAAGTCTTGATCATATCAATTGTAGCCATAACTTATATAAGTCTTGATCATATCAATTGTAGCCATAACTTATATAAGTCTTGATCATATCAATTGTAGCCATAACTTATATAAGTCTTGATCATATCAATTGTAGCCATAACTTATATAAGTCTTGATCATATCAATTGTAGCCATAACTTATATAAGTCTTGATCATATCAATTGTAGCCATAACTTATATAAGTCTTGATCATATCAATTGTAGCCATAACTTATATAAGTCTTGATCATATCAATTGTAGCCATAACTTATATAACCTCTGAAGTCTTGATCATATCAATTGTAGCCATAACTTATATAAGTCTTGATCATATCAATTGTAGCCATAACTTATATAAGTCTTGATCATATCAATTGTAGCCATAACTTATATAAGTCTTGATCATATCAATTGTAGCCATAACTTATATAAGTCTTGATCATATCAATTGTAGCCATAACTTATATAAGTCTTGATCATATCAATTGTAGCCATAACTTATATAAGTCTTGATCATATCAATTGTAGCCATAACTTATATAAGTCTTGATCATATCAATTGTAGCCATAACTTATATAAGTCTTGATCATATCAATTGTAGCCATAACTTATATAAGTCTTGATCATATCAATTGTAGCCATAACTTATATAAGTCTTGATCATATCAATTGTAGCCATAACTTATATAAGTCTTGATCATATCAATTGTAGCCATAACTTATATAAGTCTTGATCATATCAATTGTAGCCATAACTTATATAAGTCTTGATCATATCAATTGTAGCCATAACTTATATAAGTCTTGATCATATCAATTGTAGCCATAACTTATATACCTTCTAGTCTTGATCATATCAATTGTAGCCATAACTTATATAAGTCTTGATCATATCAATTGTAGCCATAACTTATATAAGGTCTTGATCATATCAATTGTAGCCATAACTTATATAAGTCTTGATCATATCAATTGTAGCCATAACTTATATAAGTCTTGATCATATCAATTGTAGCCATAACTTATATAAGTCTTGATCATATCAATTGTAGCCATAACTTATATAAGTCTTGATCATATCAATTGTAGCCATAACTTATATAAGTCTTGATCATATCAATTGTAGCCATAACTTATATAAGTCTTGATCATATCAATTGTAGCCATAACTTATATAAGTCTTGATCATATCAATTGTAGCCATAACTTATATAAGTCTTGATCATATCAATTGTAGCCATAACTTATATAAGTCTTGATCATATCAATTGTAGCCATAACTTATATAAGTCTTGATCATATCAATTGTAGCCATAACTTATATAAGTCTTGATCATATCAATTGTAGCCATAACTTATATAAGTCTTGATCATATCAATTGTAGCCATAACTTATATAAGTCTTGATCATATCAATTGTAGCCATAACTTATATAACCTTCTGAAGTCTTGATCATATCAATTGTAGCCATAACTTATATAAGTCTTGATCATATCAATTGTAGCCATAACTTATATAAGTCTTGATCATATCAATTGTAGCCATAACTTATATAAGTCTTGATCATATCAATTGTAGCCATAACTTATATAAGTCTTGATCATATCAATTGTAGCCATAACTTATATAAGTCTTGATCATATCAATTGTAGCCATAACTTATATAAGTCTTGATCATATCAATTGTAGCCATAACTTATATAAGTCTTGATCATATCAATTGTAGCCATAACTTATATAAGTCTTGATCATATCAATTGTAGCCATAACTTATATAAGTCTTGATCATATCAATTGTAGCCATAACTTATATAAGTCTTGATCATATCAATTGTAGCCATAACTTATATAAGTCTTGATCATATCAATTGTAGCCATAACTTATATAAGTCTTGATCATATCAATTGTAGCCATAACTTATATAAGTCTTGATCATATCAATTGTAGCCATAACTTATATAAGTCTTGATCATATCAATTGTAGCCATAACTTATATAAGTCTTGATCATATCAATTGTAGCCATAACTTATACTAAGTCTTGATCATATCAATTGTAGCCATAACTTATATAAGTCTTGATCATATCAATTGTAGCCATAACTTATATAAGTCTTGATCATATCAATTGTAGCCATAACTTATAACTAAGTCTTGATCATATCAATTGTAGCCATAACTTATATAAGTCTTGATCATATCAATTGTAGCCATAACTTATATAAGTCTTGATCATATCAATTGTAGCCATAACTTATATAAGTCTTGATCATATCAATTGTAGCCATAACTTATATAAGTCTTGATCATATCAATTGTAGCCATAACTTATATAAGTCTTGATCATATCAATTGTAGCCATAACTTATATAAGTCTTGATCATATCAATTGTAGCCATAACTTATATAAGTCTTGATCATATCAATTGTAGCCATAACTTATATAAGTCTTGATCATATCAATTGTAGCCATAACTTATATAAGTCTTGATCATATCAATTGTAGCCATAACTTATATAAGTCTTGATCATATCAATTGTAGCCATAACTTATATAAGTCTTGATCATATCAATTGTAGCCATAACTTATATAAGTCTTGATCATATCAATTGTAGCCATAACTTATATAAGTCTTGATCATATCAATTGTAGCCATAACTTATATAAGTCTTGATCATATCAATTGTAGCCATAACTTATATAAGTCTTGATCATATCAATTGTAGCCATAACTTATATAAGTCTTGATCATATCAATTGTAGCCATAACTTATATAAGTCTTGATCATATCAATTGTAGCCATAACTTATACCTAAGTCTTGATCATATCAATTGTAGCCATAACTTATAT
>OZ057406.1:24066822-24318800 GCA_964056735.1 Allodiplogaster pararmata | reverse complement strand
TTATATAAGTCTTGATCATATCAATTGTAGCCATAACTTATATAAGTCTTGATCATATCAATTGTAGCCATAACTTATATAACCTTCTGAAGTCTTGATCATATCAATTGTAGCCATAACTTATATAAGTCTTGATCATATCAATTGTAGCCATAACTTATATAAGTCTTGATCTTATCAATTGTAGCCATAACTTATATAAGTCTTGATCATATCAATTGTAGCCATAACTTATATAAGTCTTGATCATATCAATTGTAGCCATAACTTATATAAGTCTTGATCATATCAATTGTAGCCATAACTTATATAAGTCTTGATCATATCAATTGTAGCCATAACTTATATAAGTCTTGATCATATCAATTGTAGCCATAACTTATATAAGTCTTGATCATATCAATTGTAGCCATAACTTATATAACCTTCTGAAGTCTTGATCATATCAATTGTAGCCATAACTTATATACCTTCTGAAGTCTTGATCATATCAATTGTAGCCATAACTTATATAAGTCTTGATCATATCAATTGTAGCCATAACTTATATAAGTCTTGATCATATCAATTGTAGCCATAACTTATATAACCTTCTGAAGTCTTGATCATATCAATTGTAGCCATAACTTATATAAGTCTTGATCATATCAATTGTAGCCATAACTTATATAAGTCTTGATCATATCAATTGTAGCCATAACTTATATAAGTCTTGATCATATCAATTGTAGCCATAACTTATATAAGTCTTGATCATATCAATTGTAGCCATAACTTATATAAGTCTTGATCATATCAATTGTAGCCATAACTTATATAACCTTCTGAAGTCTTGATCATATCAATTGTAGCCATAACTTATATAAGTCTTGATCATATCAATTGTAGCCATAACTTATATAAGTCTTGATCATATCAATTGTAGCCATAACTTATATACCTTCTGAAGTCTTGATCATATCAATTGTAGCCATAACTTATATAAGTCTTGATCATATCAATTGTAGCCATAACTTATATAAGTCTTGATCATATCAATTGTAGCCATAACTTATATAAGTCTTGATCATATCAATTGTAGCCATAACTTATATAAGTCTTGATCATATCAATTGTAGCCATAACTTATACTAAGTCTTGATCATATCAATTGTAGCCATAACTTATATAAGTCTTGATCATATCAATTGTAGCCATAACTTATATAAGTCTTGATCATATCAATTGTAGCCATAACTTATATAACCTTCTGAAGTCTTGATCATATCAATTGTAGCCATAACTTATATAAGTCTTGATCATATCAATTGTAGCCATAACTTATATAAGTCTTGATCATATCAATTGTAGCCATAACTTATATAAGTCTTGATCATATCAATTGTAGCCATAACTTATATAAGTCTTGATCATATCAATTGTAGCCATAACTTATATAAGTCTTGATCATATCAATTGTAGCCATAACTTATATAACCTTCTGAAGTCTTGATCATATCAATTGTAGCCATAACTTATATACCTTCTGAAGTCTTGATCATATCAATTGTAGCCATAACTTATATAACCTTCTGAAGTCTTGATCATATCAATTGTAGCCATAACTTATATAAGTCTTGATCATATCAATTGTAGCCATAACTTATATAAGTCTTGATCATATCAATTGTAGCCATAACTTATATAACCTTCTGAAGTCTTGATCATATCAATTGTAGCCATAACTTATATAAGTCTTGATCATATCAATTGTAGCCATAACTTATATAAGTCTTGATCATATCAATTGTAGCCATAACTTATATAAGTCTTGATCATATCAATTGTAGCCATAACTTATATAAGTCTTGATCATATCAATTGTAGCCATAACTTATATAACCTTCTGAAGTCTTGATCATATCAATTGTAGCCATAACTTATATAAGTCTTGATCATATCAATTGTAGCCATAACTTATATAAGTCTTGATCATATCAATTGTAGCCATAACTTATATAACCTTCTGAAGTCTTGATCATATCAATTGTAGCCATAACTTATATAAGTCTTGATCATATCAATTGTAGCCATAACTTATATAAGTCTTGATCATATCAATTGTAGCCATAACTTATATAAGTCTTGATCATATCAATTGTAGCCATAACTTATATAAGTCTTGATCATATCAATTGTAGCCATAACTTATATAAGTCTTGATCATATCAATTGTAGCCATAACTTATATAAGTCTTGATCATATCAATTGTAGCCATAACTTATATAAGTCTTGATCATATCAATTGTAGCCATAACTTATATAACCTTCTGAAGTCTTGATCATATCAATTGTAGCCATAACTTATATAAGTCTTGATCATATCAATTGTAGCCATAACTTATATAAGTCTTGATCATATCAATTGTAGCCATAACTTATATAAGTCTTGATCATATCAATTGTAGCCATAACTTATATAAGTCTTGATCATATCAATTGTAGCCATAACTTATATAAGTCTTGATCATATCAATTGTAGCCATAACTTATATAACCTTCTGAAGTCTTGATCATATCAATTGTAGCCATAACTTATATAACCTCTGAAGTCTTGATCATATCAATTGTAGCCATAACTTATATAAGTCTTGATCATATCAATTGTAGCCATAACTTATATAAGTCTTGATCATATCAATTGTAGCCATAACTTATATAAGTCTTGATCATATCAATTGTAGCCATAACTTATATAAGTCTTGATCATATCAATTGTAGCCATAACTTATATAAGTCTTGATCATATCAATTGTAGCCATAACTTATATACCTTCTGAAGTCTTGATCATATCAATTGTAGCCATAACTTATATAACCTTCTGAAGTCTTGATCATATCAATTGTAGCCATAACTTATATAAGTCTTGATCATATCAATTGTAGCCATAACTTATATAAGTCTTGATCATATCAATTGTAGCCATAACTTATATAACCTTCTGAAGTCTTGATCATATCAATTGTAGCCATAACTTATATAAGTCTTGATCATATCAATTGTAGCCATAACTTATATAAGTCTTGATCATATCAATTGTAGCCATAACTTATATAAGTCTTGATCATATCAATTGTAGCCATAACTTATATAAGTCTTGATCATATCAATTGTAGCCATAACTTATATAAGTCTTGATCATATCAATTGTAGCCATAACTTATATAACCTTCTGAAGTCTTGATCATATCAATTGTAGCCATAACTTATATAAGTCTTGATCATATCAATTGTAGCCATAACTTATATAAGTCTTGATCATATCAATTGTAGCCATAACTTATATAACCTTCTGAAGTCTTGATCATATCAATTGTAGCCATAACTTATATAAGTCTTGATCATATCAATTGTAGCCATAACTTATATAAGTCTTGATCATATCAATTGTAGCCATAACTTATATAAGTCTTGATCATATCAATTGTAGCCATAACTTATATAAGTCTTGATCATATCAATTGTAGCCATAACTTATATAAGTCTTGATCATATCAATTGTAGCCATAACTTATATAAGTCTTGATCATATCAATTGTAGCCATAACTTATATAAGTCTTGATCATATCAATTGTAGCCATAACTTATATAACCTTCTGAGTCTTGATCATATCAATTGTAGCCATAACTTATATAAGTCTTGATCATATCAATTGTAGCCATAACTTATATAAGTCTTGATCATATCAATTGTAGCCATAACTTATATAACCTTCTGAAGTCTTGATCATATCAATTGTAGCCATAACTTATATAAGTCTTGATCATATCAATTGTAGCCATAACTTATATAAGTCTTGATCATATCAATTGTAGCCATAACTTATATAAGTCTTGATCATATCAATTGTAGCCATAACTTATATAAGTCTTGATCATATCAATTGTAGCCATAACTTATATAAGTCTTGATCATATCAATTGTAGCCATAACTTATATAACCTTCTGAAGTCTTGATCATATCAATTGTAGCCATAACTTATATAAGTCTTGATCATATCAATTGTAGCCATAACTTATATAAGTCTTGATCATATCAATTGTAGCCATAACTTATATAAGTCTTGATCATATCAATTGTAGCCATAACTTATATAAGTCTTGATCATATCAATTGTAGCCATAACTTATATAAGTCTTGATCATATCAATTGTAGCCATAACTTATATAACCTTCTGAAGTCTTGATCATATCAATTGTAGCCATAACTTATATAAGTCTTGATCATATCAATTGTAGCCATAACTTATATAAGTCTTGATCATATCAATTGTAGCCATAACTTATATAAGTCTTGATCATATCAATTGTAGCCATAACTTATATAAGTCTTGATCATATCAATTGTAGCCATAACTTATATAAGTCTTGATCATATCAATTGTAGCCATAACTTATATAACCTTCTGAAGTCTTGATCATATCAATTGTAGCCATAACTTATATAACCTTCTGAAGTCTTGATCATATCAATTGTAGCCATAACTTATATAAGTCTTGATCATATCAATTGTAGCCATAACTTATATAAGTCTTGATCATATCAATTGTAGCCATAACTTATATAACCTTCTGAAGTCTTGATCATATCAATTGTAGCCATAACTTATATAAGTCTTGATCATATCAATTGTAGCCATAACTTATATAAGTCTTGATCATATCAATTGTAGCCATAACTTATATAAGTCTTGATCATATCAATTGTAGCCATAACTTATATAAGTCTTGATCATATCAATTGTAGCCATAACTTATATAAGTCTTGATCATATCAATTGTAGCCATAACTTATATAACCTTCTGAAGTCTTGATCATATCAATTGTAGCCATAACTTATATAAGTCTTGATCATATCAATTGTAGCCATAACTTATATAAGTCTTGATCATATCAATTGTAGCCATAACTTATATAACCTTCTGAAGTCTTGATCATATCAATTGTAGCCATAACTTATATAAGTCTTGATCATATCAATTGTAGCCATAACTTATATAAGTCTTGATCATATCAATTGTAGCCATAACTTATATAAGTCTTGATCATATCAATTGTAGCCATAACTTATATAAGTCTTGATCATATCAATTGTAGCCATAACTTATATAAGTCTTGATCATATCAATTGTAGCCATAACTTATATAAGTCTTGATCATATCAATTGTAGCCATAACTTATATAACCTTCTGAAGTCTTGATCATATCAATTGTAGCCATAACTTATATAAGTCTTGATCATATCAATTGTAGCCATAACTTATATAAGTCTTGATCATATCAATTGTAGCCATAACTTATATAAGTCTTGATCATATCAATTGTAGCCATAACTTATATAAGTTTTGATCATATCAATTGTAGCCATAACTCATATAAGTCTTGATCATATCAATTGTAGCCATAACTTATATAACCTTCTGAAGTCTTGATCATATCAATTGTAGCCATAACTTATATAACCTTCTGAAGTCTTGATCATATCAATTGTAGCTATAACTTATATAACCTTCTGAAGTCTTGATCATATCAATTGTAGCCATAACTTATATAAGTCTTGATCATATCAATTGTAGCCATAACTTATATAAGTCTTGATCATATCAATTGTAGCCATAACTTATATAACCTTCTGAAGTCTTGATCATATCAATTGTAGCCATAACTTATATAAGTCTTGATCATATCAATTGTAGCCATAACTTATATAAGTCTTGATCATATCAATTGTAGCCATAACTTATATAAGTCTTGATCATATCAATTGTAGCCATAACTTATATAAGTCTTGATCATATCAATTGTAGCCATAACTTATATAACCTTCTGAAGTCTTGATCATATCAATTGTAGCCATAACTTATATAAGTCTTGATCATATCAATTGTAGCCATAACTTATATAAGTCTTGATCATATCAATTGTAGCCATAACTTATATAACCTTCTGAAGTCTTGATCATATCAATTGTAGCCATAACTTATATAAGTCTTGATCATATCAATTGTAGCCATAACTTATATAAGTCTTGATCATATCAATTGTAGCCATAACTTATATAAGTCTTGATCATATCAATTGTAGCCATAACTTATATAAGTCTTGATCATATCAATTGTAGCCATAACTTATATAAGTCTTGATCATATCAATTGTAGCCATAACTTATATAAGTCTTGATCATATCAATTGTAGCCATAACTTATATAAGTCTTGATCATATCAATTGTAGCCATAACTTATATAACCTTCTGAAGTCTTGATCATATCAATTGTAGCCATAACTTATATAAGTCTTGATCATATCAATTGTAGCCATAACTTATATAAGTCTTGATCATATCAATTGTAGCCATAACTTATATAAGTCTTGATCATATCAATTGTAGCCATAACTTATATAAGTCTTGATCATATCAATTGTAGCCATAACTTATATAAGTCTTGATCATATCAATTGTAGCCATAACTTATATAACCTTCTGAAGTCTTGATCATATCAATTGTAGCCATAACTTATATAACCTTCTGAAGTCTTGATCATATCAATTGTAGCCATAACTTATATAAGTCTTGATCATATCAATTGTAGCCATAACTTATATAAGTCTTGATCATATCAATTGTAGCCATAACTTATATAAGTCTTGATCATATCAATTGTAGCCATAACTTATATAAGTCTTGATCATATCAATTGTAGCCATAACTTATATAAGTCTTGATCATATCAATTGTAGCCATAACTTATATAACCTTCTGAAGTCTTGATCATATCAATTGTAGCCATAACTTATATAACCTTCTGAAGTCTTGATCATATCAATTGTAGCCATAACTTATATAAGTCTTGATCATATCAATTGTAGCCATAACTTATATAAGTCTTGATCATATCAATTGTAGCCATAACTTATATAACCTTCTGAAGTCTTGATCATATCAATTGTAGCCATAACTTATATAAGTCTTGATCATATCAATTGTAGCCATAACTTATATAAGTCTTGATCATATCAATTGTAGCCATAACTTATATAAGTCTTGATCATATCAATTGTAGCCATAACTTATATAAGTCTTGATCATATCAATTGTAGCCATAACTTATATAAGTCTTGATCATATCAATTGTAGCCATAACTTATATAACCTTCTGAAGTCTTGATCATATCAATTGTAGCCATAACTTATATAAGTCTTGATCATATCAATTGTAGCCATAACTTATATAAGTCTTGATCATATCAATTGTAGCCATAACTTATATAACCTTCTGAAGTCTTGATCATATCAATTGTAGCCATAACTTATATAAGTCTTGATCATATCAATTGTAGCCATAACTTATATAAGTCTTGATCATATCAATTGTAGCCATAACTTATATAAGTCTTGATCATATCAATTGTAGCCATAACTTATATAAGTCTTGATCATATCAATTGTAGCCATAACTTATATAACCTTCTGAAGTCTTGATCATATCAATTGTAGCCATAACTTATATAAGTCTTGATCATATCAATTGTAGCCATAACTTATATAAGTCTTGATCATATCAATTGTAGCCATAACTTATATAACCTTCTGAAGTCTTGATCATATCAATTGTAGCCATAACTTATATAAGTCTTGATCATATCAATTGTAGCCATAACTTATATAAGTCTTGATCATATCAATTGTAGCCATAACTTATATAAGTCTTGATCATATCAATTGTAGCCATAACTTATATAAGTCTTGATCATATCAATTGTAGCCATAACTTATATAAGTCTTGATCATATCAATTGTAGCCATAACTTATATAAGTCTTGATCATATCAATTGTAGCCATAACTTATATAAGTCTTGATCATATCAATTGTAGCCATAACTTATATAACCTTCTGAAGTCTTGATCATATCAATTGTAGCCATAACTTATATAAGTCTTGATCATATCAATTGTAGCCATAACTTATATAAGTCTTGATCATATCAATTGTAGCCATAACTTATATAAGTCTTGATCATATCAATTGTAGCCATAACTTATATAAGTCTTGATCATATCAATTGTAGCCATAACTTATATAAGTCTTGATCATATCAATTGTAGCCATAACTTATATAACCTTCTGAAGTCTTGATCATATCAATTGTAGCCATAACTTATATAACCTTCTGAAGTCTTGATCATATCAATTGTAGCCATAACTTATATAACCTTCTGAAGTCTTGATCATATCAATTGTAGCCATAACTTATATAAGTCTTGATCATATCAATTGTAGCCATAACTTATATAAGTCTTGATCATATCAATTGTAGCCATAACTTATATAACCTTCTGAAGTCTTGATCATATCAATTGTAGCCATAACTTATATAAGTCTTGATCATATCAATTGTAGCCATAACTTATATAAGTCTTGATCATATCAATTGTAGCCATAACTTATATAAGTCTTGATCATATCAATTGTAGCCATAACTTATATAAGTCTTGATCATATCAATTGTAGCCATAACTTATATAACCTTCTGAAGTCTTGATCATATCAATTGTAGCCATAACTTATATAAGTCTTGATCATATCAATTGTAGCCATAACTTATATAAGTCTTGATCATATCAATTGTAGCCATAACTTATATAACCTTCTGAAGTCTTGATCATATCAATTGTAGCCATAACTTATATAAGTCTTGATCATATCAATTGTAGCCATAACTTATATAAGTCTTGATCATATCAATTGTAGCCATAACTTATATAAGTCTTGATCATATCAATTGTAGCCATAACTTATATAAGTCTTGATCATATCAATTGTAGCCATAACTTATATAAGTCTTGATCATATCAATTGTAGCCATAACTTATATAAGTCTTGATCATATCAATTGTAGCCATAACTTATATAAGTCTTGATCATATCAATTGTAGCCATAACTTATATAACCTTCTGAAGTCTTGATCATATCAATTGTAGCCATAACTTATATAAGTCTTGATCATATCAATTGTAGCCATAACTTATATAAGTCTTGATCATATCAATTGTAGCCATAACTTATATAAGTCTTGATCATATCAATTGTAGCCATAACTTATATAAGTCTTGATCATATCAATTGTAGCCATAACTTATATAAGTCTTGATCATATCAATTGTAGCCATAACTTATATAACCTTCTGAAGTCTTGATCATATCAATTGTAGCCATAACTTATATAACCTTCTGAAGTCTTGATCATATCAATTGTAGCCATAACTTATATAAGTCTTGATCATATCAATTGTAGCCATAACTTATATAAGTCTTGATCATATCAATTGTAGCCATAACTTATATAACCTTCTGAAGTCTTGATCATATCAATTGTAGCCATAACTTATATAACCTTCTGAAGTCTTGATCATATCAATTGTAGCCATAACTTATATAAGTCTTGATCATATCAATTGTAGCCATAACTTATATAAGTCTTGATCATATCAATTGTAGCCATAACTTATATAACCTTCTGAAGTCTTGATCATATCAATTGTAGCCATAACTTATATAAGTCTTGATCATATCAATTGTAGCCATAACTTATATAAGTCTTGATCATATCAATTGTAGCCATAACTTATATAAGTCTTGATCATATCAATTGTAGCCATAACTTATATAAGTCTTGATCATATCAATTGTAGCCATAACTTATATAAGTCTTGATCATATCAATTGTAGCCATAACTTATATAACCTTCTGAAGTCTTGATCATATCAATTGTAGCCATAACTTATATAAGTCTTGATCATATCAATTGTAGCCATAACTTATATAAGTCTTGATCATATCAATTGTAGCCATAACTTATATAACCTTCTGAAGTCTTGATCATATCAATTGTAGCCATAACTTATATAAGTCTTGATCATATCAATTGTAGCCATAACTTATATAAGTCTTGATCATATCAATTGTAGCCATAACTTATATAAGTCTTGATCATATCAATTGTAGCCATAACTTATATAAGTCTTGATCATATCAATTGTAGCCATAACTTATATAAGTCTTGATCATATCAATTGTAGCCATAACTTATATAACCTTCTGAAGTCTTGATCATATCAATTGTAGCCATAACTTATATAACCTTCTGAAGTCTTGATCATATCAATTGTAGCCATAACTTATATAAGTCTTGATCATATCAATTGTAGCCATAACTTATATAAGTCTTGATCATATCAATTGTAGCCATAACTTATATAACCTTCTGAAGTCTTGATCATATCAATTGTAGCCATAACTTATATAAGTCTTGATCATATCAATTGTAGCCATAACTTATATAAGTCTTGATCATATCAATTGTAGCCATAACTTATATAAGTCTTGATCATATCAATTGTAGCCATAACTTATATAAGTCTTGATCATATCAATTGTAGCCATAACTTATATAAGTCTTGATCATATCAATTGTAGCCATAACTTATATAACCTTCTGAAGTCTTGATCATATCAATTGTAGCCATAACTTATATAAGTCTTGATCATATCAATTGTAGCCATAACTTATATAAGTCTTGATCATATCAATTGTAGCCATAACTTATATAACCTTCTGAAGTCTTGATCATATCAATTGTAGCCATAACTTATATAAGTCTTGATCATATCAATTGTAGCCATAACTTATATAAGTCTTGATCATATCAATTGTAGCCATAACTTATATAAGTCTTGATCATATCAATTGTAGCCATAACTTATATAAGTCTTGATCATATCAATTGTAGCCATAACTTATATAAGTCTTGATCATATCAATTGTAGCCATAACTTATATAAGTCTTGATCATATCAATTGTAGCCATAACTTATATAAGTCTTGATCATATCAATTGTAGCCATAACTTATATAACCTTCTGAAGTCTTGATCATATCAATTGTAGCCATAACTTATATAAGTCTTGATCATATCAATTGTAGCCATAACTTATATAAGTCTTGATCATATCAATTGTAGCCATAACTTATATAAGTCTTGATCATATCAATTGTAGCCATAACTTATATAAGTCTTGATCATATCAATTGTAGCCATAACTTATATAAGTCTTGATCATATCAATTGTAGCCATAACTTATATAACCTTCTGAAGTCTTGATCATATCAATTGTAGCCATAACTTATATAACCTTCTGAAGTCTTGATCATATCAATTGTAGCCATAACTTATATAAGTCTTGATCATATCAATTGTAGCCATAACTTATATAAGTCTTGATCATATCAATTGTAGCCATAACTTATATAACCTTCTGAAGTCTTGATCATATCAATTGTAGCCATAACTTATATAACCTTCTGAAGTCTTGATCATATCAATTGTAGCCATAACTTATATAAGTCTTGATCATATCAATTGTAGCCATAACTTATATAAGTCTTGATCATATCAATTGTAGCCATAACTTATATAACCTTCTGAAGTCTTGATCATATCAATTGTAGCCATAACTTATATAAGTCTTGATCATATCAATTGTAGCCATAACTTATATAAGTCTTGATCATATCAATTGTAGCCATAACTTATATAAGTCTTGATCATATCAATTGTAGCCATAACTTATATAAGTCTTGATCATATCAATTGTAGCCATAACTTATATAAGTCTTGATCATATCAATTGTAGCCATAACTTATATAACCTTCTGAAGTCTTGATCATATCAATTGTAGCCATAACTTATATAAGTCTTGATCATATCAATTGTAGCCATAACTTATATAAGTCTTGATCATATCAATTGTAGCCATAACTTATATAACCTTCTGAAGTCTTGATCATATCAATTGTAGCCATAACTTATATAAGTCTTGATCATATCAATTGTAGCCATAACTTATATAAGTCTTGATCATATCAATTGTAGCCATAACTTATATAAGTCTTGATCATATCAATTGTAGCCATAACTTATATAAGTCTTGATCATATCAATTGTAGCCATAACTTATATAAGTCTTGATCATATCAATTGTAGCCATAACTTATATAAGTCTTGATCATATCAATTGTAGCCATAACTTATATAACCTTCTGAAGTCTTGATCATATCAATTGTAGCCATAACTTATATAAGTCTTGATCATATCAATTGTAGCCATAACTTATATAAGTCTTGATCATATCAATTGTAGCCATAACTTATATAAGTCTTGATCATATCAATTGTAGCCATAACTTATATAAGTCTTGATCATATCAATTGTAGCCATAACTTATATAAGTCTTGATCATATCAATTGTAGCCATAACTTATATAACCTTCTGAAGTCTTGATCATATCAATTGTAGCCATAACTTATATAACCTTCTGAAGTCTTGATCATATCAATTGTAGCCATAACTTATATAACCTTCTGAAGTCTTGATCATATCAATTGTAGCCATAACTTATATAAGTCTTGATCATATCAATTGTAGCCATAACTTATATAAGTCTTGATCATATCAATTGTAGCCATAACTTATATAACCTTCTGAAGTCTTGATCATATCAATTGTAGCCAGAACTTATATAAGTCTTGATCATATCAATTGTAGCCATAACTTATATAAGTCTTGATCATATCAATTGTAGCCATAACTTATATAAGTCTTGATCATATCAATTGTAGCCATAACTTATATAAGTCTTGATCATATCAATTGTAGCCATAACTTATATAACCTTTTTACAACTCAAGCAATAGCTTAAGTAGCTTTCATTCATAGCTATAACTAATATTCTCAAACTAAAATGAAAACACAAAAAATAATTTGAAGATGGAACAGTTGATTAAGTAGAAACAATGGATCAATGAATGGAAGTAGAGAAATTCATTTGTTTGAGAAATAAAATCAAGGGTCTTGTTTGTTCTATATTCTTAATCAGTTGAATGATTTTCACTTCAATAATTGCTGTTAACTAAAAAAAAGTATAAGAAAAAGTTTGACGAAAATTTACCGTATTTCTATACTGCTGCCAGATTTCCTTGAACTCTTCCAATTTCTTCTCTTTTTCTTCGAGGTTCTAAAAAACAACCTTTTTTGTTCAAAACAAAATCCGCACCTTGGTAAATAAAACAAAACCGCTACTCTCCTCTCTCCAAGTTCTCATTTAATTCAACTCAACACTAAAACTCTTTCCCTTTCTACTTACCAAACCCCATTCACCTGCATGAACAAATAATTTTCTCATTTTTTTCGCCCTTTTCAAGCCTACCTTCGGACAATCAAATCGAAAAACTAATTATTTCAATCATACTCAGATTCATGATTTACTATTATAACCATAGCTTCTCTCGGTCACTCGCCCGATCTCTAAGAAAACTTTTTTAGTGGTGAAGGAAATGAAGCAGAAGTTTGATATTGAAAAAAAGTTTGTAAGTGAAAAAATATCGAATGTTGAACTCCGACCCTGGTTAGGCAAAATGAATGAATCATTTGACTTTGTTGGCTTGCTCTTCCGCCTAAACTTCCCCCCCCTTCTCCAACCGCCCGGTCACCCGCCCAAAATTTTTTCAACACATCCTGATGAGCTATGAATATAACTAATCAAATTCCGTATAACTGAATCCTAGTATTTTTTCTGAACCCAACCCCCTCCCCTCCTCAAACTGACTTCTTCTCCAATTTGTCGTTTTTCCATGAACCTTAGAAGCCTTTCCTTCATCGCCGATCCATCAAACATTACCTGAACATCGATGAAAATTAAAACCAGAGAAGAATTAGGGGAACAAGAATGCAAATGGCACAAAAAGACAACTGATCCTATAAGAGGTAGGCGATATGTAGAACAGAGAAAATATCAAAAATTCAACAGTGGAGATTTGACAAAATGTGTTACAATCTGGAATTTAAGCAGCTGAATAGCGGATTCAAAAGTTAGAAGTTATTTCCGACGGTCTGTAGGCTGCCCCTCGGTTTCGGCTTTCAGCGAAACTTCGTTTTACATGCAGAACGGCCAACATTTATCTGACAGCTTTTACTCTATCGAACGGATTACTTTTGCCATCGACAGGTATTTCTCAAAGAAAAACTTTTGAGGGGGCAACTGTGCACTTTTCGGACGCACCGATTAACTTAAGAGCCGATTCCAGATAGGAAAATTCGTTATTGGTAATGAACAAAAGTAGTTTACTAACTTTCAGATCGTCCTGCCGCTCTTTCAACTTCTCCCATTCTTCAACTTTCTGAAAAAAATTAGGAAGTTTTTGCAATATTTTCAACAAGAATACCATATTTAGGAGAAACGACTGCTTCATAGTGATCAGTAACGACCTTAATGTTCCCCTAAGCTGGGGTTTTCTCTGACCCGCACTGCGGGTAAAAAAATCTATGCGCTCTCCAAAAAACATTGAAATCTATGCACTTGAAAAAAAATTTTCCCGTGTTTTTCGTAAGGAAAATCGAAATTATTGGAAAAATTGAAGGTTGAACTCTGAAATTTTAAAAATCTATGCGCTCGAAAGAAGTTGTGCGGGTGCTAAGAAACACCCCGCCCCTAAGCCTCACGGCTTAGGGGCGGGGTGTTTCGGCTTAGGGGTGGGAGATTACTATGCGCAACTTATACTGAAAAACCTATCCAGAAAATTTTTTCATCGCACCTACTCGTTCTTTCTTCAAAATGAGCCTCTCTTTTATGATCAAACTATTGTAAAAACTCCATATGCTTTTTCTGTGAGTAATTAGAAGCAGCTTGTTTTGCACTGTTCCTCTGTGAAATCTCCACTCAAAAAGGTGTTTCTCATTTAAAAAGAACGTAATTAGAGAATTGAGAACGGTGAGAGAACCAGGGCGTTTCTTAAAACCCGCACAATTTTTTCGAGCGCATAGATTTTCAAAATTTCTTAAAGTTCGAAGTGTTTTTCGCAATGAGTTATCAAATTAACTAGGCAAGAATCGAAAAAAGTTTCCGAGCGCATAGATCTGAAGGGTTTCCGATGGTTTTGGAGAGCGCATAGATTTTTTCGACCCGCAGTACGGGTGCGAGTAACACCCTGAAGAGAACACAAAATCTTTATTCGAACTCCAAACTAACATCAGATTCATGGAAGAGTACCGTGAGTAGATAGTAGGCATAGTCCAAATTTTGCGCCCTTGTGTAACATCTCAATCAATTTAAACGATTGATAGTATTGCATGTTCTGACTAAAAAGAACTTATCGTAAAAAAATATTTTTTTACCGTGGAGACCTGAATAAGTAGGATTTTCGGCCCCTGTCTCCAACACTGAGACAAATCGTTTTGATTGAAAATACAATTTCATCCGTTTACAGGCGGAAACTTGCAATGTTTAGATAATACAATATGATGAGAGCTGAGATGATATGATCGACCATGTCATGCTGTTGTTTCTTGCCTGGTGGGTTGTCTTCCCCCACGTGAGACAGAAGAAGGTCGAAGCTATCGACCCTCACTCTTTCTTTCTCACTAACTTCCTCTCTCTCTCTCTTTTTTCTGTCGTAGCGGTTTTTTTCCTTTTTTTGTAGAGATTAAATGAACAGAAATTCAACAACCGAGTGCGACCTACGCCAAAGGTCTATCGGGCTAAAAAAATGTCATCTTGACGAGTGAATCGAACCTGTCAGTGGTAACCGTGAGTAGATCGCTCTCCTCATTGTATCGAGTACCAGCTAAACGTTTGAACTTCTCCTCACCTTCGTTCGACAGGCCGAGAGAGGACAATTTGACCTGGATACTGCTTCAATTACAATACTTGAGGACCGATTTCTCCATTGGACTGAAAATTTTAAAGCTTGTCCTTTAAATAAGAATTTACCCTACTCTCCTTTGATCTAAAGCAACGGATTTTTATAACAAGCAGAGGCAAAATCGTGTGGTGTGACGGGAACCGAACCCGCAACCTTTCGCATTCCGGGTGAATGCTCTTCCCCCTGACCTACACACGCACACATGACAATGCACATTTAGAGGCCCATACAACAGTCCTCATTTGAGTTTGAGCGATGGGAACTAACTCGGGACTCTTCGCACAATAGTCAGGGGTTATTTAGTCATGTCCGGTCGCCTGTCGGCGGGTTTATGTTTTAGACCTTCGGCGGGCGTCTGTCTTTCAACTCATAAGGACAGACCTTTTTTGAAAATATTTTCATCTCACAAGGGTGAAAATTTTTTCAAAAACTTTTTATTTCATAAAATTGAAACTTGAAAAAATTTTCAGATGTAAATCAAGTGTCTGTATACAAAAATGTTCGCCTCCAACGGGCGTCTGTAGGATTTTCGGACCAACTAAAAAAAAAACCCTGACAACAGTCGAACAGACTACCATTATATCACGCCCGGACAATCTCCTTCCTATCCTACCCTATCGAAGTAAATTCTCACAACCTAGCAACTTTGAAAGGTATCAAACTCGCTTCCAGAACCTTGATGGTGACGACTCTCGCTCGGTTATCGCGTATGTTGTTCCCCTGATGGACGTAGTCGGCATAAGAGAGACGCAGAGGAACCTCTTGCCATGCCGCAGCGTCTTCGCTCTTTTCCAATTCAGGCGGGAACGGTGTGCAGAATTCTAAAGCTCACTCCCAATTCATTGGCAGCGGAACGGAAAGTAATTTACATTGAACAATCGCACGTGCAAAAAATATTACGATGTGAGATATCGAACGAAGCCGTAACTTCTTTACCAGTTAAGAGCGCTTTATACTGTACTACAGCGAAAACATTAACTTGACCAGGTCAAAAAGCTATGAGAAATGTCAGTGCATTAAGTGTGAACAGATTGTTTATCCAAGTTTTAAAAATCCTAATTTTGGTGCATTCTACAACTTGAAAACGCTCGCAAATAAAAATGTTGAAAACTTTTTATGGCTTTGCAATGCCTCTCTATCGCCGCTGGTGTGAGATGTAGAAAGTTCGGAATTTTCACCAGCTCGAGATTGCCCTGAAAATATGAATACATTAGACTTACTGCTAACATGCTACGTCGTAAAAGCACAAAAATGCATTCATCATCTTGGTGTACCATACTTCATATGAGCCCAATTCCACAAAAAGCTATTATCACCGGGAAAAGAACTCAACGAATACCTCATCGCTCAATTTTTCGGGTTCTACGGGTTTGTCAAAAGCTCCGTATCTTCGGTAACTTCGTCGTATGGGCAGGAGAAATCTTCAATTTATTCTTCCCACCTTTTTCTCGTTCTTTTCCTCAACTCTCTTCTTCTGTATTTTACTTTGTTTTCTAACTGTATATTTTTCACTTGCTCTCTATCTCTCTAAGCTGCTTCTTCTGTCTATACAACTTTTTCT
Organism: Allodiplogaster pararmata; assembly: GCA_964056735.1. Classification (NCBI taxonomy): domain Eukaryota; kingdom Metazoa; phylum Nematoda; class Chromadorea; order Rhabditida; family Diplogasteridae; genus Allodiplogaster; species Allodiplogaster pararmata. Next base: position 24,301,428 of record OZ057406.1, on the reverse strand, counting down.
CTCTTTCTCTTTCAACGTTCTAATCATTTTTTGTATAAGAGAGAACCGCAGCCCCGAAGGAATAAGTAGTGAACTCGAATATGTTTGCCAACCTCTTTCTTGAAAGGAGCTCTCTTTTCTGGCTTCTTCCTCGTGCCCATTCGAACTGGCAGAGGGACAACTGAGGCAGCGAAAGACCGCGCCGCCGGCCACACCGAGGGCCAATCCTGCGAAAAGAATCATCGTTTCCTGCTTGCCTAAGAAGCCTTTTGGCCTGCTCCAGTCAACTCAAAGGCCAACTGCAAGTTTGAACATTGGGGAAAAAGCGAAGGGTCAACAATATTGAGAATCCAACAATTCGTCAGTGCTGTTTTTCCTTCTGCTCAATCTCTCTTCTTTCTCTGCACTCCACCTTTATCTCACTTTTCATCATTCTAGAATCGTCTGCTTGGAAAGCGGTGGCAGGGGTTGAATGGTTACCGGATCAGCTATGTTGGCGCATACATGTTACCGTACCAGATATGTTGGCGCATACATGTTCGCCCCGAGAATGGTCTGCATTCTCTTCTCCTTCCGTTTCACCTTTTCACTACTTCTCTTTTCACTCTTTTTGCCTATCCCCATTCCTTTTTTCACTTCGCTCGGCGCGTACAAACATACCTTAGACCGGTCTCATTTAACGCCTGAGCGGTGGTTTTTTCCCCAAGTTATAAAAGTGCGCATGAACTTTGATTTGAAGATCAGACGAAGAAAAGCTATACGGACTCTTAAGCACCATCACCAACCAAAGACAATATCTTTTTTACCCTCTCTGTGAAGACATTCTCCCTCGTTAATCTATAAAGAACAGACTACTCACCTGATCTTCTTTCATCTCCCGCTCTCTCGGACTGCGAACTGCCAGTCTGTCATGGATGTCCGGTCTGCTCCGTTTCTCCATAACTGCGCGTCCTGTCGCTCTCAAAACGAGAGAATAGCTTGCTTTTTGAGCTTGCTATGTCTCAAAAGAAGAAATATTGGTAAAATCAACACAAAAAAACTAATGCTTCAGGGGGGAAGGACGTCCTAGGATTATGAGAAGCGAGCTAAGAGTAAAGTCATGGGAGAAGGAGTCAGATCAATATAAGTAGTCGAGACTGTGAAAACTCGTTTCTCATTTTTTAAAGCCACTCTCACCAAAACCCAAGAAAGTTCTCTTGATATCGAGTAAAAATTGAACTTAACGACTGCTCTTTTTGGAAAATGAGAAGCGATCTAGAAAAGAGGGTAGAGGAGGAATTTCTTCTCATTGTTCTAGGCCCTTCACGCTCAAAAAAAGGTAGTTTTTTATAACTCTCGAAGAAGCTGGGGACCTAAGCCTCTCGTTCGCAGAGTGGTCGTTTGAAAAAAAATGGATTTTTGAAACAAAAATATCTGAAGAAAAATGGAGCGCGCCCACCTTTCCAGAGCAATCTGAGCTCCGAGCTTGCGTTTGGGCATGACGAATAATTCTCGAAAGGGCTCTCCCTGAAGTTATTGAATGTTTAAAAGACTCATCACCAAATTAAGGTTCAATGGAACAGTTATACTTCACGAACCATTTTTCATAGCTTAGAGAGTTTATTCTAGAGAAAAAATTAAGAGAATTTTTTCAACTCCGCGAGTCAATTTTTTTCTGAAAGAAAAGTTGGGTTTTCTTCGGCTGTTATCATAAAAAGGGGGTTAGAAACCTTATCATCGGCCAGATCTCCTGTCAATCCGTCCGCGGACTTCTGCTCAGCAGCGGAACGAGACTAGAAAAACAGATTGAGTTTTTATTAAGGTCCCATTATTTTCAGATGAGGCCAATTTAATTCTAAACAAATCAGAGGATGATTAGTGTTAAACGAGATATTCAATTAATGATAAGATGGTGATCGATAACCTCTCCCGTTACCGCATTCCTGAGCTTGTCGGCCAGTGAGGAGTAACCCCGATTTGTTGTGCTGATTCTCATCAGCATTCTGAAAATATAAACTTCTCAAGAAGTCGAGCTTATAAGAGTTTCATCCATCCCCTCATTTTCATGCCTACTTCACGAAAAATTCACAAAATTTGTCAGATTCATAAATTGTCATACTTTGAAAAACTATGAAGCTTGAGTGAACTACATCAGGTAAACTCTTTCGGAAAAAAAAACCAGAGTCCAAATTGAGCGAAACAAAGGCCTTTAACAAAGTGCTCCCACTCATCCACTCACCTCACCCACGCGTCAGCGGTTTCTCACCCACGCGTCAGCGGTTTCTAAAACACGGCCTCAACTTAAAAACGGCCTACCTCAATTAATTAGTATTCTTTTTCTTTCTCTTTTTCATTTTTTCTCTTTCTTTTTTCTTACTTGTTCTCTTACTCTCTTTGTAAAAAGTTGGCTTTAATCTACTTCAGCCGTCCAAAGATTTTTTCTCAGAAAGAGATTTTATTCATTAAAACTCCCTTCCCCCCCTTTCTCCTTAAGGCCCCCCTTCCCCCTTTAGAGCCCCCTTCCCCCTCCCCCCCTCCCCCCTTAGGGCCCAACCCCCCTTTGCTTAGGTAGGGCCCTCTTCCTCCCCCCTTTCCTCTTTAGGGCCCCCTCCCTTCCCTGCTTAGGTAAACCCCCCTCCCTCCCCCCTTTCCTTTCCCCAAAAGTTATAAAGATAATTTTTTCAAAAAGGAAAAGAAAAGAAAGAGAAAATAAAGAAAGAAAGAGAACAAGAAAGAAAAATTTGAGCCAGGCAGTTTTCAAGTTGAGGCCGTGTTTTAGAAACCGCTGACGCGTTGGTGAGAAACCGCTGACGCGTGGGTGAGGTGAGTGGGAGCACTTTGTTAAAGGCCTGCCATTACACGTTGCAACGCGTCACAATTCGCGGTATAAAAATACAGCTCTATGATCATTCTTTTCATTCATCTGCTTTCAAAACGGTCGACTTGCCTCTTCTCTAGAAAATCTAGTTTTGTTGTTGGCCTTTGACTGTGTGATCAATTTGTGTTGTAATGAACTCAATTTTTTCATTCTATTGTTTCTCGCGTTCAAGTTTCTACAACCCGTTTCTTTTCTTTTTTCTTGTTTATTACAGTTTTTGTCGTTTGTTTTGATTCATTTAATTATCATCAACTTGTAGGTTCTTCTGAGCTCTTAGATAGCTTTTCGTGATACATGATTAAAAGAGAGCAGGATTGCAAATGAGGTTCGTTGAAAAAAGATTTTTCTCTGAGAGAGAAGCATCGGTACTTGTCCAGATCGACGTATGCTCCGCCCCTCTTCTTCCTCGGAGGGGGGGGGGGAGTCACGCATTTATGTTATATTTTTTATGAATAATTTATGAATAATTTTTTGATACGATCTTTTTAGCCTAAGCCGTACGGCCTCGCTAGCGTAAAATATTACTAAGCTTGAGTATTTTTAATGAAAAAATAACAGGGAGAGGGATGATGAAGAGGGAAATGAGAGAGAACAGGAGCAACATCGTGCATCAAAGTTCAGGGGGAGGAGCCTACGTCGAACTAGACAAGTGCTGTAGCATCTTTATCATTCGTTTTCAAAGGTATTATTTAGGTCGAAAGTTTTAAAATTGTAAAAAAAATTACTTCCTTAGTTTCCACATCCTTTCATTCTTAAACATTCATAATACACAAATACGCTAAAACTAACATCGGGGAATCCGCATTCTACTGGTGGAGAGCGCGCTTCAGTTTAGGAGGGAGGAAAGCGTGCTATAGTCGAAGGGCTGACCTTTACAATTAGTCAATTAAATTGAGCTAAAATAATGTTGCAGTAAGTTATTTCATGTATTCTCGATCCTTAAAAAAACCCACTGAAACCAGGGTGTTTCTCTAACCCACACTGCGGGTTAGAAGAAAATCTATGCGCACTTCGAAAAATTCAAATCTATGCGCGCGAGAAAAAAATTCGCTTTTTTTGGCGCCAAAATCAAAAAATTCAAATTTTTGGCGCAAAACTCAAAAAAAAAATTTTTTTTTTAATTTTTTTATGCGCGGAAAAATTTTGGCCCTCAGTCGTCTCTTTTTTTGGCCCTCAGTCGTCTTTTGGTTTCAGTCTGAAACTATTTTTTCTGTTGAACTGCTTCAATCTGATATTGTGAGCAATTGTTCCAGAAGGGTGGTTTTTGAGTCATTTGATTTTTTTTGGAATTCGTACGGCCTGTCATGCATAGCTCACAAAACTTGTAAAAATTCTCTCGGTCGCCCGCCCGATCACTCAGAAAATTTTCTCATGGAATGTAATAGAAGTTGATATTGAAAAAATGTTTGCAAGTCAAAAACTATCGAATGTCCGGCCCCAGCTACGCAACATAGAATATCACTAGACTTCGGACAACCAGACCAAAATTCTCACCTCCCCCACCTTCTCCGGTCGCCCGGACACCCACCCGGTAAAATTTTTTTCAACACATCCTGGTGAGCTATGATGCTCATTACTACACGAAATAAGAACGGTTCGAATTTCGTCATGTTCATTCCCGGCGGATATCGAACGGTTAAAATTTTGTCATCTGCTTATCACTTGGCGAATTTCGAAAGGTGTGAAATTGGCGAGCCGCTCGGGTTTGGTAAAAGGAGAATTTCTAACTTTTCGAATCACGACAATCTCACACGTTCACCCCACTCGAACAGAAATGAACACTATCGTAGAAGAAATAATTGCACAATTGAGCAAATTAATCACAATGAGTAATTTTACATATTCGTGATATATCTTTATGGAAAAAAAAAAACTCGTTTTGTGATAGTGCACTTCAGAATACTACAGGGTGCGTAAAAAGTATTGTAACATGGATATTGATCCATATCCTGGTTTTCATAAAAGCTATGAAATGGAAATCAACATGTTTTATTCATAGCACCGATATGTACGATGTGTATAAAATTCATTCGAATCGGGCTCCATGTTCACGAATGACAGCACGAAGTCTGCCTTGGTACTGGTCGACGCATGCACGCAAGTACTGCGGAGAGAGAGAGTCCCAGTACTTCTTGAGATCGGCTTTGAGGGAATCCAAACTTCGGTGGGCGGTAGCACACACTTTTGCCTGCATTTCGCCCCAGATTGCGTAATCTAGTGGGTTTAGATCGGGTGACGACGCGGGCTATTCTTCCTTTGCGATGAAGGCGGGTAGCGAGAGTTTTCACCACTCTTGAACGGTTTTAGCAGTGTGTGAAGGGGCTCCGTCCTGCTGGAAGACGTAGTGGCTTCTGTTGAAGTGGGCATCTGCCCAGGGTTTCAGAGTATATTGGAGGATGGTTTTCAGGTTGACGTGGGGCTCGATGAAGACGAGTGGACTTTTGCCGATAAAGCAGCCGCCGCGTTAAAGTCTAAAAGATGAGATCATCGGCGCGATGACCTCATGTCAATCAAATTAGGCGAAGATGTTGTGAGATGATCTGTCCTGGAATAATTTTTTTTTTTTGAAAAAAAAGGTCCTGCACGGAATAGAATTATTAGATTTTACGTGCATAATGGCCTTTAACAAACCTCACCCCCTCACCCTTTCACTCGCGTCGCGGCTCACCTCACCCTCGCGTCAGCGGAACCTAAAACACGGCCTCAACTTAAAAACGGCTTAGCTCAATTAATTACATTCATGACTTTCATGACTGCTATTCGTCAGGTTTTTTCACTGTAAAAAAATTTTTTCCTTGTAAGTAAGTCAGACGTATGACCCATGGAACCACTGGTAGGTAAGGGTGTCCCTAAAGTGAAACAGTGCTTGTTAGGCAGAGGCCACGTTTGATTGATGAATTGTAATTGTCATTTCATTTCATTTTTTCATTTCTTCTGTTCTTCATTTCTTCTGTTCTTCATTTCTTCTGTTCTTCATTTCTTCTGTTCTTCACATTTCTTCTGTTCTTCAAGTGCCAGAGATGGTTCTGTCAAGTCATTTTGTTTTCCGATGAATTTCGACTCGTGGTGCGTGAGTGCGTTGGTACCGCTCATTGTTTTGAATGTATTTATTCGTTTCGCTATTGCATTTCGGAGCATAATTAGTTGAATTTTAATAAGTTCTATGTATTCGGCTCATCTTTTTTCACGAGACTTGACTCTGTTTTGAAGACTTGACTCTATTGTCAAGTCTTCAAAAGGCGTCTATTGGTATAGCCTTTTTCGAGCTAATCCCGTTCAGATATCGCTTTCTAGTTATTGATTATCAATTACATTGTCTGTTTTTTGCATCAAACCAAAAATAAGTTTCTATATAACTCTGCTATTTTGTCAAATAATGTGTCATCAAATCCGTGTTTTAATGACCCATTTTTAGTGTTGTTCTAGCTAATGAGTTACGGTAAAAGCTCGCCACGCGCGCGCTAGTTCCTTCTCGATGATTCATTTAATCATCGCCTTCATTTTATTCCCTTATCTTCATTAGCTACGCTTTTTCATTTTAGAATTTATAGAATTCTAATTTATAGTAATATATTCTATATATTCTATACTTCATTATGTTATTATGTAATAACATTGCCTCCTCCTAGCCTCATCTAGTGCACTAGTGTGTTTTGAGTGCTCTAGGAGCATTTTCTCCAAGTTTATGGAGTTAGAATATTTTTGATAGCCCATTGAAAATTCTCATCATTAATGTTCTGGCCTTCGTGCCTCTTCTCCATTCTCTTTCACATCAGCTAGTGTTTGGCTAGGCGCGTTTCGTGCGTGTTTGTTTTGTTTTGTTAATTAAACCAAAGGGTTTAATTACCCAAGTTTGAGTGGGCGGACTCTCTCTCCCACGGGCAATCCCATCCAAGGTCAACTCCTCCCCACAAGCGTCTCTCTACACGACTCCATCCAACACGGCGACGCCAAGCAGACCACAAGCAGATCGGCGGCTGAAGTCCGGGTTTGAGTAGAGTAGGGGTGGGGGAGTTGGGAAAGGAGTTTTCAGTTAAGACTTGGGAAAGGTTGGGAAAGGAAAGGAGTTCATTTATCTAGCTTTCTATTCTGGCATTCTAATTCAGTAATTACTTTATTCAAGTAATTTATCGTTCTCCATTTATTTTCTTCATTTGTTTGTTTGTTTCTGTGAAGTAAAGGTCATTAAAGTCCCGCGTGGCAATTTCACAAGTAGAGAGAAAAGGATTTATCCTTGAATTTATCTGCTCAGAAATTCAAAGGCGACTATATGGTGCATACGGGCCCAAGGTCTTCGGAATCAGACAACACTGAAGCGAAAATGGCCGAAGAAGAGGAGATCGACATCGATTGCCTGCCTCAGCAAAGCCACCTCGCTCGACAGTACAAGATCCTCGAGTCGCACTTCCAGCAGAAGGAACGATTGGAGAATCTGAATATGAATTTAAATATGAATCTGAATCCGAATCTGAATCCGAATCTGAATACGAATCTGGAGAACCGCTCGTCCCGACTGAGAGAAAACGCGTCGCTGCTCCGAGAAGTAAAAGTCCTCATAAGGAGGCTTGGCATGAGCAGAGACCACTACAAGAAGGCATACGAAGACTTGACTAAAACCTTGTCTAAGGTCAAGAACGCAGCAGAGAAAATCGGCTATACAACAGCGTTTGATTCTTGGATAAAAGAAGATGCAGAGAGATTCCTAGCTACGGTTGAGTCAAACGTGGAAGTCGCACTTCTGGATCTGGAGTTTCTACGCTCCGAATTGGAAACGGAAGCGCAAATCGCAGTATCACAGCAAGGTTCTACAAACGCTGCCGATAGACTTGCTGGAGAGAATTCAGCCCACAATGCAAGTAGCGCAATAGAAGAGCGGCGGTTCCAGCAGGAGACAGCAGCACTGTCACGACTACCTCGCTTACCTCCGCTACCTTTGCCAGTGTTTGATGGGAACTGCTTGGAATTTCCAGAATGGTTCGAAAGGTTTAATGAAACGGTGCACTTGAGAGCAGACGTTTCGGACGCGGAAAAAATGAGCTACCTGCTGAGTTGTGTCCAGGGAACAGCGAGGATTGCAATTACTCAGTTTCCAATTACTGCAAGCGGCTATACGTCAGCCATGGATCTTCTGAAGGAAAGTTTTGGAATGAAGCAGAGCGACGAGAGAACGCTGGCAGTACAAATTGAGACATTGACAGCAGCTAGCTACTCATGGAACGACCAGCTCTGTCTAACGTTGACCCTGAAAGCTTTAGTAGCACGGATGGCAAGAACTCGCGAGAGCATCCAGAAAGACATCACACTACAAGAAATGATAACAAGGAAGTTCCAGCCGCAGCTGAGAGACAAATTGCACCGTTTCGCATACCAAGCGGAGAACATCACAGTGAAGTCGATTCTGGATAAAGCTGAAAGCTTAATAAGAGAAGAAATGTTCGTCGCATCGATGAACGACCCGGCTGCGAGTAACACAGTGAGTTATTCAAAAGAATGCATAAACGTCCTGACGGTAAACAGAGCAGAGGAGCGCTTCGTTTCGCCAATGAATGTTCCAGTTGGAAGGGCCATACCAAATGGTCAGAGGCAAATCAGAAATTTCGTGAGAGGAGATCCGACTGAAAGCCATCCAAACACCGCAAGGAAAATTCAGAGACCAACCGCAAAACAAAGCTGCGTCTACTGTGGGAGGCATAAAATATCAAGGGATTGTTACACTTTGCGCCTAGTTAAGGACAGAATCCGATTTCTCAAGCAACGTGGCGTCTGCATTGCCTGCCTCAAGCCACATAGTACCGTGCACAGATGTGACGTCAAGTGTCCGAATTGTGACGAGGAGCACGACATATCTGTATGCATGCAATGGGCAACTAGGAAGCAGTCTCACAAAGGATATGAAATTGAACGTCGGAAGGAACTAAACCGTCGAGGAGAAGACGGTAGGACGGAACATGTTCAGAGACAAGAGGCAGAATTGAGGCAACAGGAACGTCAGAGGGTATTATTAAACCAAAGCCGTGAGAAGTTTGGCACCTTCTCGCCGCGACTACAAGCCGGTCGGGTAACTGCACGAGGAACTGCACATGGAAAAACCAAGAGAGTAGCCTTTTTAATGGACACCGGGGCCAGTATGAGCCTAATATCAAGGGTCCTGGCTGAGAAACTCTCGCTGCGGAAGTTACGAGACTGCGAGTCTTCTCTATGCGGACTGGGAGATAAGACGGAAGGTCTGAAAACCTATCCCATCTACGAAGTAATGCTCCAAAGTGTCACCGGGGAACGGATGACCATTGAAGCCCTGGGATTATCTGAACCATTATTGGGTTCACTGAAATTCCCGCCGCTCCCACAAGCAGATGTGGATGAAATTCGACGTCGGAAGTTGAGAATGGCCGATAAATGTGACAGGATAAGTATCATGAAGCCGCAGCTGCTGATTGGCAATGAAGATTACTTAAAGGTCACTGATGTCGATGAGCGCAGATTTAAGCTTCCGAGTGGCCACATACTTCTACCTTCGATTCTCGGGTGGATAGCCACAGGGTCAAAGGTTGAGCCTAAGTCCTCAATAATCGTTGCTCCAATCATCGACAGAGATACGGTCCGGAAAGAAGTGAACAACACTCTCCAAAACCACCCGAAAGTCAATTATCGCGCCAACGGAAAGGAAACTAGAGCTTCTTTGAGATGCTCATCCGAAGCTGTTCCCTACTTGCGTGACCTCGTTCATGGCAGGAAAGAAGAAATAGGTGCGAAATGCCGCACGGAGGGTAGAGCCCTCAACAAGCTGTCTATGAGTCGCGAAGGATTAGACCGTCAGAGACGCCACGTAACTTGTGACTATCGTGAAAGGAAAAGGGAAAAAGAATACGACCCTGGCAGCGGGCCGACAGACATGAAGAATCGACCATGGATGGAACTTCCCAAGGGCCGAAGAATGTACGAAAGATTGTGGCGGATAGCTGAGACCTCTGGCGAAGGAACTCACGTAATGACGCCAGAAAGCACGAATTTGAGACCTATTAGAGGTTGTGAATCGCTTGCAAGGTTACCCCGCGTATTGGCAACTTGTTCGGAAATGAATAATCAGGCCGCCCGGGCCCCAGTCTCACCCAGTGACCAGTTATAATGATAATCATGAAGAGATTTCAATAAGAATGCAATTCGAGAATCATTGAAGAATTATAAGCGGAATGGTCTAGAATTTGGAATAGAGAGGAAATGCGCGAAGAATGAGCTTCATTTGTTTAGAAATGGAAGCTCTGGATCAAATGACTAAGATGCTGTTTTCGAGTTGAAGTACCACGACCAGGGAGAGAAATGAAGCCGTCCAAGGACTACTCGGCACGATGTTCGCGACGCTCCGGTGCTCATCATCTGGCGACGTGCGCCCTCAATCCAATCCTCTGCCATCGACCCTAAATCCCTACTTCTGGCCCGGGGCCCCAATGTCATCAAATCCGTGTTTTAATGACCCATTTTTAGTGTTGTTCTAGCTAATGAGTTACGGTAAAAGCTCGCCACGCGCGCGCTAGTTCCTTCTCGATGATTCATTTAATCATCGCCTTCATTTTATTCCCTTATCTTCATTAGCTACGCTTTTTCATTTTAGAATTTATAGAATTCTAATTTATAGTAATATATTCTATATATTCTATACTTCATTATGTTATTATGTAATAACATTGCCTCCTCCTAGCCTCATCTAGTGCACTAGTGTGTTTTGAGTGCTCTAGGAGCATTTTCTCCAAGTTTATGGAGTTAGAATATTTTTGATAGCCCATTGAAAATTCTCATCATCAATGTTCTGGCCTTCGTGCCTCTTCTCCATTCTCTTTCACATCAGCTAGTGTTTGGCTAGGCGCGTTTCGTGCGTGTTTGTTTTGTTTTGTTAATTAAACCAAAGGGTTTAATTACCCAAGTTTGAGTGGGCGGACTCTCTCTCCCACGGGCAATCCCATCCAAGGTCAACTCCTCCCCACAAGCGTCTCTCTACACGACTCCATCCAACACGGCGACGCCAAGCAGACCACAAGCAGATCGGCGGCTGAAGTCCGGGTTTGAGTAGAGTAGGGGTGGGGGAGTTGGGAAAGGAGTTTTCAGTTAAGACTTGGGAAAGGTTGGGAAAGGAAAGGAGTTCATTTATCTAGCTTTCTATTCTGGCATTCTAATTCAGTAATTACTTTATTCAAGTAATTTATCGTTCTCCATTTATTTTCTTCATTTGTTTGTTTGTTTCTGTGAAGTAAAGGTCATTAAAGTCCCGCGTGGCAATTTCACAAGTAGAGAGAAAAGGATTTATCCTTGAATTTATCTGCTCAGAAATTCAAAGGCGACTATATAATGGAAACTACAAGTCTAGTTAAAATAAGTTTATTTGTTGAGAAAAAGTCGCAGAAGAATATCTTCGCTTTATCTCGGAACTTTCGTGTTCAATTTATTCGCAGTTATTTTCTCTCGAGTATTGCCCTACTTTTTATAAAACAAAAATTTGGTTCCAGGTGTGTGTTGGGTATGCTACCAAGTGATTCGGACAAGCGCTACTTCGCTGCGAATCAACAAAACAACTTGTTCCCACATCCTCTGGCATCGCCTGTCAAGTTGCACAATGCCGTCAGTTTTTCTCTCCCTTCCATACTAGCATCTCCGTGCTTGTTTTGAATAAGGGTTACATTTCTTTTTCAAAAATTTCTTTCGAAATTGCTCAAATGATGACAAATGTAGATGATTTGGGCGAAAACGAACAATGATATCAGTCTTTGTTATTAACCAGATTTTGAATGCTACAATCAATAGATGCATATTTGAGAACCAGCAGAGCGCTTTAAAACTTTTTTTTATATCTGTGATTTTTTTCGATGACTTTTCACACTTGGTTCGCTAGCGTCATAACTATGGTTATAAAGGGTTTCTGCTTAACATGTAGTTAGTAAACCCAGCTGATCGGGTTTCTGCATCCACTTCAACGCATTTAGTTTTTTATTAAACCTTAATTTTTTTGAGTGCTGGTAAGCTATGCCGCTTTTTACAATATGGGTCCAGATCGACGTCCTCTCCCCCATCGGGGGGGGGGGATTCACGGATTTACGACTAATTTTTTGGCTCAATGTTATTTAGGGGGGCACTTTACTTGAGGGGGGGGCTTTTTTTGACAAATTTAGTAATTAAATTGACAAAAATTAATAATATTAGAAATTTTCTCATGCGGTCTCGTTAGACTAAGCCGTACGGCCTCGTTAGCGTAACCGTCAGGCTATGTTTTAAATTAGAAACACAGACTCGCAGAAGTTGGAAACAAAGATTTTAGGACAGACTAAAGAACCCCTACGCCTGTTTGCAGACGAATTCTCCCCTCTCAACTCCGACGAAACGGTTGGATCACGGCGATCGATACATTCCCTTGAGGCTTCCCTCGACGCAGCTTATCACGCGCTACTCGGCGCTGCCATCCAGTGACCCGCCAGATGAATCTCCTCCTCAGGTTTCTTCCTTCCCTCCATCTATTCCCACATGCTGTCCACAGGTGAAAAGAGTTAATGGGTGGAGAGGATCTAACAGAATTTAAAATCTTCATATATCATAGTTAATATCATAATTGTAAATTACATTTATCACCTCTTTTACCAAAAATACCCGCGAAAACCTTTTTATTTTCACATAAGAGTTCCCCCTTGGGATTTGAAAAACAGAGACCCGCCGACAGAGGGTTTTACATGACCGCTTAAGTCCTGACTACGTACATAGCGTTTTACAACAAAACAAATATTTTTTTTCAAATTTGGATTTGGTAGAATTGAAGAAGTGTATAGCAGGGTGTTTCTTACCACCCGTAAAAATTTTCTCGAGCGCATAGATTTCCAGAATCTAAAAGAGTTTGGAATTTTTTCCTTCAAAGTTTTAGAATCTTCCTAGGTAAAAATCGAAAATGTTTTCTTTCGAGTGCATAGATTTGAATGTTTTTTTTCGGACTTTTTGAAAAGCGCATAGATTTGTTTCACCCGCAGTGCGGATGAAAGAAACACCCTGGTGTTTAGAAGATGTATAACAGTGAAGTGTATCTCTTATCACTCTAATCTTCATTTAGTATTCAATCTTAGAAATAAAAGCTTAAAGTTCGACAAAAAATTTGATTCAAAAAAGTTTCTATTTTGAGATGGAGATACCTTGTTTTTTTTCTGCTCGGAATCGGTCATGAACCCGACTTACTTCTCAGGAGCCATTCTGGCGCCTAGCCAGACTCCGCCTCCTCGGTAGCGGCAAAGCCCACGAGTTGTACCATAACAAGAAAGACATGGCCGTATACTACAACAGTGAGCTCTTCAACATGTTTTATAGTAGAGTAGTCATGATTTCAGCTGAGGATGACGTTGAGGCGAAAGATACAACATTTTACGTTTTTTGTTGATACGGTTTGTTGATTTGTTTGTTTTTTGTTGATACGGTTTGTTGATTTTACGTTGATTTGTTGATTTGTTGATAGGATTGTAACATACAAATTTTATTGAATTGTTGAATGAACAAGTCATGAATGAGATTATTATTGAAGAGATTGTTTTTTCTACCAGTAACCTCTAACAATAATTTGAAAAAAATTACAATTCGCATTTGCTTAACCATATATATGTAAATAAATATGTAGTTGAAGGAAATAAAATGAATCAATACATGAATAAAAAGTGACATCTTGAACGTGGACAGCTTGTCTGAATAGTTCAGCAGGGAAGGGAGAGGGTAGGAGAGAGAAGGGAGCGTGTATGCACACATCGCTGCAGCCCATTTCTTCAGGGGTCCGCATCACCAGTCCTTTCGCCTTAACAGACGACTCATACAAACAGTTTTCTACTTAATCCGCTTTTTTTCAAAAATTTTTTTTTTTGGAATCTTAACGTACTGCTACATTTACTAAACTTCAAGATTTTAATCAGTTGATGTTTTTCGCAGAAATTCAGAAAAAGCAGACAGTTCAGCGTAAAACATAAAACTTTATATTATGGATTTTTTTTGAAAACTATGTTCAAGTTTCATATCAAGCTTTGAGCACATTGTAAAATTACTGACTGATGTAGCAAGTCTAACATAAATGTTAAAGGCATCTACATAGAACACTACCATTAAGAAGAAATGAAACTGAGTCCTCGGCTAACTTGCGGATGGTTTCCGAAGAAACAGGAATACTGGGATAATCTGTCAGCAGCTCTTCAACATGTTTTATAGTAGAGTAGTCATGATTTCAGCTGAGGATGACGTTGAGGCGAAAGATACAACAATTGAAGATATTGTTTGTTATTTGATCTTGACAGGGGGTGAAATCTGCGCTACCCGAAGCATCTAATAAAAAGTTACTGTTTGTGGCGGCTGGGCGAGTACCATTTTCAATCCGAGAATCTTTCTGAGCTGAGTTAGGTATTGCTACTTATTGTTCAAAACTCATCTGTATATGCTCAATGTTTATGGCGTTTAGTAGAGAAAAAAAGCAATGGCGTTTAGTAGAGAAAAAAAGTAGACAAGTAGAAGGTTTTAAAGTTTCTGAAACTTGAGAAGAGGTGCGTCAAATCAAATTTCTAGTTAAATACCCGCCTCTAACACAAAAAATTAGGTCTATCGAAAAAGCGTTTAGGGTTTTTTTGATTAATGAAAAGCTGAGACTCTTTGGAGGTGAAAACCCTTGGGAACCGACTAACAAACGGAAACAAATATTTAAAGCCTAGTAGAAAAGCTCAGTTTTATTTGCTGTTTGTTGGCGCATTTGTCGCAGGAATAGTTCACCTGAACTTGCGTTCATCCGAGCGGAGTCTTGATTATCGAGAAGACAAAAACATCAGTAAGAAACCATCACAAATACCATTTTTGTTGGGGAGTGCATTGTTCTTAAAGGGGCCGTGCTTTACATGAGGGAGCCGCTCTTTATTTCAGGAGCTCCCCCTACGCTTTACTTTGATAGGGGAGAGCGGCGGATATAGGCTCCTTCATCAATTCCTTCCAACCTGACACCCCAATCTCATTGACTGTACTACAACATATCAAGAGATCGGCAAGTGCAAGCCAATAGGAAACAGAAAAAGGTACAGCCAACAGAAGATAGTGATAGGGGTTATTTGTCCATTTTACTGGGGATTTTCCTCCAATCCAGACAACGGGTTAATTCTATGCTTAAATTCATACGTAATCAAATAAGGTAATAACTCGATTTCTCTGATGGTACCATTCTATATTTTTTTCACTGCATGCTCACGATCTCTCGCCGTTACACCATTTGGTAAAAAACATGGTCTGATCCGATTTTAATTCTTCTTCCTTCCTTCCTAATATCATAGCTTCCTAATATCATAGGCTAAATTCTGCTGGGCTCAAACCTGGCGCGACCTGGCTCTGACACTGGAGCCACGTTTACTATCACACCGAAATTAACTTTTCTGTAGTTTACTAAAAAACCTGGCTCCAGTGTCAGAGCCAGGTGGCGCCATGTTTGTTAAAAGCAGAAAAACCGGTTTACTTAAGCGAAGAAGGGGAGGCGGGCTCATAGGGGAAGGATGCCCTAGAAGTGGGGAAAGGTAGGCCCTAAGTAATATGGGGGAAGGGGTTACTAAATATGAATTCTAGTATTCATGGATATTCTTGGAGTCAAATCATAGCAGAATTAAAACCTCTTATGAAAGTATTGTTTAATAAATCATATTCAATTAATTGGCACTTATTCCCTTATGGGCATACCAAAGATGCAGGCATATTGATAGTAAACTTAAGGGGAAGGGAAAGAGGGGATTTACCGAATCAGGGAAAAGAAGGGGGCCCTTAAGGGGGGAGGAAGAGGGCCCTACTCCAGCGGAGAGGGGGAAATGAATGAATAAAAAAATTCGAGAACGAGAGATTGAGGGATGCGCACAGCACAATGCCACTCTGCACTGTCTGGCGTCTAACAACCGTGGGAAAGCCCATAAGGGCATAAGAACCAAACAATTTGATTTCGCCGATGCATAGAGAAGTGAAAATCAAAAAAAGAAAGTTGTTTTGAACCCCCTGCCCACAAAATAAAGTGCGGCCTTCATGTATGAAAGAACAATTGTATACGAGACAAATTTTGTTGGGAATACAAACTTCACGAGAACACCCAAAGGAGAAATTAGGAGGGGGTGGGAAGGGTGAGGATTCAATGCACACATGTATTTTATTAGCTAGTATTTATGGCTCACTCCTACAAGTGTGCGTTTAAATGAAGGTGTGGAACTCGAAAAAACAGAGGTTTTTAAAAGCCCTTTACTAGAAGTGAAATGCATCCTCCCCACATGTAAAAAGGAACCGTTTGAAATTTTAACCTGCGCGAGGTCGTTGAAAGCGAGGTCGTTGTCGTTGCTTCTCAATCAGGAAGCCCTTTAGAAAAGTGAAACATGTAATTGAGAAGCATTAAATAATTAGAAGTAAAGCATTAATTGATTCGAAAAACAATTTTTTTTCAGTATTCAGTGATTTACTTTTATGCCGCAAAGAACGCAAACTTATTGTTATCAGAATAAGTTATTCCAGCAATGAAAATCATTCGAAGGAGGCGCAACTTAACGAAAGAAACAAAAAGGGTGGTTGAGAACTGAGTGCACCGAAAAACACGGAATGGCATTATGAGGGACGGTTGATTAGTAGAAGTAAGGTTAGAAGGCATTATGAGGGACGGTTGATTAGTAGACGTAAGGTTAGAAGGCATTATGAGGGACTGTTGATTAGTAGACGTAAGGTTAGAAGGAAATGAATTTCGGAAATAATCTTGATATTCATATAGAAATTTTTAAAGAAAAAAATTAGTTTTACTCAATGAAAGAATAAAATGGAACAAGGGAACATCGAAAACTCATAACTTCTTAGCGAGAAAAAACGTAGCACGTAGCAAGCGCATCATTAAATGAACGCATCAGTTGAAAGAAATAAAAAAATTTTGTTCGGTATCCGAAAACAAATGGTTTTTTAGGTACGGAAAAAACTAGATTGCGATTAGTTAGTATTTTAAGGTTCATTTGGAGAGCAAGACGGCATTTGAAATCTCTTCTTCTCGTACTTTTATATACTATTTCGCGTGCTCTCGCAAGATCATCTCGTACCTCGCTGATCTATCTTTTTTTGCCTAGAAGGTGCGAGAGCGATGATCTCATCGTGAAATATTTCAGTTATATTAACACTGACTCGATGATCTCATCCATCGAGCAATGATGTCATCTTTCCAGATACATCGCGCATCTCTCATCTTTTTTGAGACTTTAAAGCGGCGGCAGATCGCTCCCCAGACCATCACCTGCGCTGGATGTTGTGTCCGGTTCACGATTCTGCCTCCAAGGTCTGCCAGCGTAGGTGTCTTAGCAAATACGCGCACATTCTGGCTTTTGAAGGCAGCTTCAACGGTGAAAAGCTTCTCGTCGCTGAAGATGGTGCAGTGCATCTCACCCTTGCGCGCTCGAGCCAACAATGCGCGCGCTTTCTTCGTTCTCGCAGCTTTATTTTGGTCGCTGACCAGCGCACGCTTCCTGCTCCGAAACGACTTCATACCGAGCACGTTGTGAACGATGTTCCTCACTGATCCCTCCAAAATCTGAAGTTCGCGGCCCATTTTTCGCTTCTCTTCGGATCCCGGAAGATGCGGTCTCTGATCTTCACGTTTTTTTGGCCAGTTACCATCGCAGAGCGTCCTTTCCGATGACGGTCCTCAATGCCTCCGACCTCCTCGAAAATTTCGCGATGAACAGTTGGTCGGTGCAGTTTCAAAAGACCAGCGTTGTCTGCGGAGCCCTGTTTTGTGTGTGCATGGCGATGATCCCGGTGCGCATTTTGTTCGCGGCCACCATACACTTCAAAGTGAACAGATTGTAACGAATTTTGGACACGATACGCAGAAAACATTGAATAAAAATAAAAACACCTCAACATGAGGTACAGTACAGTTGAATTTGAGTGTCCGCTTGGTAGAACTTTGTTGCAATACTTTTTACGCACCCTGTAATTTAACCTTTTCGAATTTGAATTGGAATTTTTGTGCTTAAACTCAAATCAAAAAGTTTAAAAGATGATATTTGTTACAGGTGTTTGCAGCTTGCTTATGAAAGTATTAGTCACATCCGCAATGTGAAAAAAATTCTGATCACAATCAAATTCGTGCCAACTATACATCATTTGTACATTGTTCGCTGGATAATAATGTACAAAAATAATGTACAATTGGATGAAATAAAAGTGAAAACTTTGCAATTATAAGATGATAGTAAAATCAACGTCGATATTCAAAATTTTGATCATGAAGAATTCACATGTGTTTGGAGAGAAATTGGAAAGGCTGCGAACTCAAAAAAAAATTGAAATCATGGAATTAAAAAAAACTGAACATTGTAGAGAAACGAAATGAAACGTAAAAATGTGGGTTTATGAAAAAGTTTTTGTTATGTGAAAAAATTTAGCTTCAGTTTTTTTAAATAGTGATTCGCGCAATTTTTTTCTTCTATAAATTCACTTTTTAAATCGATTCCATGCGTGTGAAATGATTGAATGGTTACTGTAGGCGGACCAGGCTGCCCAGGAGGAGTATGCTGCAAGAGACCGATTCACTTCTGAAAAAAGCCAAGCAGGCAGTCATCGAAATAAAGGTTCTCTCTTATTCATCCATACAATTAAACATCATAGAGTTCCAGATAAATCAAACATTTAAACATCACTGAGGTCTCAGAGAATGGTAAACAAAAGTTATTCTTCCATACAATTAAACATCATAGAGTTCCAGATCATTCAAACATTTAAACATCACTGAGGTCTCAGAGAATGGTAAAACTTACAATCATCTAAGTTCATAAAAATTAAATTTTGAGTCCAACACTGTCTGAAGCTAGATGGAAAGTGTCGAGAACGGTTTTGTATATTTTAAAAAATTCTGAAAAGTTAAATTTTTTTTTCGTAAAGTTGTTAATTTTCTAGGAAGAAGAGAAGCAAGCGATGGCAGAGAGTGAAGGAATTGGAGAAAGAAGTCGATGGACTAAAGGACGTTCCGAGCTCGATCACGGCAAGTAACGGAAGATCTGATCTCTTGAATCAGATAGCTTGCGGAAGCTGCAAAAAACCTATATAAAAAATTTAGAATGTTTTTTGTTTACTGAATATGACCGACCGACCGACCCTACATATTAAACTTTATATTATAGAAAAATCGTTATTTTCTAGATTTTGTAAAAAAAAAAAGAGACTAGCTCACAGAAAAATAATGAAAGAACAAACTTCGGTCTTCCAGGAATAGTTCTGGGTATTCTTCCAGATCCTTCAATTGAGTAGCCGACAAAACTCCTGATGGCAGAGAAGAGAGGGTCTGCACCCCTTTACGCAGACGATTCTTATCTACCGTAATTACCGAAGGATAGGAGAATGCAGCGAATGATAGAAAGAGAACAAAGTGCGGCGATGAAAAGCAAGCGAGAGCTGTACACTTTCTGCAGGGTTGGAGCGGAACTCGTTCAGCTTTATGGAGGTTGCTTATCCCTAATATTTTGTTTAACAACTAAAATTAAAACGCAATGGAATTGTTTAATGCTTTAATAAAAAAAAGACCTACAAAAAATTGTCTTTCTAGTGATAAAGATAGAGAAAATTAAAATTTGAAATGGCTTTAAGCACGCTTTGTCACCGTTAAGACTGTGATTCACAAAATCCTGTTTTTCTCTTTAGCTTAGAATGTTTCAATGATGAAAGTAAATAACAGAATTACAAGTTCTATTTTTTCGATTGTAATAAAAAATACCCTTAATTTTCGTAAAAAAAACTTCTCGTTGTGGAAAAATTCCCCTCTGATTGCTTCTCGTGAAGAAAAAAGATGAAAAAGTAGAGAAAAATGAATGCAGAGGAATTGGAGAGAAGCCTCGGAGAAGTCTTCTCTTATCGCAAAGTCGGCCAGCAGTTCAGGATCGAAGGGATGGCAGGGAAGAGAGTCGATTGGGAGAGGAAACAAGTCGAAGCTGTCAGGGAGAACGACCTACTTACCAGAAAAGAGTACATGGTTCGTAGATCTCTGACTTGGTTTGTCTCGGAGGTTTTGAGCAGTTCAATTTCTAGTGGTAGTTACTTGTTAGAAAAAAATAGTAGATCAGGTTTCGATAACGAAAGTCTAGGCTATTCAAGTACACTTGTCAAAAAACTGGAAAACGACCGCTAATTCGATGAAGGAGAATAGAATTTGTAGTGAGAAGCGAGCAAAAGCTTGAGAGTAGAGAAGAGAGAGATATTAGGCAGTATAAGAGATTTAGAACTCACTCGCTTATCATTGTTCTAAACTCTTTCTGGTAAGAGCTGTCGTTTCTCCATTTCTCTCCTGACTGCAGTCTTCACAATGGCGAAGAATTCCCCTTTTACAGGCTGCAGTCGATCGCTAAATTTTGACAAAAAACGGAAACGGACCCTTCTGCCAGCTCAGAGAGCAGTTGAGCACATCACTGGTTTATTGGAATTCGCCGCCAAAGAAGACCCGCAAGCCACGATGGCTTCACTGAAGGCGCTGGTTCCCCGATATCTCCAATCGGTCCGCAGTGACATTCCTCCTGAGTCAGTTTTCTTGAGAAAAAATCTTTTATTGTCGAAGACGAAATTGTTTTAATCGCATTTTTCTGGTTATTTGCGGGTATTCTGGTCATCTTCTTAAGTGTTACTTCCTTCACTATGGTTTTTTGTTTGTTGTTAATTATATTTCATATGTGTGTGGAAAATGACTTCCGTTTTCATTTTCCACACACATATGAAAATGACTTTGATCTTCAATTCCGTTTTTGAACGCGGCTTTTTTCTCTTTTTCTATCTCGCATACATTTTCATCATTAAACAAAAACAATGGACATGGTTTGAACTGCTTTTAGAACAATTAATCAATATGTAGGCTACGATCTCAGCTGGTAGTCGAGAAAGACTCAAGTGATATCTAGATATTGCATTTTTTCCAATTTATGAAAATTCTAATTCTAAATTTTTAAAGAGATTTGACGAGAAACATCAAGCGGTATCTGCAAATCGCCATCCGCTCCAAGGCCTCGCCACTGTCTTCCGTTCTCGTCCTCACCCAAGGATTCCTAAAAACTCCAGATGCTCTGAAATACTTTGAAGGATTTCCTTCTATGGTTCTGCGACAAGTTCACGCTTATTGGCGTATGACATTTCACGCTTTTGGAACCCTTTCTGTGCGCTGTTTAATTTTCATTTTGTAATGCAAAAATTTATACCACAATAAACTGATCAATGACTACACTGTTTGACTTCGGGAGCATGTTCATGGGCAAAGCACGTTTACCTTCACCTAAAGAGGCCTTACGGCTTAGGAAAGAGGTCCAAAAAATTGAAGTTTAGGCCCCCGCTTTTTTTGCCCCCCCCCCCTCCCCCGGTTGTAGAAAAGGCCCCCACTCTATAGTAAAACGGTTCAAAATTGGGGGTCGAAAAGTAAAGGACCGAAATGGGGTGGGACTAAAGTAAATTGAATTTTGACCCGCTCCCACCATACAAAACGGGGTATTGAAGTAAATACCCGGACCTTTTTACTTTTAGTCCCCCGCCGACCAACATTTCTCCAGTAAAATGTTTGGTTGAATTTTAAACCCCCCCCCCTCCTCAAGGGGGAGGGGGGTTAAAAATCAATGACGGGGAACTAAAATCCAATGAAAGGCAGCTAAAATTAAATTACGGGGGTTTAAATTAAATGTCAGGTGGGTTGAAATTCAATGCCAGGGGGGGTTGAATCAAATGCCGAAGATCGGTCCAAAATGATGTCTCTTCAGTGGGGGCCTAAACTTCAATATTCCAGAATTTTAGTCCTTCGTCATTGAATTTTCCACCCCTCAGCATTGAAATTCAACCTCCCTGGCATTGAATTTTGACTCCCCGTAATTGAATTTCAGTCCCCCGTCATTGAATTTTAGTCCCCGTCATTGAATTTTAGTCCCCCGTCTTGGAATTTTAGTCCCTAGTCACTGAATTTTAACCCCCGTCTTCGAATTTTTGTCCCCCGTTATTGAATTTTAACCCCCCTTGAGGGGGGGGGGGTTTAAATTCAACCAAACATTTATTTTAATGGAGAAATGTTACTTAAGTTTGTGACGATTAAAATAGCTGGGAGTGATAACCCTCACTTCCATAAAACTATATCGTGAATTGACGGAAAAAGCATAAAATTGACGAGCGATGCGGTGGACAAGCCGCAAGACAGCAATAGAGAGAGAAATAGCAGATGCGGGGGCCTGTTCTAAAACATGCTTTCTTACAGTGCAATTGCTCTCATTATTTTCATGAGGATTTAAGGTTTGGAAGATAAGAAGATCAATTGAAAACTTTTAAATAATGGAACGGTCACGGCTACGCTGCTCTGCTTTTTATATATTTACTCTTCGCTTGCTTGTGAGTTTTTGAAGCAACCGTATAGATTTTTCTTCGTTGTTTAACATTATGGAATGATAAAAGTAACCACAAGTTTGGAATATTTCAAACTGAGTGCCAAATGAATTTTCTAGTAATGAGGCCTGATGAGCACATATGTAGCTGCTTTATCTAATGTCCCAAAACAATTTCGAGTAAGTATTAATGTGCAATGGATTTGAGTAATTAGTTATACTTGTATTCTAAAAGTACTGCGTGTTTTTCTCTTAATAACAGATAAAAGTTCAATGAAACAGCGAGCTAGTTAGTTTGCATGTTCCAATATGATAGAACTGTATCCATGTTTATTATCTATCAAGAAATGATTTGATTTAAAAAAGTTATTTATTTAAAATTTCAATAAAAAAGGAAATTTAATTATAGAACTCGATATAATGAAGAACACATCTTACAAGAAGCTTACTTGATAAAGTAAACTGCACTTTTGTCTCACTATTCTGTAGTAGTTAAACAGATTGATCGATGTTGATAGATTTCCATGTAACAATATTACATGGATGAACCGTTTGGTTTGGTTGATGGGACTGGTAACTCGTGGTTGGAGACATACAAATGGCTAAGTTCGCTCCCGCCTCGTTTACTATCTTTTGTCTGTGGTATATTTTTTATCATATTTCTTTACAGCCTCTTACTGTTTGATTAAAAAATATTTTTTCTTGCTCAAATCGTGCTTCTCCAACATGTTTAAAGTTAACATTCGTCTTCAACCGTTTTTTCCTACCCATCCTTGATTGTTGTACTGTGTGTTTTTCTCTTCGGATTAACTTTTGGACCTGACAAAAGAATTCTTGAAGTATTCTTATATAACTTCAACTCCGCAGTTTAAGAATTAGTTGAGAATTTCTTACTTGAATGACTGGTTCAAAATCATTGCTATCATGGTTGACAGAAAGGGATTCGAAGAACATATAACTGTTGTGTAGCGCTGAGAATTCATGATGGACCGCTAACATTTTCCATCTAAAAAATAGTCCGCTAGGTCAGCATTTAAAAAAGAGACTCTAAGAAAAAAAATTTTAGGAACACAAAAGTAAAATTGTTGAAAAAGATAATCTACAATTTTACGCTTTTAGAAGGGAAATATTAACTTTTAGAAGGGAAAAGTAGAAAAATAATTTTAGTGAATAATGTATTCATTAGAATAGGGATTGCATTAAGGTAAGGAGTACGGAGAGGTATGAAACACAAAAAGCTGATAGAAGAGTCACATTCTAGAAAACTCAAACAAATTCCACAAAGAGATAAAAAGAGAAGGATAGATAGATAGAGAGAGTGAAAAAAGAGGAAAAATTCAGAGAGAGAAAAACGAGAGGAACTCAGGCGGAGGAATAGGCACAAATGCAAACAAAACGAGTTAGGCAAAAACTAGTAGCAAATCTCGTTTAAAATGCTCAATAATAGGTATTGAGATGAAGAATTGAGAAATCTCATGTACCCTTATCAATTATTTAGTGTCTTGTTAGGAAAACATCGAGAATGCGAGGGAAAGAGAGAGATGAAGAAAGAAAAAAATATAAAGAGAAAAAAAGAAACGGTGTTAATAAAAGAGAGAAAGTTAGGGAAAACTTTTCGAAAACAAAATAAGATTCACAGAGCGAAAGAGAGTGAAAAGGAAAGAGAAATTAAGAAAGAGAGCCGCAAAAAGAAATAACAATATTTGGTCTAATTATAATTTTAGTCTTTTATGTAATGAATATTAATGCTCGGAGCTTGCTGTTTTTGTTATAAAATTTCTTTTGACACGAAATAGATTAAAACGATGAGAACCTCGGAAGACTGTTACGGGTAAAATAATGTATTCATAATGAATATTATTGTTTCTTTCCTTCAGGAAGTTTGTTTACTCATTCCAGTTTCTAAACAGTGATTCCTTTTGCAAGACTTTTTTCTCAAAGATATTTTCTTCTAGTAGTAATGCTAGGTTACTTCTCCTCTACTTTCATCTGCCGATTACTCAAAAGCGAATCTGTAACGTTAAGATCGATGATTTTGTCCTCCAAGCTTCTTGTCCAGTTGTTTTTTTTTGTTTCTTTGAAGCCTTTAATCTAAATCCTATTCTAGAATTGAGACAATAATTGAATGATTCTTTGTTGGTCCATCCGAGATCACTTTCAAGGTTCCATACTATATCATTTTCTAGAAGGGTACATGCGAGATAATCATATAAGATTGCCCATGCGAGATCACCTTCTAGAATGGTCTATGCGAGAACACCCTCACGACTTATCCATGTAAATTGGCCACAAATAATCGTTGATACGAGGTCAATTTGCGAGTTACAGATAAATTTTTCAGTTTTCGTAAAAAGTCATGAAGGCGCTGAGTTTTCCGTACTTTTTAGAACAAAAAAGTTTTTGTCATCTTGTATTACTGTCGGAGGTTCGCCTCTTCTAGTTTATCATTTAAAAAAATATTTAGTTCTTCACAACTTCACTTCGCCTTTTTTACCGCTTCAACTTCATTACAAATCACGAATGATAATGCTATTCTTTTGCCGAGAATTCTCCATTTCGCGGCATCGGACCGCACCGCCGCCGCATCGCCGCCGCCGCACCACCGCATCTCCACTAGTCGACTTATTTTTTCTCTTCGTTCCATTCATAAAAAAAATTATCGTTTTTCTATTAGTATTTAAACAAATTGAGGGCTCACCGTCTAAAAATTGACATTTTAGCAAATAAATGCTGTCTCCCCACTTTTTCAACTACATAGAAACATAAGATGGTAAGCGGAATCTCTCGGTTCAGTTGCGCTTTATGCTCGATAAAAAGCATTTTAACTTAAACTCATTTCATTAGACCCGTAACAAAAGCTCCGAACTTCTTTAAGAATGGGCTCGATGCGAGTTTTATTGTTCACTTCGAGTGCCGACTTTGCACAGCAATTCGAAAGTTTTCCTATCAATCACTTGTCCCTTGTTGTTTTCTGGGGTAGACGCTAGCGAGTATACGTATTTTATTCGTTGATAACTGTGTTTCCTAACCAATTACGTATTTCATATTGAAAACAATATTGAGCGGATGCGTGGAACATAACGAGCAGTGTGAAAAGGTGTAAGTTCTAGAACTTTCTGGTGGCTTCGAAATAGTTTGCTGTTTTTAGCCGTATCAAACTTGTTTTGAAAGTTGTTTTATTTAGTTCATTGCTCTTCTTTTCTCTCATTTTACACGAACTATCCAGTATCATTCTTCTGAGTCCTAAGTTTTCAAAGACAGGTAAGTCCCACTTTGATGAAAATGAAAGAGTTGCTTTCATTTCTGAATGTATGAAAATTTTCAAACCGATTGGATGTGGAAGAGAAACTGAAGTAGTTCAATTTCTTCAATATTTACCATTTACTTCTTTTTATGATTTTTCTGTGTATTAGTTTCTGTTGTTGAATATCTCTCAATGTTGATGCACTCTGAGCACCAGAATCCCGTTCGTTCAAATTCTCCTTCTAACTTTTTTATAATCTGAAAAAAACTTTTGTTCCAAAATAATTATTTTTTCTTAAAAAATTAAGGTTACTGAAGCAAGAGGCAACTGAAAAAGAGTTCAAGCTGCATATATAATTCGATGTCCTTCTGAAAACAGTTACACACCCGATTATTGAGGTAGACACATATGTACCAATAAGAAGAACTAAAATGAATCTAGAATGGAAATATGTAAAGACGGTCATGGAAAAATGTTAAGCAACAAGTGAAGTTCACTAGGTAACGGAACGGAAGAGTAGTAGAAACGCAAGTTCTCGTTTTAAAGTTTTTTCTACTGAAAGGAATTTTAGTTCTGAGTAGGTCTCTTTTTTCAAATAGTACAAACTCAGTTTGAGTTAGGGGAAGTTTGGGACTTCGAGTTGAACATCGAACAATATGCCGCCGAATAGGTATCAAATACTTTCACTAGTGCAAGAGAGCAGTTTAGAAAAGGCATGTACTTGAGTGTAATAGAAAGAGATAGATAGATAGATAGATAGATAGATAGATAGATAGATAGATAGATAGATAGATAGATAGATAGATAGATAGATAGATAGATAGATAGATAGATAGATAGATAGATAGATAGATAGATAGATAGATAGATAGATAGATAGATAGATAGATAGATAGATAGATAGATAGATAGATAGATAGATAGATAGATAGATAGATAGATAGATAGATAGATAGATAGATAGATAGATAGATAGATAGATAGATAGATAGATAGATAGATAGATAGATAGATAGATAGATAGATAGATAGATAGATAGATAGATAGATAGATAGATAGATAGATAGATAGATAGATAGATAGATAGATAGATAGATAGATAGATAGATAGATAGATAGATAGATAGATAGATAGATAGATAGATAGATAGATAGATAGATAGATAGATAGATAGATAGATAGATAGATAGATAGATAGATAGATAGATAGATAGATAGATAGATAGATAGATAGATAGATAGATAGAGAGAAAGAGAGAGAGAGAGAGAGAGAGAGAGAGAGAGAGAGAGAGAAATGACAAGAGTAGAAGAAGATATACAGGAAAGAGAAAGGGAGAGGAAAAAGCTGTATGTAGTTTGTATAAATTTTCGCTTCGGGACTTCCCGGTTCTTCATTGTTTTCCCTTTAAGGCTCTGCTTTGCACTCTCATGATTACACATATCACTGAGCATCTATGCGTGAATCTTCTTCGTTCTTATTTTAGTTTAAAAAAGTAAAATTCGTATTGTATATACCGACTTCATACTCTATACATATCAACCTCCCTTTTTTCTTCAGTGATTTTCTACTTCGTTTCTCCAATACCAACACTTCAAGGCAGTGAAGTTCGGTCAAGATGACAGTTGATTGAACTATCAAACAGAGTACAGAAGTCAATTATGTTTCTACAAGAAGGTCACATATATTCTATGGCCTAAAGAGCGGGATAGAACTAACTATGTATGTTTATATTAGTACAGTTTTTCTCAGACGTAAGTTCATGTTTATATTCGTACGTTTTTCCTTATAATCCTGTTTTCAGTCCCGTTCTCGGTCTTCCCTTTCTTTATTGAAGCTCAACAGAGCGAGTAAACGTGGGAAAACAACAAGAAAACGCATGACTTACTAGAACAAGAAAATTTGTGTTCTAATAAGCTGTTTTTTCTATAGTGAACAAAGATAAGAACAAAAAATTATATTTACAATAAACTGTTTTGTACAAATATCATTATTTATTTAAAAAAACAAAGAAAGAAAAAGATTTTCAGAGATAAATGAAAATAAACACAGAATTTTCACAGATCGAATTATGTATGTATATATATACATATATGTTATCATAATTAATGAGAATGAAAACTGAATGACTACGAGCTACGAATTATAACTTTATATATATATATATATATATATATATATATATATATATATATATATATATATATATATATATATATATATATATATATATATATATATATATGTTTATGTAATGGCTAGAATTGATCAGGCGCTTTAAATTGATCAGATCAATTTAAATCGTTAAATTGATCAGATGAATTCTTAGAATTGATCAGAAGTTAGAGTTCTGATCAGATAGAACCATTCAAATTGATCTGATCAATTTAAAGCGCCCGATAAATTCTACCCATAACACATATTTAAATTAAAACCCATGTTCCAAAAACACCAAGTTATTTATAAACAGCGTAGTTCATATGAACTTGTGGAACATTCAAATTAGACGGGAAAAAGTTTGACCTTTGCGACAATCATATTGGAATAGGAGATCACTTTCTCCCAAATTTTTCACAGATGCTATGTGTATGTTTAATAGGACTACACACGCACTCGGCCGTTGCCCTTTCTCGCTTAAGAGAGAGAGAAAGAGAGAGAGAGAGATAGAGAGAGAGAAGTGAACGTTCTGTTAGTTTTCATATAAATGCACTTTTATATAGAACCTCTGTGACCTTCGTTATATGTTCAGTTCGTAGTCATCAGAGCTTATTCATCAGTTCGTAGTCATCAGAGCTTAGTCATCAGTTCGTAGTCATCAGAGCCTTTGTAGCAAACATCCGCAACCAAGTCTGAATATCAATAAGAAACGTTCGCCAGAAAATTTTTTTATTAGAAGTTTACAAATTGTTTTTATGTATGTTCGGCTCACTCAGTTCCGCGGATTATATACATATTTGCGTTTTTGATGGACCTATTTGGAACCGTGATTCGATTAGATTTTTACTGAGCAAGCATCCTAACAAGAAAATATTCAAGAAACCATTCCTAGAGAAAAAACTTTTTGGTGAGTTCGCTTTTTTCTAATTTTTTTCTCTAAATTTGGAAAACCGGAAGTCCAGTTGTTTGCTTCGAAAGCAATTCAATTTCTACTCCTTTTTTGTGTGTTACCCTTATGAACTGAAACACTCATAGTAAAAAAGAATCGTTTTCTAAAAGTGTAAGGAGGTGATGCGCGAAGATCATTCGTTCACCTTTGAACGGAGTGTAATTGAACAAGTTTTTTTTCTTTAAAAAAAACTTTTCTATCGTTTTGAATTGAGTTCGAGGGTTTTCTCAAGTACAAGCAACAGCGATAAAAGCGGCTGTTTTCAAGTGAGAGTACAATTCTCAAAAGTTCAAGTTATATAACTTTCAGTTTTTGAGTGAACTTTTTTTTGCTCTTCATAATATACATAGTATAAAGTATATTCACGTCTTTGATATTACCTTTGCATCTCTTTCTTTATTTCTCCCTCTCTCTCTATCTCTCTCTCTCTCTCGAAATTCTCCTCGTAATAAAGCAAAAAGAATTGAGGCTTTAACTCGTTTCTTCCCACAACATTTAAGGTTCAACTTTCTGTTGTCGATCGTAAAGCGTTCTTACTCATTTTTTGCCACTCCTCTCAATTCATCGCACCAACATTTGTAATAGGCTTTACACATGAATGAAACCCCTTGAAGCCACACCTTTTTAACATTTTCCACCCATTCCAATGATTGAATCACCAAATCCTAAAATTGTTCTAGTAATGGCGCTTTTTCATGACTGAAATAAAGAGTTTGGCGCTTTCTCATAAATCGAATGACGCGTTTTTAAGCGCTTCCTCTACTTGCGAGTTTTTTTTCTCACTTTAATCCTTAAAAGACCCTTACTACTTTTTCCAACTTTATTCAATCCGTTCATCTTTGTGGGGAAAAAAGAGTCACACAAAGATTATCGAAAACAACACATAAAAGTGAAATTCATTCATACGTTGTTTTTCCTCGAGTTCACAGCAAAGTTCATAGAGACGGAATTGAACGAGTGAAAGGCTACAAAGCGCTGAACTATGTTTGCTTCTATTTCGATATTTAGGTGCTCTCGCTTCTTTATCGTTTTCAAATCATTTTTTGATCGTAGGATATTTCGGGAGTAGTTCATCAAGTGAAAGCAGTATCATAACAGATATTTCGGGAGTAGTTCATCAAGTGAAAGCAGTATCATAACAGTTCATTACGTGCCAAAAAGAAGTCTATCGAAATTTTTTAAGTGGAGAAAATGGGTATCCGGAATAAGCAACATGACATGAAAACTCATTCAAGCTGGGGAGATGCAGGTTTTCAAACAGGAGAACAGGCCATATTTTTTTTGAATTTTTAACCATTTTTTTCTTATAAGTTTAAAGAAAAATTTATAAGCCGTAAGAAACTATAAGTGTATGTTTCCCTCACAACTATGTTGGTTCATTACGATTGTGAATTATGTACCAGCTTGATTTGATAATTACAACCAATCTTCTCAAATTGTGTTACAAAAATTTGTACCATTCGAAAAGCTCAAATATTTTTTTATTTTGCGCTGCCATGATTCACCGTGGATGTAGCTCATCCGTTCATATGAAAACGAGCCCGAAACCAGTAAAGCACCTCATGATAGCTCACACCAGCATATTTTTCAATAACTTGACTTCATCAAAATAAAAAAATCTATACTCTCAGCTCATAAGGCTTCATCCATTACAGATACTTAAGTGGTTTTTCTATCTCAACAGGGTGTATTACAAGCGTTTTTTTTCCTTCTCAATGTTCTAAATCTTCCCGTTATTCAGTGTAATTGGCAACGCGCTCAATTTCGGTTAAAGAAGTTGAACTTGGTTCTTTTTCCGAGAACTTTTCCATGTTGTGTTCAGAGCACATTTCATGTTAACGCCAGTTTGATCTAACTACTCTACTCTTTGTCGAGCTCCAGCATCGTTATATTCAACTGATATTCAATTCAAATTAATTTCTTTTTGAGTTTTCCACATGAGTGGAATTTCTAGAAAACAATATGCGAAAAAATAGACTTCGAGGTATGCCGATGCAAAAAAAGCATAAGAAAAACGCGAATTGTCTATAATGAACCGAAAACACTACTAGATGTTCAAAGAGTTTTATAGGGTCTCTTAAAGTCGTTCAGTTTTCACGATACCTCCGTTTGTTTGTTGGGTCGAGCTACCCCCATTCCCTCTCCCCCCCTCACCCCAGCTCCCATCATACTCAGTGAAAGGAGGCCCATGGAAGCCCTGCATCCATTTTCACAGCTCCAAAATATTGCTGACTTTTGTTCACAACTTCAAAACGACTAGCAATTTGAAAAGCGATTAAAAATAAATATTTGTCTTTAAACGACGTGTGACCTTGCATGTTCTTTTGTACACAGCTTGATAGGGCTGTTCTGTAAACAGTAAGAGAGAGAGAGAGTGAGAGAGAGAGAAAGAGAGAGAGAGAGTATGAGAGAAGGAAAATGGGAGGGAGAGATAGAGAGAAAATATATAGAAAGAGAGAACACGAAAAAAAGGGAGTAAGATTAGTGTATTCTTATTGTTAGAGGAGAGCAGAGATTTTGCCAAGCATTGATGATGAGAAAAAGAAAAATGAGTGTTTTCAAGCGAAATATGTTCTGATTCTCTATTCACCAAAAAGAAGCTCTCGAAGTCTGCAACTCTAGCGCCCCCCCCCCCTATAACGCCATTTCAGGAGATATTTCAACACATTTTTTCAGACTACACCAATATTTTCTATCTCTCTGCGTTAAAATTTCATTTCTCTTTCTCTTTTACCCTCTCTCACACTTCTTCTTCTGCCTCTGGTTATGTGTGTAGTAAGGGGCGGGGCTTTCATAACAGCAATGCTGGCTGTTCCGCGTCTTAGACGCAGAATTTATTTCATAGAGGTTGCTATGAGCGGTTGCTCTATTTGAATGCACATTTGTTTGTAAGTCGTGTGTATGATAAGTTTACTTATCCATTTATGATATATGTAGTTACTCATACAAATATGCATGTGTATTCATTTGCTCATATCACTCCATTAGTGTGAAAAACGTCCAATTTCCTTTTTATTTTACTGAGGACGAAAGTCTAATAAAAAGGTATTAATATATCTTTGTATGTATCTAGGTCGTTTTCAAACATATTAATATATCTTTGTATGTATCTAGGTCGTTTTCAAACATATTAATATATCTTTGTATGTATCTAGGTCGTTTTCAAACATAAAGCTTCGATCTTCCATTTCATCTGCAACATAAATTGATAGTTTATGTAGATAATATAACTGCTGAACAATAACTGATCAGCTATAAACGTTCAGAGAAACGGAGATGTTTCAATGTAAATTCGATGAAAAGGCCAGTTTAAAAAGGCGACTCAGTTGATTGCATCAGATATGCGTTGAATGTATGCATTAGTTATACATGTATGTACTTTTTTCTCGCACAATAAAGTAGTTATTTTCTTCTGTAGAAAACTCAAACGGATTGATTTTAAACAAAAATATAACATGCACAGTTTCACGCTTCATCTTATAAGATATGTACATAGAAATGGTTCAGTTACACAGTTCAAAGGCAGTGTCACCTGTAACGCGCTCACACTCACGATCAAAGAAAGAGAGATGACTGGGTTCGATCCCACCCCGTGCACTAGTTTTTGTCAGTATAATAATTTATTCAAATTCATATATCATACTGAAGGTGTTCTCAGAGCAATATATTGTCTATTGCCTCCGTGCAGAACTCACAGAGATCAATAAATCAATGTTGAAATGGTGTAAGAATCAACTGCGAGTCGTTTTTTTGTTCTTGAGAAAGGCGTTGAGCATTTATGCGAAGAGTCGCTTTTGTTCCTGTGAAAGGCGTTTAGTAGTTTTCCATTTCTGCAAAATGCTAGCTGTGATTTTTCCTTTTTGGTGAAAACAATTTTTCTTTATCCATTAGAGTTGTCGCTTGGTTTTGTGGAGAATATTGATTGATATCGAACTGTAAAAAACATTTCTTGCATTTCCATTACTGACCAAAAATGATGATAGGTTTTTCAGCGCACAGTTATCTCCCCGGCTCACAGCTTTCAGCAATCGCAGAGACGGCGGAAGAAGCCTCTTTCTCGACTGAACCTCCGTTCAATTACCCTAGCTCCTGCTCTTCTTCTCCTTCTTCCTCCAGAAAGTCTTCTTACTCATCGACTCGCTTCTTCACACTATTCCAGCGCCTCTTCCATCGAATGTCAATGAAGCGCCGTTTCCTCGTTGACAAGCTGTTCAGGCTACTCGGCAAAGGAAGTTAGTCATACATTCATTTATTGAGCCATTCAGTCAATCAAAAATTGGTCTTCGAATCATTTTTCTCATTTCTTCACTAATTTCCAGGTACTAATTCTTCATTTGTTGCATATTTGTTCATTGATTCAGTCATTAAATTATTCATACGATCTTTTATTTTTCGTAAAGTTGTTCAAATCATCTCATTCATTCTTTTAGGGATATTTTTCTTGCCGACAAAGTTATTGTTCATATTTCTTTTTGTAGAGTAAAATAGGAACCCAACTACGAAGCGATGATAAAAATTGATAAATTGATCAGTTGATTTCAAAGCTTTGACCCAAATAGTTTTTTGTCATGTTTTGCCACTAATTTTCCTCGTCTTTAAAGAAACACATCATACTTTCATCATAAGATCTCATCGGCGTTCAATGATGCATCAGCACTCTATTTTCTCTGCAGGTTCAGCAAAAAACACTGTACCTAGTTTTGAAAGTGGTAAATGGATTAAACCTAATAATAAAAGTTCAATGGGTATTCAAATCTTTTACTGGGGTGCTACTTAATATTCCGACTAAGTAATTGGCTCTTTTTGAATATTCTGATCTTATACCAGAGTAAACATGGGTATTTTTTGAACGAAGAAGAGTAGATTAGTTGTGACAACGAGTGACTGAAGAAATGGTCGCAATGCAAAATCTTACATGTATAATCATCTTTCATCTACTACGCATCAGTTACACTTGTGTGATAGATAATGGGTGAAAGGAGGAATTGTTGGAGTGAAAAAATACCTGTTTAGGGGAGAATGAATACAGAATAGATAGAGTCTCTAGATAGAGGAATAAATAATAGAGGAACCAAATCGTGATCATTCAAATCTACTTTTGATCAAGTAGAGTTCAAAGAAGAGAATACTTCGTCCGATAAATACTCTATTCCAATAATTATAAAGATAGTCTTGAGTATTTATTGAGTTTTCTGACAAGACTAAGATAATTCTAGTTTGGATCTTTTGGAAGTCATTGGTTGTTTTTTGTGTTGCAAAGCTTTCATTTTTCGTAAAATCATGAAAATCGTTTAAAGCACTGCAAATTTTATCACTTGGCGAATCTAAGTTCACCCATTCCTGCTTGAAGTTGGTTGTATCAGAAATTGAATCGAAAATGTAAAGGGAAAATGTTATTCAAAACAGCGGGGGAAATAAAAAAGGATGTGGCATAAAAAAAAAGCTTTTTACTCATTTTGCATCTGATTTTTTAATCATGTTTCAAAGCATGTATTCAAAACTCTCTCTCTCTCTTCAAAACTCTCTCTCTCTTCAAAGCTCTCTCTCTTTTTTCCTTTCTTTCTGTTTCTCTCTGTCTTTACCACTCTCTTCATCTATCTTTCAATATTACTTTCACACACTTCCTCTTTTTTCTGATTCTTTTCTCTCTCTTTATCTCTGTCTTTCTCTATGTCTTACTTTTCATCTGTCTTTGTTTTTCTCTCCCCCTTTCTCTCTCTTTTCTAACTGTATCTCATTATCATTTCCCAACACTCACTATCAAGCTGGTCAACGATCATGAAAGTGCTTTGCTTGCTCTTATCAGTCAGTGATTCCTGGAAAACAATTCCATTTCATCTCTCTTCTTCGAACTCATCAGCCATGCTACGAATTCCGATTGAGAAAGGGAAAAGGGACGAGAAAAAAGGACTTTTTGTGCGAAGCCGATGAAAAAAGCATTGAATAATATGTAACAATTGAAGTCGGAGTAGATTCGCATTTTTATGAAGGAAAACTAAACATTTAAAACCTGAACAAAACCTATGTGTTGATTTTCTACTCACTAATTTACCACAAAACTCGATGAGATTATGTAATTTTTCGTCATTCGGGAAAAAATTAAGTTGGATTTCATGCAAATAGAAAGAAGAAAGAAAAAACGCAGAAGCAATTAAAAAATTTTTTTCCGTAAACCTACTCAGTCGTTAGGTGTATGAAAAAAATAATTTTTGAAAATACGCTTCAAAAGAAATTAATTTTTCTAGGCTCTGTCAATAACAGCTGTTACATCGAGAATTCTTTTTTAAAAAAAAGGAAGTACAAGCTTTATGAATACTCAAAAAAGGATTTATTTAGCATTTATTTATTTCCAGACTACTGCATTTCATCATGATTGCATATATCATATCCTTTTCATCTCGTTTTGTTCGTTCCCCTGGTTACAAGGAAGTACTGAACGAATATAATAGCAAGAGCTACCGCAAATACTCTGTTACTTTCGTTTTTTTTGCCAACATTGCTATGGGGGATGAGTTCGTTCGGAAATTGGTACATGAGATAGCGAAAAATTAAGATAGAAAGAGAGTGAAAAAGAAAGAGAGAGTCAGTTAGAGAAAGAGAAATAGCGAGAAAGAAAGACTTTGTTTATTGGTTCAAAATGAAGGTCTGAAAATAACTCTACAGTGCGTGGCATAACTTTGAGCTCACCACCAAATTGAACATTTTCCGATGTTTTAGAAGGCGCAACAAAAAAAACAAACAGCCATGGAGTTGACCACGCAAATAAATAATATGACCCACTTGACAACCGTAATATAGTTTGAATGGAGCATTTCCCGCCAAAAACCGTAAAATCGACTATGGCATAACTATGAGCTCACTTTTTAAAAAGCTCATTTCAGATGTTTTTTTAAAAATTTTTTATATTTTCAAAAAAAGTTTTGTTTTTGCAGATAAATGCCGAGTGCAACGCAACTTTCTCAAGTCGAAAAGGGGAAAATAGACGTGTTATTGGCGAATAAGAAGAGCAATCGTGAGATTGCACGCCAGTTGGGTCGGAGCCCTAATTGTGTGAATAATTACGTCTCTGGTCGACTGAAGACGACTGCACAGAAGAAGGGTGGGCGACCACGAAAGTTTTCGACTCGGGATCGACGCGCAATCGCGAAGAAAGCGTCAAATGCTGCCAAGTCACTGAAGCAGATCGCAGCCGAAGCAGGTGTTCCAGCTTCTAAGAGGACGGTTCGTCGCATTCTTTCGGAAACTGGACACTTTGTCAACTCTAAAATGAAGCCGGCACCTCGATTGACAGAGAATCATAAAACTCGACGCCTGGAATTCGCAACCAGAGAGCACAAACGTGACTGGAGTAAGGTGAGAATCATGACATTATTTGGCTATTGATAAAAAAACATTCCTCGGTGCAGAAGGTCTGGTCCGACGAAAAGAAGTGGAATCTGGACGGATGTGACGGCCAACACTCGTATTGGCATGATCTTCGCAAGGACCCGCTGCTCTTCAGTCGCCGTGGACATGGAGGCGGTAGTCTCATGTCTTGGGGTGCGTTTCACGCCGGCGGAACCCTCCCTCTGCAGTTTCCTTCCATGCGAATGAACTCGGATGAGTATCAGGAAGTACTCGCACACGATTTGGTACCGTTCTTCCGTAGCCCAGTTAACAATTCCATGATTTTAATGCATGATAGTGCATCCATACACACAAGCACCTCTACAAAATCGTTCCTTTTGTCGAAAAATATACCCGTTTTAGAATGGCCAGCTGTTTCCCCTGATTGTAACCCAATAGAAAATATCTGGGGGTTGTTAGCTAGACGTGTATATGATGGAGGAAAGCAGTACTCCACAATCGCTGAGCTTAAAAGTTCCATTGAGCAAGAATGGTCTTCTTTGCCTGTTTCTTACCTTCAAAAGTTGTCAGATTCTATGGATAACAGAATTGTCCAGCTTATGATCAGAAAGGGTGCAGCTATCGATTACTAATTAGTTTTATTTTGTTTGTTTCTTAGGAGTTTTTCAAATGAGCTCAAAGTTATGCCACACCACATTTTCCGTTATTTTGAATAAATAAGGTTTTTTTGAGCGGAGTACGGCAATTTTGTGGTGAATATTATTCACTTGAGTGGTCGATTCTATGGCATTTTGTATTTTTTGTTGCGCCTTATAAAACATCGGAAAACTTGCAATTTGGTGGTGAGCTCAAAGTTATGCCACGCACTGTAGTGTTTTGATACTGGTACAGTCGGGTGAATGAGGCAGATTGGACCCTCGGGCGATGTATTGCTGGCCGTATGGCTGCGCTCCTTTCTCCTTCGCCTATTTCTGCATTCAGCTACTACACGTAAAAAGCGCATTTGACGCGAGTTCGCAGAGCGTAAAGAGGCAGGAGACAGTGAAAAAAATTAATTGATATAGAACGACAGAAGAGAAACAGAGATAGAGAGAGAGCGGAAGACAGAGAGAAAGAGGTAAAAAAGAAAGAGAGAGAGGGAGAAAAAAATAGAGAGAAGGAGATAAAAAGAGAGAGAAAGGAAAATAAAAAAAGAGAGATGTCGAGAGAGAGAGATGGAAAAAATAGAGAGAAAGAGAGAGATAGATAGAGAGAGAGAGATAGAGAGAGAGCAAAAGAAAAGGAATAACAGAAAAAAAGAAACACTTTACCCGTTTAGAGAAAAGGTTTTTTTTCCCATCGAAAAAAATTAAGGAAAAGATGTGATAGAAACTCACGTCATATGCAAGAATGATATTAGAATTAATGGTATTAGAATTAGAGGAACGAAGTTACCTACACTCTACTAGGCGTTGTACCCTATTAAACATTAATTAAGTGTGAAATATAAAAGGGTATAGTTTTCAGATCATGCCATAATATGATAAAAAATAACACAACTATTCGCATTGTTCTACATCCAAATATATGTAAGTGGAGACTCAGAAATGATTACTTGCCTGGTGTGTTGGTTGAACAGCCTAGGCCTAGAAAATACAAAGGAAATCTATTTTCGATGTTAGCAGAGGGCACAAAGTTGATGCAAAGACATTCAAGAACATGTGAAGTCTCATTTTGTTAAATAACTAAAGGCAAACAAATCATTTCTTCCGTTTCTCAATCTGTCGCACTCTTCAAATCGAAAGTCTAATCTTTCTATAGTTCTCTTTTTCTCTCTCTATTTCAATGTTAATCATCATCTTTCTCTCTTCTCTCCTCGATAAGGCCCAACTCTTTCTGGTACTCTGTATTATCAACAATTTGCCTGACTCCTAAAAGATTTTCGATCTTTTGAACTCATTTTCTAAACCACTCTTATGAGCTTAAAAACAAATACGGAAAAACAACAGTAAAGTTTTACAGCAAAAGCTACAAAAGTTTTTCGAGCGGGGAACAATTATTCATTCTGCTCGAGTTTTATATGTTCTTCAGTAAATTTCTTTAACGTTTAGGTAAAGGAGGAAGTTTTTGAGGTGTCGATCTTCAAAATTTTCCTCTTATAATTATCCTTTTTTTTCTTCTCTAAAACCGAAATTATCGATGACTGCAGAATGATTAGGAAATCAGTTATTAGTTGAAATTTGTATTAAACGTGTAAGTAATAAATAGTATTGTTTATCTTTCTTGGTTTTATACCTGCGGAAAAAAATGAAATGAACAAATTATGAAGTATTCAAACTCACACTGTATACTTCCAGATGACTTAGCGGCCTACCGCGTTGCTCTGAGCTCCCGAAAAGCTCGCCTGGAGCGAGCTAAGAAACCGCACAGAGTGTCGCTCTCTTCCTATCTCGAACCAACAATGCCGACTATTGTGGAAGAAAGCGACGATGTTTACGAGAACGAATTCAAGTTTGACCATGACAAATGGACTTTTCCCACGCGTCGTCCAATGGTGAGCTAAAACGCGCGAACTTTTTTTGCGAAAAAAGTGTAGTTATCCGGAACTTGCAACACATTTATGACTAATTTGTTAATATTAAACGGAGCTTCTTTAGCTCTCAAAAGATTCCAATTTTACATCAAATGCTACATCATTGCATTAAACATGTTGTGAACGTAAAACTGTTTAGAGTCTATGCTTGTTTGTACTTTTCACTAGTCTATGCTTGTTTGTACTTCTCACTACTCCTCCAACCCCTTAGACAGTGATATGTTCCCACTGTACTTGATTATAATAGCAAACAACCTCCTCGCTCTTGTCTTCTTATAACAGATTTGAAGATAACGAGATTGCATGAGCGCCAACCTTACCAATGTTATTATTTACGAGTACGCCCTTTTGCTTTGAGACATCCGCCAATTGTTTACTATTCAGCCGAAATAGGAGGGGACTGAAACTCCGAGGAATTGAATTTCATAAAAAAAGTTTTTAAGAACAGGAATCAACTGGAACAACCGTATTTTTAAAAACATTGTGTCTTTAATATAACGTTTAACAATAAACATTCTTAAGTGAAATAAGTTATCTGTAAATCTTCCGAAGAATTTTCTAAAACAATTTCTAAAATTTTTCTATTGCTCGAGTTGTGTTTTTCTAAATACTTATTATTTATATAAAATTTTTGCTTTTGTGCGAGAATGTTTTTTTCTACCAAAATCAACCAATTCTCCAAGAGTTGAAGTGAGTTACAACTGTGTATTTTTTCCTGTGTTTTCGAACGAAAACAGTGTATTTTCGTAAAATTTTTAATCATTATTTTTTAATCAAAATACTATGGAAAATGAAAATTCTTTTTTTTTCATGATTTTACTTACTCGTTATGGTGGGACACTGAAGACCTTTTTGAATGATGTTCGCCCTTAATCTGTTACTTGTAAGTTTAACTACGGGTTGGAATGCGAAAGAATTGCACTAAATCTAAATTGTATGTTTGGAATAATGAATGACATGCTCTTTAAGGTTCAGCAGAGCTATTGTTATACTTGTTCAGAAATATTCATTTGTTCGTATAAAAGTATGTTGAAGTCTAAGAGAACGGTATTTGACATTTTAAAAACACTGAAAACAGAAAAAAAGTTAGTGGACAGAGAAAGATCTCCTCAAAAATGCAGAGATTCGCTGCATAATTATCTGAGAGAACTTCCTCAGAGCTATCAAAACATAGATCATTTCACTAAGGTTCTTCAACAAAAATCTCTTTTTTTCCACGAATTCTGACGCTAAAGGTTAGTATGAAAGGAAGCAGAATTATAAAATGATTGCACATACAAACATGATGAGGTTGCTAGTTCGGATGAGGTTAGAGTTGTTAATTGCATTTCCAAGAATCGCTGCTGATATCATGCAATCGAGTAAATTAAAAGCCTCATTCGCTTAACCTTCTTCATCTCTGTTATCATATCTAAACTTTGACCTTTCGAGGAATACAACAGATTATCAGAAGCAAGTATGACGTGCATATTGAAAAAAATGGTTAGTTTTTTGTTGCAAAAGTGTGAACTAAGGTACGTTCTTGCACCTAAGCATTATAGTACAGCTTCCGGAAATTTCCAGAGAGTTTCTCTTCTCTTTCGTCGCTTCAGTCGAGATATAAAAACTGCGACGATGCGATTAATCTCAGATTCGATTAACTTCTTATCAAAAAGTGCAACATAGAAGTTTTCCAGCTAGTACACTGTGGTTTTTACTAGTACACTGTGGTTTTTACTAGTACACTGTGGTTTTTACTTATTGAAAGAAATTATTTGGAAATAACAGAAGAAACTGTCTTATTGAAACGCCATGAGATAGAATGTGTTAATTTGCTGAAAACTGGCACCAGAACTTCTTCTAATAAAATTACTTTTCTGAAAAATAATTAAGAACATAGAATAATGCATATTATTGTCTTGTTCTGTCAAAAGATCACTCTCTCTCTTCCTCTCTCACCCTCTCTTTCTTTCTTTCTAGTTATCTCTTCCTCCATCTCATTATTTCTCTCCCTATCTTTATATCTACATACTTCTTTCTCTCTTTCTCTCTCTCACTCTTTATAAATTTTATCTCTTATATGTAATTAGATAATATTTTAATGTAATCATATAAATTAATATACTTCATTTTGCACGAGTTCCGTTGCGATAATTGTTAATCGTGACATCCCCACACATTGAGAGCGAGTATTCACATTTTCGCTCATATCTCAACTATTATGTATCCGAAATCTTATATACCAAGTCTTTAATACCAATTTGATTGAAGTTTCAAAATATCGGAGGTATTCAAACGCGTTTGAATTGGCGGTGAGTACTTTTGAAAGAGGTCAGCGTAAAAAATAGATTTTCATTGTGAGAATTTTAGCAGTGTATTAACAAGATGAAAGGATTCTCTTCTTAAATCTTCAAGTTCTAAGTTACACAGTTTAAAGGCAGTGACGCCTGGTTAAGATGACAAATGATTGAACTATCGCACAGAAAAAAGCTAGTCCGCCGGGCGGGATCGAACCCAGACCATCTCGACTCAAACCGGGAGCGCGTGTTACCATTACACCACGGGGACACATTGCTATTTTTTTGTTTCCAATTCTCTTCTTACTCATCGATTTATATAATAGGCAATTCGAATGCCCATTCGATATAATAGATCTTGGAGGAGTTTATCCAATATAATGGCTAGTTCGTAGACAACTCGAGAGGTCTTAGGCAATGATTCAAGCCCAATTCATTCGTGGAGTGGGTTCCAATTCAAGCCTCGTCAAAGTTGAGCTGAGAGAACTCGTAAGCGCTTCACATAAGCCTAGGATCTCCAATATTCTATGCTATCCCGAGATAAATGCTTTTTTTCCTTTTTTTAAATAAATTTTTTCCTGAAAAAATTCTTTTCCTTTTTAAAAAAATTTTTTTCCTGAAAACAATTTCTTTCCCTTTTTTAAAATGCAAACTCTCTGATCCGAACGCTCTGATCCTCTGACTTGAGAGCATTTTTTCCTCCTCACTGATGTTATCTCTATTGAGCTTTTTCCTCAGATGACCCGTATTAGACATTACCTCTGCTTGTTTGTCAGCCTTGGCGCCATTGAAAAAGCACCCAAAAAAAAACTGATAAGGCTGCTGGTTAACTAACTTTCACGGAAAAAGTCTTTGTAAACAAGAGCAACTCAAGCAATTGACCCACTTACACGCCTCAGTTTGTAAGGGCAGCTCCAATTTTACTTGAATAACTTTTTGAAATTTGTTTTTTAATGTCTTATTTTCTCAGAAGTTTTTTCTTCTTTGAAAACATGAAGTTTGTGACCGGCTCACTCGAAAGCACATTAGACTTTCTACTTGACAGCTCTCAAGTCTCAGGGTTTGGAGTTTTATTACGCAAAATTTTTGAAATATCGCGTGAAAATATTCTCGAACAATTCAGAAAATGAAAGAGGGTTTGAAATAAATGAGAATTGTAGCGGTTTAGAAGCGCAATTCAATCATATTTCTTCGTAGAAACTCGTGGACGGAAATTAATCATCACATAAAAGCTGTTTTGGTGGAAGAAATAGGGTAGGTGACGTGTGGAGAGAGTTATTACATGGCTGCCGCTCAGGAGGACGAGTGAAGAATGATTCCCTTGTTAACCAGTTAAACTGCGGTAGCTTTTTTGTGTAAATATTCTTAATTTATATTTGTCTTACTCTGTGAAGTGGATAATTCACCTCAGGCTTAGAAAATTTCAAAAGGCTTACAGGATCTGAAGTCTGAGCTCAACTTATTAAACGTGTTACTTCTCCATGAAATGTCGATGAAGCCAAGGAAGAAGCCTTTCGATTATTTGATTCACGAAACTACAAACTACACTATTCCTACCAAATAAAAGAGGGAGTTTGATTATGAGTTTGTTCGTTCGTCCAGTTGCAATAGCGAATTGTATTTCTCTCTTCTGGCGGCCTACTACATAATAATATTACCGGTGTGAGTTAACGAATTCAGGAAAGATAGAGTAACACAGAGATGACTTGTGAAAAAAACTGAGTTAACTTTTAAAAAAAAACTGAGTTAAGAGAGTCTTTTTCATTCGCAACGTCTAGATAGATCGCTTGACTTTCTAATTTCTTTCGAGTCTTCTCACCACAATACGACAGGGATTGAACCGATAGAGACCGTATCTCGCAAAATCTTTCAGTATCTTGCAGCTTCTCATCGACAACATCAGGAGATGTATTGCTTTGGCGCTTCATTCTCTTGGCATGAATTGAAAGCGGTCGAAGTGGAGTGAATCTTCTGAGGGAAAGAGATAATGAGCATCGGAACAATCAACGAGATTCATTTAAAAGTGTCGTTCTAGAAAAGTCTGAGAACCAAAAGTTCGAGTGTGTAGGCATCTAAGAAAGCATAAAGTGATAATACACATCATTCAATTAATGAGTCCACAAGGGACTTTCAGATCCTTTTTATTCACATTTTAAATGACTGCAATTTTCCTCTTTAGTAGCATGATGTGAGTCGTAGGTTGATTGAGTGATACGAGTTATACATTCAACAGTATCTTGGAAAATGATGAAGAAAAAACCAAGAGATTTTCAAACTGAATGATCATTTCAACCACACTGGCCCGATTGGAGTTTGTTTGTTTTTTCTCGGTTGAATTCTGAACCTGGAACTATTGGCTCCCAAGAGTGAAACGTGTGTTTGTAATTGCAACAAAAA
Organism: Allodiplogaster pararmata; assembly: GCA_964056735.1. Lineage (NCBI taxonomy): Eukaryota > Metazoa > Nematoda > Chromadorea > Rhabditida > Diplogasteridae > Allodiplogaster > Allodiplogaster pararmata. Next base: position 24,258,274 of record OZ057406.1, on the reverse strand, counting down.
ACGGCTAAAGATGTTCATTAATGGAAAAAAACATCACAGCCGTGTTGTCTCAAGCCCTTGAGTGCACACATCATATAGAAACTCTTCTTTTCTCCGATATCAAATTCCGTGTAATTCCTATTTTCTTGTTAGCAAACAATATGTTTATCAGCTTCTTGTTGACAATGCCAACAAATTGAAACGTGACTAGATTCCCCAGAGCTTCATTCTTGTCTCAGCTGATGTCACGTGTCTCTATTTAAAATGTTTGATCTGTAAGAATACGTGCAAAGTTTCTGCTTGTTTCTGCTTTCTCCGACAGATTGTTTTTTTTGTTGTTAAAATGAGTCGTAAAAACACAGATGTTATCAAACAGCTTGAAAAAGGAGAAAATAACACATCCGAAAAGGTCCCGTGCAATGGCTTTTTATCAACAAAAAAAACGTCCAGGTCATCCCTGCGTGAGCGTATGGAACGGTCTTCTAAAAATCGAGACTCGATTCTCACAAGACAAAGAGACAGGCGTGCTAAACTCGAGAAACGGCCCTCTTGCTCTGATGAAAGACCAAGAGAGTGAGAATTTTCGTGACGGTACGAAAATCTTGTTGCACCAGTTTTTGGTTCTGTTAATCTACATGGAAACTGGGGAAATTTTTGTAGTGAGCCATGAAAAACGAAATTGTTTGCTCAATAATTTTTTATAGGTAACTTACTGTAACCCGCGTCATAACGTTGAATTCAATATGTTCCCTGTTACACGTGAACCCAGTTATGAGCTGCGAAAATGACATAATGGCTTGGCATCAGTGCGAACATTACATAATAAAAATGTCTTCTAAACCATAAAGCATGTATGATGTATAAGCATTGCTCCTCCGTTTCTCAATATGTAGATCTTGAAATTTTATGAACAACTATGAATGATGGGGAAAAGGTGTTGCCAAAGTATATACATATGTGTATCAACCGTGAATAATAGTATGAATGTTTCCTACCTGTCTTCACTCGAGAGTCTGAGGTATTAGCCACGGGAAAAGTCACTCCAGATATTTTTATCACTCAAAGAAGATGCACAGGTCATAGCTGGCTGTTAATACTACCGTTCACCGTAGGTATAAGTGGGTAAAAAATCGCACATGATAGTATAATCCTGATTTTAGCTGGATGGTCTATAATTTCTACTGAAAAAAGGATGGATGCGTTTCAATCCTTTGTTCTACAAGTTCTCGAATTGTGAATGCAAACTCAATGAATAATAAGAAAAAAAATACAAGGCTCCAAAAAATTTATGAAACAATACAATTTTAGATTAGTAACAAGCGAAAAAAGGTCAGGCATTTAATGAGCAAGATTGGCGTTAAACTGAGAATGCTTAGGACATTTCGAAAACTTTTTCAAAAAAATTGATTTCAAATTATGAGTTTTGTCTAGTTGTGAAATTATTACTGAAATCGTCTAATAAAAAAATCTGAACCTACGTCTAATTTTCAGAGAGAATATGTGGCGTTAAAAGTGGAGAGTATTCGTGGAAGAAGCCTCCAAACATAATCACAATCAGGGCCGTTCATTTTTCATTTTTGGTTTATTGTTTTTTTTTGTTGGTTTTTTCGACAATTTTCGAAAAAAAACTTTTTTTGAAAATTCCAAAAACAAAATGGTCGAAAAAAACTTTTTTCGAAAATTCGAAAAACCAAAATTTCTAAAAACAACTTTTTTTTTCGAAATTTCGAAAAAAGGTACAACAAAAGTTTTTTCGAGGTAAACTTTTCGAATGAAAACCAAAAAAAAAAACCGAAAAAGAGCCAAAAATAGATTTTTTGCGGTGGTTTTGGTGTTTCCTGCCTGGCACATGTTTCAGTGCTTTTTTTTTTACAATAGAGTCTCAGCGCTTGCGTGCTAATAATAAATTGACCCGATCGAACCGAGTTCCGGTATTCTCGGAGTTAATCTTTTTTTCATTGTGACTGTAATCATAATCATATTATGATTACCCCTTTTTGGTGTAGGTAATTTTAGTGTAAGGGCGACGCCTTTCTCGAACTTTCTCTAATCAAATTTAGGTTTCTCCTAAAATATTTTAGGCCACATTCGACAACGTCGCTGCATTTTTTATGTTGTTTTTCGTTGTTTTTTGTTGTGTTAAGCTTTATAAGTGATCTTTTAAGGTTAATAACTTATTATGCTTAAGTTCTATATTTTCTCTTTTACCTCATCATTCTTACTCGGTCTTTCTTCCGGTAGGAAACATTTCTTCTTCTTCTTCTTAACCTTATCACTCAATCATATTAGAAGTCTGTCTTCTTCGTCTTCTTCCGCGCGCGCGCGTTATTGTCACCTATGTTTCAAGAACATAGGTTTAATTACCCAAGTTTGAGACAGGTACGTCCTGTTGCAGATCTCAATCGCACGTCGATCTCAACCGCTCATCTAAGTTCCGGAAGAAGGCAGTCAAGCCGTCGGACAGGCGCGAAGTTAACTTACTAGGACTAGTTAGATAGTGATCCGGGTAACGTAACGTAAGTTACTCATTTCTTTAAATTCACTTCTAGTTTTCGGGTTCTATTAACTTCATTCTTCTCTCTTAATTCTCTCTCCATAATTTTCATTCTCTCACCATAAATTTCATTATCTCTTAATTAGTTTTTTCTCTCATCTCTCTCTCTTCATAATTCTCTCTCTCTCTTAATCACTCCTCATCCTTCTCTATCATTTATTCTTGTTAGTAAGTTCGTTAGTTCGTTATTTATTCGTACGTTGGTTCTGTGAATAAACCTGTAAAGGATATCTTTGGAAGTTCCGCGTGGCAGGCAAGACAAAAAACGGCTTTCAAGCCCGAATTGTATCTTAAAGAATTCTGGTGTCCTTGAGGGAGTATCCCTCGACATCCAGATCTACCACACAATACCGAAAAGACTTTATATGGTGCATCAGTGCCCTAAGGCTGATAGCTCATGATGTCAAACGACGAAGTGGTGGAAGATAAGGCCGTAGAGCTTATCTTCACCTCATCTGAACAATTCGCAGCAGGCGAAATCAACGATGAATTCCAAGAAATGATAGAAAGAGCAGAGAAGCTGCCTTTAACACCTTGTAAGACTGGCAGTGAAGCCTGGTACAACACGACTACTCTTCGAAACGAAATACCCGTTGCTGCGGAGGCATGCTACAAATCGATCACTGATTGGCTGACAAAGTCAACCAAAAAGAGCTCCAAGACAGACGAGGTAAACATGTGGTTGCAAGAGGCACCGAAGAAAAGAATTGTGGCGTTGGTTAGACTGCGGGTAGCAAAAGTGCTACTTCGAATCAACATGATGTTGAGCTCCAGCAACACAACAGAAAGCTCAACTTGCGGAAGTACTGAGCCGAACAGAGTTGAAGGTACGTCGACAGTAAGTCCACCCGACAACGGCAGCGCGCCCATTCACTCAGATCAAGGCACTACTGAAGCTAATGCAGTTCCTCAGGTAGTCGTACCAGAGTAGGACAGTCTGCAAGACTTTAGAAACAGAACAAGACTGCCGCCACTCCCAACTCCAACTCTGCCAGTGTTCGATGGTAATCGTTTGGAGTTCTCCTCGTGGTGGGAGCTATTCAATGAGATGATACATACCCGGCCAGACATTTCTTCGCTCGAGAAGATGTCGTACCTGAGAGAGTGTGTGAGAGGCACAGCGAAGGTGGCTTTGGGTAAGTTATCCTCAAGTGGTTCCTCATACGAAGACGCAGTCAAGCTTCTACGTGAGAGTTTCGGAACAAAAAAGGCGGATGAGAGAATGGCGTTATTGAAATTGGAATCAATATCGGCGGCCAATGACTCCTGGAACAGTCAGCTCACGCTAGTGCTTGCACTGAAAGGAGCAGTGGCGAACTTAAACAAGACGCAGCCTACTCTTCAAAGAGACTTGATCATGCAGCAAATGCTTTTGAAGAAATTTCCTTCAAGCACAAGGACGAGACTACTGGAATTCATCTACGAGGTGGAAGACGCAACTGTCTCAGCAATCCTCAACCAGGCTGAAAGCATGATCAAGAAAGAACTCTTCATTACGGAGATGAGTAACGAACAATCAACTAGACCAAATCGCCACACCATCCATGTAGCCAAAACGGACACCTCAGTCGAGAGGTATCACATGGGGGCAGACCGCATAGTCCCGACACCTCAGCCGCTCGTGGCGAGGGATGACAAATGTTGTGTGTTCTGCAACAAGTACAAATTGTCATGGGAATGCAGGAAGATCCCGATGGTGAAGGATCGCATAGAGTTTGCGAGAAAGCATGGATGGTGCCAGATGTGCCTGAAACCTGGAGGGTCCGCGCATCAGTGCGACGTTCGCTGCCCGTACTGTGATGGGCCGCATGACATCGCCTTATGTTTCCGGCTCATGATGAGGTCCAGCAAAAAGGGTAATGCCGCGGTGAAAGTTTCGGAAAGGAACACATCAGCTACCTTGAGCAGCCTAGGAAACATACCTAGAAGAGCTCCCCAGCAGCACATTGGGCAAGTCCATTCAATACTCCCTGAGTGCATACCCTCATACGAGCCTCGTTTGCAAACTGGTAAAGTTCGCGTTGGAAATCGCATCCATAAAAGGGTCGAATTCATTCTTGACAGTGGTGCCTCTGTGAGTTTAATTTCAGAAAGCGTAGCGAAGGAACTTGAGCTCCGTGAACTACGGAAGTCTGAATGTTCGCTAGCAGGGCTTGGAGCAAATTCTACAGGAACAAGAATGTATTCCATCTACGAAGTTCCCTTGCACGGAGTCAATGGGGAGAAACTCGTGATTGAAGCGATGGCGCACCCAGAGCCACTAACTGCAACCCTCGAATACAGCTCCCTACCAGCACAGGACATTGCCTTCATCCAGAAAAGAAGGATTCGTCTTGCTGACAGATACGACGTGAAGTCCGAAATTAACCCAGTACTCTTACTGGGCAACAAGGACTACCTGAAAATCGTGAAATGGAAAAAGCAACCAATAACTTTACCAAGTGGTTTCGTGTTGGTACCTTCCAAGCTCGGTTGGATTGCTACGGGTGAAGCAACCTGTGGTTACAAAAATTTGAATGAAACACATTTCATCACACACGTGAAGGACGTCATTGTAAACCAGTATGATTCAAGAGAAAAGGCTGCATTCAAAGAGCGGTCAAAACCAGACGCTCAAAAGCGTTCACTACATGCATCCCTTGAGAAAACGGCTACGTCTAGTCAAATCGACTTCGGAAGACGTATCGAAAATTGTGATTCAAGGTTCGACAATCGCCGACCGTCGAAAAGCTCATCAGCTTCACAATTGCCCGTCGTCAATCGAAACCTCGCAAGCAATCTTTATAAGCGCCCTAACAGAGATGGTGTGCAGTCAGGCACTTCAAAAAGACCATGGAAACCTGTTTATGAAACGTTGCCAGACAGGGCGCCCCAGGGTGACTATTCGTCACAATTCCGTCCCAAAGCGGAATGCCTGCTGTGTGATGACGCATCGCACAAAGCGGTCGCATGTCGGAACGTCGTGAGTTTGGATGAAAGAAGGAGCATTTTAATGAGGAAGGCGAAATGCGTTCGTAGCCTGCAATCGTTCAACAGAGGACATCGATGCCCGCCTATCGCATGCCCCTTCTGCCACGCCACCGAGGACGCCCATCACGGAGCAGTCTGCGAGGAAAATCCGTTCTGCAACGTCTAGGAGGACCTCGCGGGACCGGCTCATTCGTCGCTGTCTTAGTACTTTCGGGCCCCCAATGTAATCATAATCATATTATGATTACATCTTTTAGTGTAGGTAATTTTAGTGTAAGGGCGACGCCTTTCTCGAACTTTCTCTAATCAAATTTAGGTTTCTCCTAAAATATTTTAGGCCACATTCGACAACGTCGCTGCATTTTTTATGTTGTTTTTCGTTGTTTTTTGTTGTTTTAAGCTTTTTAAGTTATCTTTTAAGGTTAATAACTCATTATGCTTAAATTCTATATTTTCTCTTTTACCTCATCATTCTTACTCGGTCTTTCTTCCGGTAGGAAACATTTCTTCTTCTTCTTAAACTTATCACTCAATCATATTAGAAGTCTGTCTTCTTCGTCTTCTTCCGCGCGCGCGCGTTATTGTCACCTATGTTTCAAGAACATAGGTTTAATTACCCAAGTTTGAGACAGGTACGTCCTGTTGCACGTAGCAGATCTCAATCGCACGTCGATCTCAACCGCTCATCTAAGTTCCGGAAGAAGGCAGTCAAGCCGTCGGACAGGCGCGAAGTTAGCTTACTAGGACTAGTTAGATAGTGATCCGGGTAACGTAACGTAAGTTACTCATTTCTTTAAATTCACTTCTAGTTTTCGGGTTCTATTAACTTCATTCTTCTCTCTTAATTCTCTCTCCATAATTTTCATTCTCTCACCATAAATTTCATTATCTCTTAATTAGTTTTTTCTCTCATCTCTCTCTCTTCATAATTCTCTCTCTCTCTCTTAATCACTCCTCATCCTTCTCTATCATTTATTCTTGTTAGTAAGTTCGTTAGTTCGTTATTTATTCGTTCGTTGGTTCTGTGAATAAACCTGTAAAGGCTATCTTTGGAAGTCCCGCGTGGCAGGCAAGACAAGAAACGGCTTTCAAGCCCGAATTGTATCTTAAAGAATTCTGGTGTCCTTGAGGGAGTATCCCTTGACATGCAGATCTACCACACAATACCGAAAAGACTTTATAGTGACTGCCATTGCTAAAAATTACGAAATTCCTGTCAGCGGGTTTCGATTCAATTTATCCATGTGGCATTCATAGATATTGCTATGATAGGTTCGGATAGATTTTTAACTGTACAAGGGTCCTGAAATACCTGGTTCTTCCGGCGAGCTCTACGGATTGTGAGCGATGTTTTAGCGGAGCTGAAAGGATTCTGTCGGATTATCGTAAAAGTCTATCTCCGTCCAATTTTTCTAAGCTGTTGTTCTTCAATCAGAACCTCACCATCAGTGGCCCTCATTCATTCATTCATTCATTCATTCATTCATTCATTCATTCATTCATTCATTCATTCTTTATTCCAAGCATGTAGGTATTTAAGAAAAGAGCAAATTACATATAAACAAAGGTATGCATGGACTACATTACACATAAAGCTTAGTGGCGGTGTGTAAAGGGAAAAAAAGGGGGCTGTGATACTGATGAAAAATCACAAGTCTTAATTAAGTATCAGAAACAAGACTAACTGGCACAATCACATTCACAGGCAACGAAAGAAGTTGCTTTCTAAATTCAAGGCTACTAGCTTCGTTGATGACATCAAATGGAAGAGAGTTCCAAACAGACATTTGACGGGAAACACATCTCGATAAAGAGGTCTTATTGATGCGGTGAGGAGGAATAAGTCTTAGAGGATGCGAATGCCGAGTGAAACGCTGAACAGCCGAGATTTCGTATAAATGATCAGTGTCTATGTCTAAGATGTTATGTAAACATTTATGAATAAAAAGTAGATCAAATATAGCGCGACGGTACTCGAGGCTCTGAAGGCCTAGCATTGAAAGCCTCTGGGAATATGGAAGCTTAGGGTGACGGACTCTTCCTAGTACTCTCCTTGTGAAAGAGCGTTGGACTTTCTCAACCAACTTAACAAGGCCCGAGGAAGATGGATTCCACAACTCACTTGCGTATTCGATAGTGGGTCGGACATAGATTTTAAACGCAGATGTCAACAGAGAATTGGAAGGGGATTTAAAAGCTTTAAATAACATGTTGACAACAGCGGAAGCTCTCTTACACTTATCGACAATATGGTGTTTTACGAGAATTCATCGGAAATAGTGACACCAGGATCTTTAGCTATCTCGTCAACAGTTAAGAGGAGACCATTTATACGGTATACAACAGAAGGATTTCGGGGTCCTAAATGCAAAACACTGCATTTAGATGTCGACAAAGACAAGTTCCATTCCGAACACCAAGCGGTAACAAGATCAAGAGCGACTTGGATATCATGGCTAGAAGAGGGAACACGACCCATAATTTTTATATCGTCTGCATACAAACCGAATCGAAGGTTAGGAGGTATCGCTTCCTTCACTGAATCAATATACATAAGGAATAGTAAAGGACCAAGGGAAGAGCCTTGAGGCACACCTGAAATAATAGGCATGGGTTGAGATAGCACATTATCGATTAAGACTGATTGAGTTCGATTACTTAAATAGCTACTAAGCCAATTGACAATATTAGAGGAGATACCGAACGAATGAACCTGATATAAAAGCAGCCTATGATCTACAGTATCGAACGCTTTACGAATATCGAGGAAAATAACATCAACTGAAAACCCTTGAGCCAAAGAATCAACAACAAAAGAATGAGATTCTACCAAAGATGTTACGGTAGACTTTCTCGCTCTAAAACCTGCTTGATATGGAGACAATAGCTTTGATTCTTCTAAATACGAATAAACTAAGGCGAATACGATTTTTTCCATAATCTTGGATAACGAGCAACATAACGATATAGGTCTGTAATTATTTAACAGATTGCGAGAACCAGATTTGTGTACTGGTTTAACAATTGATCGGTTCCAAATAGAAGGCACTGAGCCAGAAAGCAGACTGTTATTGAATAAAATGCATAAAGGTTTCACAAGAGCGAATCTAAATTTCTTCAAAAGGATGTTTGGTATCCCGTCGGGAGAGGTATTGCATTTGGCTGAAAGAGATGAAAGGGCTTTCATTGATGAGTATGAGGTCCGAGCTCCAAAATTGGCTGAATATACATATAGCTATGCTTGTGTACTTGGTATACTTTTAGTTTTCAGCCGCCCTGTACAACTTATAATGTGAGGAATAAGTTCTGGTTTTGATAAAAAACATTTTTCAAACACAGATACTTTTGAGAACGGCCTAAATACGTCTAGGTTTTTCTTCGATGTGAACCTTTCATTTGAAGGAGGTTATTATTATAGAAGAACGTGGTAGTTCTATGAACTTTTTCTTTCGCTCTTGTTAGAAATTAATAAATTGTTTGCTGTTGTTTTTGCTAACCGAGTATGGCCTGTTCTTCCCCACACAAGAACTTGAAAAGTCTGAAGCACGCCCTACAGAAGGCGTGGGATGATTTTGACGTCGCTTACCTGTCTACCACAGTGGGTGCCTTCCACAAGCGACTCCGCACCTGTGTCAAGGAGAAAGGAGGGCTGTTTGAAACTTAAAAAAACGCAGTTATATCCCAAACTATTGAAAAAACTTTGGTGAAAATTTTGTTTTATTCGCTCAATCCGTTAGTTTTTCTCGGAAAAATACTATCCACCTGGACTTTTGGTACACTCTGTAATATCATAGTTCAACAAAGGTCCAGTGTCAATGTTGAAAATTCGAAATAAACGGGTTTTTTTTCGGGCGAAGGAGTCTGGAATAATGAGTGTGCTAAAATTTCTGGACCGAGTAGGGACCAAAAATCATTATTCTAGATAAAATTTCTCGAAAAACAGTCGTTTCTTGAACTTCTCAACAGAGCCAACGATCGTTGCTTCTTAATACCCACAAAAGAAAAGTTGAGATCTAAAAAAACTATTCGTGGGAAAATGGCGTAATTTAAACGAAGATTGAGAGCGTGCGAAAAAATGGAGAATGTTGTTCAAGTTTTCCTCCAGATCTTTGAAAACTTTGGATGCGAGTACAGCATTCGCGTTGACGTCTTGCAATCGTTGACTCACCGATGCGATGTATTTGAGTAGTTGGGGTTCGAACACTAAATATACATAAAATTTCACATCAGACATTGCGTAAAGCAAGGCTCCCACTTTTGATGCCTGATTACCATGCGCACTGCTAGATTCTGAATACTCTCCAGCCATATTGTACAGAGTTTCCCATACAGTAGAATACATGCGAAGAAAAGCCTCGATAGCGATAGCTTCACTTACCGTCCATCTTATGGTGATAACATGTTTCAGCCTCAAAAACTGGACACCTTCCGGGTGTACGTTTTTTAGATGTCTGATACGGGATGTAGCTGTACTTCCGAAGAATGTTTTAACACTGTTCAAAAAAACTGTTGAAAACTTTCTCCAATGAAAATGAGCTGCCATGTTCCGTTGTCTAGCCTGCTTTCCAGATAGACCATGAATGAGTGCGAGTTCCAATTTGTGGGCCAAACATATGACGTGCACGAACGACTCTTGATCAACCACAGCAATCTCTCTTTCTTTAAGGATGTACATAATTGCGCAAGTGTGCGACAAACCCATTCGCAGCTCCACTAATATTGCTTGCTCCGTCTGTGGCTAATGCAACCAATCAAATATCGTTTCAAGCATTTTTTCTCAAAGAAACGCAATACTTTTTGATGAATGTAGATTCCAGTTTCGCTCTCTTCCATTTCTAGGCATGTCAATAGCTTACTGATTGGTTTTCCATCAAGAGCGGTACGAATGAAAACAAGGAGAAAAGTGCGCCCCGTTTTGTCTGTAGATGAATCCAAGAGCAGTGAAAACTTCGGTTTTCTTTTCAAAAGTACTGTGATAAGTTGTTCTTCCAATGTTTCCGAGATTTCAGCAACGATAGCGGTCGCACTGGTTATAGATCGATAGTGACGACCTGTATCCACACCAAGTTGGTCAAGATAAGCAGCGAGCTGTTCATGCCTTCTCAGAGGCAATCCCAGCTTGATTTCTGTATAAATGAGTTTTACTAGCCAACTTAAGATAATAGTTTCAGAATGATCAGAAAGGTCCAACGGTGCCAATACTTTTTCGAGTTCATCTTTTGATTCGGTCTTTCTGCGATTTTCGTTAGAATGGTGAGTTGACCAGTGTCTATTAACTTTTTTTATGAAGTTCCTCTTACTTTCCTTGGTCTTCAAACTGATTGATTTCTCTTTTATAAGCTTCTTTCGCTTCGTATTTCGAACAGAGAGAACATTTATAGAACAGTTTATCATTTTCTCTTACAATTTTTGCCCACGGCTTGGACTTCAAATCATGTATTCGATCATAATCAAAATTCCATCTCGTTAACTGAGTCGTAGCAGCATCTTCATTCATCACATTTTCCTCATTCAAGGAGCTTTGAACTTTTTTTTCGATAAGTATATCAAACGCTTGAGTGTGCGTCATTCCTTGCGCTATCTTGCATGTAAGAGAACTTCACAACGCCTGAAGTAACGCCGTTAATAACTTTCGAAATCCCCTAATCAACAGCATCCAAAACTGAAGTCAAAGCGATTCCCTTCTCTTTTATTAACTGTTCTACAAATGTTCTCTATGTTCGAAATATGAAGCGAAAGAAGCTTATAAAAGAGAAATCAATCATTTAAAGACCAAGAAAGTAAGAGGAACTTCATAAAAAAAGTGAATAGACACTGGTCAACTCACCATTCTAACGAAAATCGCAGAAAGACTGAATTAAAAGATGAACTCGAAAGAAAGCATTGGGACCGTTGGACCTTTCTGATCATTCTGAAACTATTGTCACAAGTTGGCTAGAAAAAAAACTCATTTATACAGAAATCAAGCTCGGATTGCCTCTGAGAAGGCATGAACAGCTTGCTGTTTTTTTTGACCAACTTGGTGTGGATACAGGTCGTCACTATCGATCTATAACCAGTGCGACCGCTATCGTTGCTGAAATCTCGGAAACATTGGAAGAACAACTTATCACAGTACTTTTGAAAAGAAAACCGAAGTTTTCACTGCTCTTGGATTCATCTACAGACAAAACGGGGCGCACGTTTCTCCTTGTTTTCATTCGTACCGTTCTTGATGGGAAACCAATCAGTCAGCTATTGACATGCCTAGAAATGGAAGAGAGCGAAACTGGAATCTACATTCATCAAAAAGTATTGCGTTTCTTTGAGAAAAAAGGCTAAAAAAGATATTTTATTGAGTGCCTGATTGCATTAGCCACAGACGGAGCAAGCAATATTAGTGGAGCTGCGAATGGGTTTGTCGCACACTTGCGCAATTTTGTACATCCTTAAAGAAAGAGAGATTGCTGTGGTTGATCAAGAGCCGTTCGTGCACGTCATATGTTTGGCCCACAAATTGGAACTCGCACTTATTCATGGTCTATCTGGAAAGCAGGCTAGACAGACAAAGCAGGCTAGACAACGGAACATGGCAGCTAAGCTCTAAGCTCGATTCTTTCTATATCAATTGTTGAGCCAGTCCTTTTCTCAAACCAATTCCAAACAAACAGATATGTCTGTTCCCTCGTCAGTTTCTCAACCCTCATCTGATGTACAAATTCTGATCCAAGCTGTCAACCGTCAAAGCGACCAAATCTCCCAACTTCTGAATGCAGTAACCTCAATGATGACGACATTATCTTCTCTCATTCCTCTTCTCTCTAAGCTCACAACCCAAACCCCGGCCCCTCCATCCAACTCTTCGATGACTTCCTCTCTCATATCGCAGCCTGAACTACTCGCCTATGACGCGGTCAGGAGAGTCCTTCAGGAAGACAAAGTCATTCTGGAAGAGAAGGCTCACAACATCGTTTTGGTCGGCATTCCGGAGGAGATAAGAAAAGACGCCACGGATCAAAATGATGGAAAACTTCTTGATTCTCTCGTTAGTGAACTCAATATACCTTCTCTCACTAATGCATTCAACCAAGGTTCTATCACTCATCGACGCTTCGGAAATGAAGAGAACAAGAGAAGAATTCTTAAGATTCATTTTCCATCGCCATCTCTCCGAACAGAAGTACTTCGAAAACTACGAGTCCGTCGTCCTGAAGTACTTCGCATATTTCCTCACGCGTACGCGAGAGAAGACCTTACCAGAGAAGGACTCCAACTCGAGAAGGACTGCAAGAAACTCGCTAAAGAAAGAAACGACAAAGCTGGATTGATGGAGTGGGGGGTACAAGGAACAAGGCTCATTCGATTCTCTCATCCGCGTCCTCTATACACTCCGAAGACAGACGCTGAGGCTAATGCTTCTCTTCAAAACGTGACGGTGACAAGAGGAAAAAGGATGGACGCAAACGATGTACAGAAATAGGTCAGTAGTGCTGATGGCGATAGCCTGTTTACTTTTTCTGATATTTGGAATAGCCAACATAGTATTAGAGGAAATTTTAGTTTTTACTATAGTAATTGTCGCTCTATACGGAATAAATTGTACGATCTTAATCATTTATTATCTTTAACGCAATACAATGCTATTTGCTTTTCAGAAACTTGGTTACACGATAGTGAACCTGATGTCATTTTACATTCAAATAAACCATATTCTGTTTTTCGTTCTGATAGAAACTCTAATATCAGTAACAGAGGTGGCGGAGTAGCAATTTTAGTGCAATCTAGACTCAGTCCAGTAGCAACTTCGTCGATGTCAGTTTCAGAATGTGAAGCTATTACAGTTGAGTTACAATGTAGTGACAAAAATTCATATTTTTCTCGGGTTAGATTAATGTGTGTTTATCGATCTCCCAGTGCCCCAGACGATATCATGAATGAGTTATTAGCATACTTCTCTTTAAATACCATTCCCAATGTCCCTCTCATAATCGTTGGTGATTTGAATTTGCCTTGTATTGATTTGGACAAGTTGACGTGTTCTAAGAGCTATTCTTCTACTCAATTTCTTAATTACTGTTGTGATAACCATTTCACTCAGTACATTCTGATGCCGACTCGAAGTCAGAACATTCTTGATCTTCTTTTATGCAATCATCCGATTATCTCTTCTTCTAGTGTTATTGCTCCCTTCACATCCCAGTGCGATCATAATTCTATTTGTTTCGATTGTATTACCTCCAAAGTATTCGATGACATAATCAAGCCTATAAAACTTTATTCTGAGGCAAACTGGCATATGATTGAGTACTTTGATTACTGTCATGATTGGACCTTGGCATTATCATCTCTTGACCCTAATCAAGCTTACAACTATATCGTTGATCTACTATGTGACCTTATCGATCGCTTTGTGCCAACTGTTGTTCCTAATTCGTCCTCTTATAGATATCCAGCGCGTATTCAACGCTTATTCAATAAGCTTCAGAAAGTTTCAATTACTGCTCCTTACTCCGAATATTGTAAAAATCTATCAAGAAATTTTTCTTCTGAGCTTTATGATTTTGAAACATCTAAGGAATCTTCTCTGATTGTTAAAGGCAACCGTAAACAGTTTTCTCGTATTGTACAAATCGTATTAAATCTCAAAACGATTCCTATGTTTTGTATGACAGTAGTGGAACGGTAGTGACGGACCCTTCCATAAAAGCTGAAATGTTTTCTTCTCAGTTCTCATCAACTTTCTCTGAACCGTCTCAGAATGTTCTTCCTGTCCCTACTTTAGCTCCCTTCGATCAACACTTTTCTCTTGAAATAATTGATGATCAAATGATAATCGAGGCTGTTTCTAAGTTAAAGAATAAATGTAATACCTCACCCGATTCCATTCCGAACATTTTTATCAAAAAATGTAAATTTGCGTTGTTGAAACCTCTGCGTATTTTATTCAACAACTGTTTAATGACTGGAATCGTACCCGATATGTGGAAGTTTGCTATTGTAAAGCCTCTGCTCAAAAACAAAGGACCTCCTATCTTATCAAATTACAGACCCATTTCTTTAACCTGCTCGATTTCTAAAGTAATGGAAAAAGTTATTGTTAATTCTATTTCAAAGTATCTTGAAGAGCGTTCATTGCTCTCCCCTTTTCAAGCCGGTTTTCGACCTAATCGATCGACAATCACTTCTTCGCCGAATCATATTCCTTCATAACCCACTCTCTGAGTTCAAGTATTGATATTGATGTAATTTTCCTAGACATCTCAAAAGCTTTTGATTCTGTAGATATTCGATTTCTATTGTTTAAATTGAATTCACTTGGTATTGTAGGGCCAGCACTTAAATTTATCTCTTCTTTCCTCAACTCCCGTAAACAATCAGTGATCATCGATGGTATCAACTCAGTACCAGCTTCAGTTTTAAGTGGTGTTCCTCAAGGTTCTTCAATAGGCCCGTTGTTGTTTTTACTGTTCATTGACGACATCAAGAAAGTTATCCCTGCTACTATTCGCTTCAGTATTTTTGCCGATGATGTTAAGCTGCTAGCTCAAGTACCCTTATATTCAGATGACTTACAAACAGCAGTCAACAATATATTTGAGTGGTGCACTCAGTGGAACCTTACTCTATCAACTTCTAAATGTACTGTTCTTCATATAGGCAAGCAATCGGTGTTTCACCCCTACTCTATCAACCATATTCCATTGATTGTTACCAACCAGGTTAAAGATTTAGGGATTTTGTTAACTCATGATTTCCGTTTCAATTCTCATATTGAGAAGATTTGTAAAAAAGCCTCTTCTACTGCAAACCTTATTCTGAAGGCTTTCAAGACCAAATCATGCGAAATGCTCATGCTTGCTTTTAATCTATACGTTAGACCAATTCTCGAATACGGGACTGAAATTTGGTCCCCTACCACGAAATACCTCATCAATGATTTAGAATATGTACAACGTAATTTTACTAGAAGGCTGTTATATAGATGTGGTAATGTAAGCCTGCCTTATTCTCAGAGATTGAAACTGCTCAAAACTGAGTCATTAGAATATCGTCGAGCATTCAGAGATCTATGTTTTTTGCACAAATGTTTACATAACAAATGCTCTCTCGATTTTTCCTTTCTATACATTTTATCTCCCCCCAAGTATAATACAAGACAAGCGCGTTTTGCGACAAGACTAAAAAAAATTCCATTTGAAGTTGTGCTTCCTTGTCCGAGTGTAACAGATTGACGATTATTTTATTTACATACATATGTATAGGACACAATCTTCTGATTATAAATAACTATAGACGCTATTTCATATCATTTTTTTTTCTTAGATGATATTTGGATTAGTTGAATGCCATTCAGCACTTTTGAATGAATGATTGTTTTTTTTTTCTTCTTTGTCTCCCTATCCTACGCGTCCATGCTAATTGGAACTACCATTCATAATTGTATTACAAGTTGTTGTTCTTGCATGGAATAAATGAATTGAATTGAATTGAAATTTTCATTGGAGAAAGTTTTCAACAGTTTTTTTGAACAGTGTTAAAACATTCTTCGGAAGTACAGCTACATCCCGTATCAGACATCTAAAAAACGTACACCCGGAAGGTGTCCAGTTTTTGAGGCTGAAACATGTTATCACCATAAGATGGACGGTAAGTGAAGCTATCGCTATCGAGGCTTTTCTTCGCATGTATTCTACTGTATGGGAAACTCTGTACAATATGGCTGGAGAGTATTCAGAATCTAGCAGTGCGCATGGTCAGGCATCAAAAGTGGGAGCCTTGCTTTATGCAATGTCTGATGTGAAATTTTATGTATATTTAGTGTTCGAACCCCAACTACTCAAATACATCGCATCGGTCAGTCAACGATTGCAAGACGTCAACGCGAATGCTTTACTCGCATCCAAAGTTTTCAAAGATCTGGAGGAAAACTTGAACATACTTGCAGACAGTCCTTGGGAAACCCCAGTAATTAACACCTATTTCTCAAAGTTGAGATGCAGACCTTCCTTTTCTACAGGTTCAGCGCTTTCAGGAGACAGGCCAAAATGTGCTCATAAACTTTTTGAAGGGTGGCAATTAGAGACATCGAGATCAACTTTTCTTGTCTTACCAGATAAGATCGGCGAACGTTTGTTGCCTTTCAGGAACCCACTTCAAGACGAAAACAACGAGTTGAATACTCTGAAAGACATCTAGCTCAACTGGAAAGTAATAGAAATATCAATATACTGGGTGATATCTCGACAGAGGAGAACATTCATGAACTACAAACTGCACTATCGTATGAAAAAATGCATTTGGATTCTTAGATCGAAGTACTCGTCGTCAAATGATGGATTCATTGCTTGGTCACCTTAGGAATCGCTTCGACACTCACTCTAAAATTTTGAAGGAGTTGGAGTTCTTCGCTCCTGGAAAGTTCATGAAGACGCAAAGCGTTGTTGATGATAGTTCCGTGGAAGCAAGGGGCAAAATTTTTGATTTTTTCGGTCTTGATCGGTCCTCTACAGAAGCAGAATTTCAAGAACTGGCAAAAACAATTGAAAGTTTGCCCGAGAAAGAAAAAGAAGATTTAGTCGACACTACTGATAATGTCAATGCATTCTATCCTCTTCTGCTGGAAAGCAAAGTTGTTGTGCCGGAGCGGATGCGTCAGGCCATTAAAGGAGTGCTGGCGCTACCTTTATCTACAGCGGAAGTTGAGAGAGCTTTCAGCATCTTCTTCAATATCAGGGAAGGAAAAAGTACAATCACAACAACGAATCTTTGACATCTCTTGAGGTTGAATGTTATTTTCTCCACTTGTTTCATCTCACAATTTTGAACGACCCTAATACTTTCATAATTATCTTAAATTTTGAACGACCTTAATACTTTCATAATTATCTTGAAGAATGTTTAACTTAAACTTTTAAAAAAGTTAAAAAATATTTTATTGTTAAAGGATCACAATGAATGATCCTGACATTCTAGACTTCGATCCGAACGAGATAACTCTGAAATGGCTTTCGGAACACAGACCGGCCGACGATCCCCGAGGTTATCAATGGTGTATCTAAGATTTTTCTCTCCAAAGTTTTTGTTGTTTGACAGCATCCTCAAATTTTTCTCCTGATTATGATGGACGAGGACCGAGCAGGAAGGAGAAAACAGCAGAAGAGATACGTCAAGAAACCTTGGAAAAAAAGTGAAAGACCTGCTCTCCCAGTCTACAATACGCCGTAGCTTGTATACGTAGGCGTTGGCGTAGGCTCTCACGTATTCGTGAAATTTCTAAACTCCCACTAAATTTTATATTATGACTAAAGATACAATGATAATTTAAAAGACATTTTTTGAAAGCACATCATCTAGATGATTGTTTGGACGTTATTGAGATGTTAAGAAAATTTTCTTTTTTTTATCCGTTTGTGATCACAAGTGATCACCTAGCCGTATATTAGAGGACGACGTATAACAATTTTGGCTAGTTGCCAATGTTTTGACTGCGTAGCCTCTCGGCTGCTTATCAGTTTAGGCTCATCATTAAATTATTATTTCATCTTCGTTATTCTCGTCCCAGCTCGGCTTCCTCGCCGCGTCGCTGGTTTGTTAGTTAATTGTTTAATGTTTATAAATTATTAGTTGACTAGACATTGGTCATAGTTAGAAGTAGTTTAAAATTATTATTTTCCTTGATCGTTCTCAAGCCTTTAGTATTCTTGAGGTTTTCTCGTTAGCTATTTCTAGCTTTAGCTCTATTTCTAGTTTTCTATCTATTTATCGTTATTACGTTGCTCTCTATTTCTCGTTATTCGAGTTAGCCTTTATCTTACTCTTCCTAGTCTCGTCTAGGTATTTTGGCGTGACAGCCGGTAATTTTTCGCGTGTTAATGTTCGTGCGCGGCTCTGGTTGTTTCCGGTCTGTCCCCCCTGGTTTAATTACCCAAGTTTGAGATCCCGTTATCGCGTTCCGCTCTTGCTTCCCCCCGGTTCCTCTCTCTCTTTCTCTCTCTTCCGGGTCTCTCGCGCTCTCCCTCCGGTTAACTTCCCCGGACCAAGGGGCTAATACGTGGTTGTGAGCCGAAAGCCGCCACGGAAGGGGTAGTGAGCCGAAAGCCGCCCCAGGTCCCGGGTTGTGAACCAGAACCGGCCTGAGCCGCTCTCTCCAGTGTTTGTTGCAGTAGTTTTACCAGTCCTCTCCTGTTTGGCCATCTCTTCATCATTCAATTGATTGAATAAATTTTATTCTGTGAACCGCGTGGCAGGCAATCTACTTCAAGGCTTCAGGGCCGCAAGTATCTCATCCAAGACAGCACTGGGCATATAGGCGAGACCGTGCCCAGTGGCTACTCTTTACATGGTGCATCGGTCACAAGGCGGAGAATGGACCAGAAGACTACAGAGCAACGATCTCAAAAGGAGATCAGGGATCCTCCACTGGGCATAGAGGCGAGTCCGTGCCCAGTGTCGAAGAGCAGCAGTCGACTAGGCGTAGCCGGCGAGTCCGCGCCTAGTCTCAAGAACATGACTGGAGAGCAGATAACAGCAGTCACGCTGAATGAAGAGCTACACGACCTTCTGCAAAAGGCCGAGAGCCGCCTCAGCGTCAATCCGGAGAGCAGAGAAACGCGTTTACACACGCAGAGCATAAAGAGCGACCTGGAAATCGTCGCGGACGGTTACTACAAAAGTTTAACAGATTGGTCGAAGGCTCTGAAAAAGCAAGGAGAGGACGAAAGTAGCGTACAGCAATGGATAAATCAGGCGCCGAAGCGGAGACAAACTGCTCTGCTGAAAGTTACCGTCGATAGGGTAACAGCTAAACTACAATTTTCGATGGAGGCAAATGAATCGACATCGACAGAGCGGCCCGCAGTGCACGAAACAAGTGAAAGATCCGGTGGAGCAACCAGACTACCACCACTTCCCAGCCCAACACTACCAATTTTCAACGGCAATCATCTAGACTTCTCAGCTTGGTGGGAATGTTTCAGAGAGATGATTGACGCAAGGCGAGATATTTCTTTGGCCGAGAAAATGGCGTATCTACGGGCGAGTGTTACGGACACAGCGAAGATAGCGATCTCACAAATATCAGCTAGCGGCGACGCGTACGCAGACGCAATCAAACTTCTCAAACAGAGCTTCGGAGCCAGCAAAGCAGAAGAGCGACTGATCTTAACCCAAATAGAAGGAATCGAAGCAGAAAATGACTCATGGAACAGTCAACTGATAATGGTTCTTTCTTTGAAGGGAGCAGTCGCAAACTTGGCAAGAAACAGACCGGAACTTCAAAAGGACTTGACACTACAACAGATCCTAATGAGAAAGTTCCCAAGCGGTACTCAATACCATCTGCTAAAATACATCTACAAGACGGATGAAGTAAATGTATCTTCCCTACTGAATCAGGCGGAAAGTCTGATTAAAGAGGAGATTTTCATCGCTCAAATGAAGGGCGGTCAGACGAAGCAGAAACCCAGCAAGTACGCATGTCACGTCATCGAAGCGGCAATACCAGACAACAGGCCTCGGAAATACACCCGGATAGACTCACAAACAGAAGCCGGAAAACAATGCGTCTTCTGTTCGAAACACAAGCTCTCCTGGGAATGCCGAAAAGTGCCGACGGTGAAGGAAAGAACCGACTTCGTAAGAAGCAAAGGATGGTGTTTTGCCTGTCTACAGCCCGGTGGAACAGCGCACGAATGCAACGAACGCTGTCCTTGTTGCGATGGACCTCACGATATCGCCCTGTGCTTCAAGATGATGATCGATAAGAACTCGAAGGAAAATCAAAGTTATGCCAAAAGAGATCGGCGAGTCGAAGAAAATCAGCACAACCCTGAAAGCTCAGAACGAAGGGATTACTCCGAGGAACCAGAAAGTAGTGGAAGCCCGCAGTCACATCACATAGGGCAAATCTACTCTATTACGCCTCAGAGAGAATGGCAAACTCGTCTGCAAACAGGGAAGCTGACCATCGCCGGATCTCATCGAAAAAAGATCGACTTCATCATAGACTCAGGTTCTTCAATAAGTCTCGTTTCAAGAGAATTGGCAGAAAACATGAAGTTGAAAGAAGTCATAAGAACTTCGGCCAATCTTCGAGGCCTCGGCGGAATTTCAACAGGAACCAAGGAATACTCGATCTACGAAGTCCCTCTTCAAGGAATAGACGGATCCGTCATCAAGGTGGAAGCCATGGGCCACTCGGGACCCTTAACCGCTACAATGAAGAACATCGCTCTCCCCAAGGAAGATGCTGCTTCGATAAAAAGAAGAAAGTTGCTTCTAGCGGACAATTACACCACCTCAACTGTCGCGAAGCCAGTACTCTTACTGGGGATGAATGAGAGCTTAAAAGCACTCCACATGAGGAAGAAACCTATCAAACTTCCAAGTGGGTACACTCTCGTCTCGTCCAGGTTTGGATGGATCGCAGCAGGCAAACCAGAGTTGATTACGTTCAACTCAAGCAGGGAAAGGGATGTTTCAGAAAAGAAAAATTACTCCCAAATTCTGCAAAACTCCCACCCGAGACAGAATCCAGTGACAGGCGTCGAAAACAGCACCTCGGGCGCCCAGCCTCGCCTCAAGGCGACCTCATCAGAGGCTGCGGATCATCACGTACTGACCTGGCACGTCAATATGCGTAACCATGGGATCTTAAAGAAGCCACCTGAGGAGCAGGAAATACCGGGACCGTATACCAAAGAATCGAATTCCTCCACGGCACACATATTTCCCGGAAGAAAGAAAGCGGGAAAATTTCGTAAGAAAGGGCACAGTGTTGTAATGAGGGACAAAGTTGACACATTGGAATCGCTCCTGCAGTCCTTGTCATCTCGCATCGATGGGATGGAAAAGAACCTGAGCCAACCATTTCTCAGAGATTCGGATCCACCTCAAACTGAAAGTGATCCGGGTACGCGTCTGTCTCAAGAAATTCTGGAGTCATCAGTCCCCGGTCGTCCCTCGAAAGCCGATCAAGAGAGAAAACTTCGAAGAACGACCCCTCGAAGCACTGCCAACTCGTCTCCTATCACAGCCAAAGGTGAAGTTTGTTTTATTTGTGATTCCTTAGGACACAAAGCAGTAGCCTGTCGTGCTATTAGTAAACTAGGAGAACGTAGGAAAATTCTTCTAGAAAAGAATAAGTGCCTTTGCTGCCTCCAATCTGATTTCAGGGGCCACCGCTGTCCCCCGGCCGGGTGCCCATTCTGCTCGGCTTCGAAAGCGGCACCGCACCACGGCGCGCTGTGTGCAGAAAACCCATTCATAAATAAATATTAGTTTTGCCCGGGCCCCAATGTGATCACAAGTGATCACCTAGCCGTATATTAGAGGACGACGTATAACAATTTTGGCTAGTTGCCAATGTTTTGACTGCGTAGCCTCTCGGCTGCTTATCAGTTTAGGCTCATCATTAAATTATTATTTCATCTTCGTTATTCTCGTCCCAGCTCGGCTTCCTCGCCGCGTCGCTGGTTTGTTAGTTAATTGTTTAATGTTTATAAATTATTAGTTGACTAGACATTGGTCATAGTTAGAAGTAGTTTAAAATTATTATTTTCCTTGATCGTTCTCAAGCCTTTAGTATTCTTGAGGTTTTCTCGTTAGCTATTTCTAGCTTTAGCTCTATTTCTAGTTTTCTATCTATTTATCGTTATTACGTTGCTCTCTATTTCTCGTTATTCGAGTTAGCCTTTATCTTACTCTTCCTAGTCTCGTCTAGGTATTTTGGCGTGACAGCCGGTAATTTTTCGCGTGTTAATGTTCGTGCGCGGCTCTGGTTGTTTCCGGTCTGTCCCCCCTGGTTTAATTACCCAAGTTTGAGATCCCGTTATCGCGTTCCGCTCTTGCTTCCCCCCGGTTCCTCTCTCTCTCTCTCTCTCTTCCGGGTCTCTCGCGCTCTCCCTCCGGTTAACTTCCCCGGACCAAGGGGCTAATACGTGGTTGTGAGCCGAAAGCCGCCACGGAAGGGGTAGTGAGCCGAAAGCCGCCCCAGGTCCCGGGTTGTGAACCAGAACCGGCCTGAGCCGCTCTCTCCAGTGTTTGTTGCAGTAGTTTTACCAGTCCTCTCCTGTTTGGCCATCTCTTCATCATTCAATTGATTGAATAAATTTTATTCTGTGAACCGCGTGGCAGGCAATCTACTTCAAGGCTTCAGGGCCGCAAGTATCTCATCCA
Source organism: Allodiplogaster pararmata (assembly GCA_964056735.1). NCBI lineage: Eukaryota > Metazoa > Nematoda > Chromadorea > Rhabditida > Diplogasteridae > Allodiplogaster > Allodiplogaster pararmata. The sequence continues at coordinate 24,235,617 of OZ057406.1, read as the reverse complement.
AGACAGCACTGGGCATATAGGCGAGACCGTGCCCAGTGGCTACTCTTTACACCGTTCTCTTGAAATCCTAGGCTTAAACTAGTCCTCGAAATATTTTTTCGTAACTTTGTTTGTGTTTCAACCGCATTTTTTGTGTTTCGTTCCCAAGTTTTTTGTGTTTCAATACAAAAGATGTATGAAAAACTTATTTTATTAAAAAAATCCCCCTCCCCTTTGAAAAGGAGAGGGGGAAACAACAGTCCTTTCAAAGGAGGGGGAGGGGGGAGAGGTAGGGGAGGGGCCGAAGTCCTCCCTACACTTCCATGACGGATGTCTCCGAAGCGGGGGCGGGGCGGGCGTGCGAGGAGCTGGAGCGTGAGGGGTTCACCCCCAATGTAGTGTCTTAACGAGCGCTTCACTTTCTGGAAAAATTAGAAAAATCTGTAAAGGAGATAGGCACTTTTTCGGTTCATCGGGTTTTCGCGTCGCGGTTCCCTTCGCGTTTTATTTTTACATCAAAAAGTTATTTTTACATTAAAAAACGCTTAGGCTTAGTAAAAGTTTACGATAACGAGGCCGTACGGCTTAGCTAACGAGGCCGTACGGCTTAGCTAATGAGGCCGAGGGCCGCGACGCGAGTACCAGACGAAGTAAAAAAGTACCGATGTTTTGACATTTGGAGACAGGAATGTATGAGTTACAATACATTAAATAACAGTTATTACCTCTAAACAGACGTCCTCGTTAGCTAAGCCGTACGGCGCGAAGGGGGCCGCGACGCGAAAACCCGATGAACCGAAAAAGTACCAGGAGATAAAGTGTAAGTTTCCGTTCAATTATTGGAATTGTGTCCAAAACAAGAAAACTTTTTTCAAACGTTCTACTTAGTTTGTTCTGTTATCACGTGGAAAAAAGAGATTCTAGCACAATTGTGATCTCGATTCATATCCCCAAGGAGAAATGAAATGACTCTTATTCTCTTATGGACATACATACTAGACCAAAAGGCACTATTGCAGTTTAATTGGCAGCGCTAATTGGATTTTAGCACTACGGTTTCAGAAAATTTTCTTAATAGGTGATCAATTTGAGCATCAATGACTCCAGTTCTTTAAAAAAAAATTTTACATCAAAAAATTAGTTTTACAATGAAAATTTATTTAAGATTAAAACGCTAAGGCTTAATAAAAGTTTAAGGTAACGAGGCCGTACGGCTTAGGCTAACAAGACTGTATCAAAAAAACTAATCTTTAAAAAAAGCATTGTGCCAATCTCTGCGTCTTGGGCATGCCCATAAGGAAATAAAAGCCAAAGAAACGAGATTGTTTTTTCGCAGATTATATACAATAAGTCACATAGAAAGTATTGATTCGTGAGCAAAACAAAATACTCAATTTTATCACCTTAGAATAGTTGTACATATTATCACTCAAGAATATTTTAACTTACCACCAACCTTCCTCATTATTAGGGCCATTGTCCGGTTTTCGTCATTCCCTCGAACAAAATTCATGTATTACTTGAGTTGACCACACTGAAACAAGCACAGGCGGAAGAAATGAGACCGAGAAACAAAACATCGACCACTTTGAAATGTGGTTCGCAACCCAGAAGTTTTCAGATTTTTGTCTCTTTGTGCTCGCACACTTGTGCTGAAAAAGCTTTCACAAAGAAGTAATTTACATATGACAATCACATGCTCTCAATTTAGCGAGTTTGAGAAAAAACCGCTATTGAAGATCAATGCGGCCAACTTAATTAGTCTGAAACATCTAGACCAACTTAATTAGTCTGAAACATCTAGACCAACTTAATTAGTCTGAAACATCTAGACCAACTTAATTAGTCTGAAACATCTAGACCAACTTAATTAGTCTGAAACATCTAGACCAACTTAATTAGTCTGAAACATCTAGACCAACTTAATTAGTCTGAAACATCTAGACCAACTTAATTAGTCTGAAACATCTAGACCTCACAATTTTCCACACCACTTAGGTTATCGAAGCTAGAAATCACTTTTCAAAAATCTAGAAAGCTAGATGTGAGCTTCCACTCGCAAAAAAACAAAATCTTCTGCCTACAATTAGGTAGAAAATCTGTCAGAAGTACATATTTCATAGATAATGTAGCAATAAAGGTAGAAAATGTAGTTAGAGATCTAGGTGTTTTCATAGATTCTGGTTTGAAATTTGATAAACACATAAAGATCATAAGATCAAGAGCCTTTAATAAGATTTCTCAAGTGTTCAGAGCATTTCGACACCTGGACATGAAGGGATATCGTATTGTCTACCTCACCTACATACGTCCGCTCCTTGAATATACAACAACGGTTTTCGCACCAAAAATCATAAGTAACTTATCCAAACGACTGGAATTTCCCCAGAGACTCTATACCACCAGAGCACTCAGCCGATGTGGCTACTCTAAGCTAAGTTATCCTCGACGACTAGAGATCTTTGAGTTAGATTCATTAATTGTAAGAAGAATTCGACTAGATCTTCTTTTCTTGCTCAGAATACTCAACGGAAGATTCGATTGTATAACATGCAGAAGTCTAGTTGTGTACAGAAGTAACCTCAACTTACGAACCTCACTAAGAACATCTCGTTTGAGATTCTCCTCGGTTAAAAAGTACAAGCACTCAAATTTCTTTTTTTTGAGGTCGATCACTTTATGGAATAAGGTCACGGAGAATCATCCTAATGTGACGACTATTGAAGAATTTTCATATAATTTACAGAGCATAGACCTGCAAACCATCGTCGACTTGCCACGTTTTCTGACTATGAATTGAGAGTTGCCCATTTACCCCTCCTCAATTTTTCTTTTTTCTTTGTGTCCCCATTTCCCTTCCATTCAGTATTCGATTCGTTTTTTTTTGTTGTTGCTTGCTTTTGATTGTAAAGCTCTATTGTCATACCACGTAAGTGATGACCTCAACAAGTCATCCTGTGGAGATAAAGACATATATAGATGTTCACAGAAGTGCTTATATTACGAGATATCATTTGGCATAACTATTGTATTATTCAACCAGATAAGCTGCTAACGAGGCCGTACGGCTTAGGCGAACGAGACCGCCTAAGAAAATATTCATTTCTTGTGTTTTTTTTCACATATTTGAACGCACCGAAAAGAGCCCTCCCCCAGTGAAGCGAAGCCCCCCCCAAGTTAAATTGTGCCAAAACTTCAAGAATTTGTTTGCAAGCAGTGAATATTAGTCAGTCATCTCCAAATAAATGTTTGGAAATGGTTATGTTAAAGCAAAGGCTCATTCGTCAACTCTTCTCCAATGTAGCGCTAGATAACCATATCACCTCTTCTTAAGAGCTAGTAAATTCATCATATATTCAATTAACATTCTTAATTCTTGCATTCATTATACTCTTCTAAAAATGGTCGCACAACCTTTCACCTCTCCAAAGGCTAAGTTACACAGTTTAAAGGCAGTGACGCCTGGTTAAGATGACAAATGATTGAACTATCGCACAGAGAAAAGCTAGTCCACCGGGCGGGATCGAACCCAGACCATCTCGACTCAAACCGGGAGCGCGTGTTACCATTACACCACGGGGACACATTGCTATTCCGTGCGATAGTGTTATATGAAAGGCTCATATGCCTTGTTCTCTTAGTCACGCATGCTTATCAAGCGATTGCGTCATGAATGGAGCGTAACTCATAGTTCAATCATTTGTCATCTTTCACCTCTCTTTTGATGTGAATCTGTACGTGGTGTGGATGAATCATTGCACAAGGGAGCACACTAAAATTGACCGTTCATCTAAGCGGGGGGCTTACAATAATGGCTCTCTCCTTTTACTGCCCTTCATTTTTCGCTTTCTTCTCATTATTTTAGGCCCCTCGATCGATCAAGCGGTCAGTTTTGAATTTTTTGACAAGTGCTGGTGAGCTATGAGCACGCATCACCAATACGCTACACCCGCACGAAGGAGCATCTTAGTATATCGCTTTCTATGGAGATCTCGAGTATCACCAGTAAAATTGGGCCTCTAAACTTAAAACCTGTGAAATCCTACGTTATGATGCTGTCAGAAAAACTCAAACTTAGTTGAGCGAATCAGTTTAAGGCGGGGACGAACATGGAACTTAAGTATAATAGTCAAGACGTACTACGACTTTGCTAGACTTACTGTTTGGAGATATATGTTTGCAAAATGTATGTCAATCTGGCTTCCACCGTAAACGGTCCACTGTGACCTCACTTGTCCAATCTCACTCAACTAACCTTTCCATGTTGACCCTTAAGCGTTTCTTTGATGTATGTTTCATAGATTTCGATACTGTAAACCTCATTCACAAACACATGTCTCATGGTGTCAACTCATCCCTACTCACCCTGATCACTTCTTTTTCAACTAACAGAACTGCGAAAGTCCTAGTTGAAGATTCCCTGTCCGACTGCCTGCCTTATCCTTCGGGTGTTCCCCAAAGCAGCTGCTTAGGATCTCTATTCTTTACTATCTTTATCAACAATATCATAAATGTGATCCCTGACGATGTTCACTGTTTCTTATATGCCGATGACATTGAATTAATTTCTGCTATCCCTTCATCATTACAAACTGCTTTAGATTCTGTCTCAGACTTTGCTAAAATTTGATTTCTCTCCATTTCTGAATCCAAATGTTTCGTTATACACTGTGGCCCCAATAACCCAATATTATCTTCTTACTCGATCAATGGAACCGTTCTACCACCACATACAATCGTGAAAGATCTAGGCATAACTTTCGAGTCTTCGTTATCCTTCTCCCATCATATTCACGATATGAGTGTAAGATTGACATACAACAGAACTCGATTACGAAAAACCTTTTTCTGTATGAGTTGTGGAGTGTTTGGAGAGTTTGAAACATGTGATATAATTAATTCAGATAACAAAAAAATATATCGCTAGCTTGGTTATTTTGAAATTTTGAACTTTCCACCACCTTTCCACCAAAATTAAAGAAATTTCATATACATATCACAAATACGAGAGAAGTAACATTCGAATACAAAATTGTTTTGTCCCATCAGAGATAGGATTTGTTCGAGAACGGAAAGAGCATGGGCATCACATTCTGCTTCTTCAATCAAAGAAGTTATAATTTCTAGCCTAAAAATTTGACTATTTTTGAAAGGAGCTTTGAATATATGCCAAACTATATGCCAACTCAAGTATTTGACCGGATGTGTTACTTCAAAATTTTAAATGTGTAATTTCTAGGTATTTAGTTAATATCATTATATGAAGAGTTTTTGAGAGGATAGTAGGGAATTTTTGTGAGTAGAAGCGCTTAGTGAACTCGAATCCAAGTCGGACTAAGTAGAAGGCGAGTCGCTTTATTACGATCCACCAGCTACTGAAACATAACTTTGCATTTACATGTCAGGAGGTAAAAATTTATGAACAGATTCACTCGGAAAATAGTATGCGGACAAGTAAGGGTGAATGTTTCAATAACTAACAGTACTGATGAGCCTTTTAATGATTCAGTTGCTTTTTGATTGATTATAAAGTTATTCAAATGTACAGCCGACATTAGCAAATATTCAGATTATTTACAACTACTCGTCCATTTTCATAGAAATACATTACAAAAACGTTCACTCTGGTTTCGCAGACTCTTCGAACTTATGAGAATGAAACGCTTATCTTTTTTAAGACTTGAAAGCTCAATGTCCCAGTAAGTTATTTCTCAGTTCAAATATGCTCGTTACTGAACCTATGTCTTTCAAATACGCCAATGATGTCAATGAACAAGTCATGCAGCGTTAAAAAACGGAAAAAAACCTGTCTGAAAATTTAAGAGGGCAAGAATTTCATCTGTTCATTTACCTCACTACGAATTGCTGCTCATTTGCGTTTCACGGATATTCGTGGTGAGACAAATCAACGTACAAAATTCCTGCTCTCTTTGAATACCAACGCTCCATTATTCTTTCAGTCGAATCTCATTCTTTCAATCTATAGCCAATAGCTTCATCTCACTATCAATCATCCGAATGGAGTTGTGATGTCTGATCAAAAAATCTCTAGATTTACATTATAGTTGAGAACCTATTTCATGACTCAAAACTTTTTTCTCTTCGGATTCAGTTGAGTTTTTTCCTCAGTCTGTGTAATTTTTAACACTTTACTGACTAATCTCAAATTCTGCAGCCTTAAATTTCGAGTGAGAAAAAAATTCAATTCGCAACGCGTTCGAGAACAATTTATTGTAACAAGAAACCTTCGGAACGTTCAGTTGTCTGTTAGCAGCACAGCTTTAGTCATTTTCCAGAAGTCGTCAAAGTCGAGGCACTCCTTCGTTGGTGTATCAAAACCTTCTAGGATATTCACACTTTAACATAAAAGTATAACTGTCTTTTTTCTGTTTAAGTAGCTGTCAATCTCTATTTTTGTTTGTCTCTCTTCTTTTCACTTGCTATCTCTCTTTGTTCTTTTATCTGTTCTCTTTTTATTATATTATGATTTTAAAAAAAATCCCGGTTTTAAGTGCATTAACAAGTTTAGTAGATGTGTTGCTCTGATAAGTCTAGAAATTTCTGTTGGATTTCCGGGTAAAATCCGTCTTCTATCACAGCACTCTTATTATGGGTTACTCTCTATGAAAGAGTTTAAAGTTCGCCCTGATTTTTCCACTTGAATGATGTTTAAGAACGATCACAGAAGTCGTAAATTGTACCATTTGCGTGAATCCTTTCTTATGGTAACAAATTATTTTCTGTGTGTAGATCAAAAGATTTTTAGTCTTGCGCTTTTAACTGTTTGAACATACTCATCATATTTCTCAGCACTACATAGCACAGCTGTATACATGCCAAAAAAGATATTTGAGCCATAAGGTCTGAAACCTTTCCTCGCTGTGTGGTCGACACCAACTCAAACTAATTCACCCAATCCAATTATTTGACAATCTCACTGAAAAAAAAAACTAGTACTTGGACTTTTCACACTTGGCGAATCTCGTATAACTGTCTAGTATTTAATGAACTTTCTCTATACTATAGTTGTTTTCGGGGCTACAAGAGAGAATATTTCACTAGTTGTTTTCGTGGCTACAAGAGAGACAATGCCACTATCTTCTCACAAATGCTACTAGTTGAGAATAAATAACTCATTTACAGGGTGCGGGAAAAGTTTAGGTGGACAGTAATTTTCCGATAAAAACTTAACAAATTGAGTAAATCAAACAAAATTTTCATCAAAGTTCATTCAAATAGTTTGGGATATAACTGCGTTTTCAAATTTCGAACAGCCCTCCTTTCTCCTCGACACAGGCGCGGAGTCGCTTGTGGAAGGCACCCACCGTGGTGGAAAGGTAAGCGACGTAAAGATAATCCCACGCCTTCTGTAGGGCGCGCTTCAAACTATCCAAATTCTCATGTGGGGAAGCACAGGCCTTGCTCTCAAGGACCGACCACACAGAGAAGTCCAGAGGATTCAAATCAGGTGAGTACGGAGGCCATTCGGCGGATGTGATCATGGAGGGGAAACTGGTCTTGCACCAGTCTTGCACCACTTTAGCCTTGTGGGCGGTTGCAGAGTCCTGCTGGAACGTTCATTTGCTTTCCGCGAAGTGAGCCTGGCTCCAGGGAAGTACTTCCTTTATGAGAATGTCGTTCAGGTAGTTATTGGCATTTATTTTGACTCCCTGCTCGACGAAAACGAGCGGAGTCTTGCCAGTCGCGCAAATCCCGGCCCAGACCACAGAAGCGGAATGGCCCTTCCTCGAGACGTAACGGCCACTCTTATTAGCATCTTTGACCGATTTTGACCAAATCCTATCGTTCTAGTTGTTGAAGGACTGCTCAATATTGAACAACTTCTCATCGATGGAGAAAATATCCAAACAGTCCACCGGCTTGAACCGCTTTGACAGTTCATGACATCTGCAAAGACGGGTCACCTTCATCTGGTCCGTCAATGTGTGAGTCTTCTGCAGCTTGATGGGGCGAAGTCCAATGCGGGATTTGACGATCGTCTGAACAGAACTAGCAGAGATATTCAGCTCCTTCGCGAGTTTCCTGAAACTCCGCTTGGGGTTTTATCGAATCTTGTCTCGGATGCTTCTCACGTTGTAGGAAGTGGTCGCGGTTACTGGTCTGCCACTCCTGGGACGGTCATTCGTCGTACCAGTCTCATGAAAGCGACGTATTGTGTTTTCAATGGTCCTGCGGCAAAATCCAGTGGTTCTGGCGATGTGCTTTTGAGTGTGACCGGACTGGCTCAAGCGCAGAATGTAGCCTCGGTCCATATCAGAGAGCATTACGGGAAAACGAAAAGAGTTATCATTCTGATTTTTTTCAGGTTATGTTAGCAACATTATGAATAAAATGAAAAATGAAAAATCACACGACCGCTACACCAAACAAAAAAGATTGACAAAATTGTCCACCTGGACTTTTACCGCACCCTGTATATAGGCAATCTTGTTTTGACGATGTTCCATTCCTTACCATGTCACATTCTACTTATTTTTTTCAAACAAGTTTACGAGATCAAGCAAAATGTCAAGAATGGTTTAATTCAAAATATCTTTCGAGCAATAAGCTTTCTTACTAAAAAATATTATAATGATTAATGAGATGCAAACTTACCTGGAACTCGCGCGAATAGCGCCGTGTCAGATCCGTTGAGGTTCACGATGAATGAACCAATTGGATCAGTGTGTCGAAATTTTGAAAACATTGAACACTTCTTTGATGTTCGGTTGAATCTTTAAAAAAAACACGTTGGATCAGGACTTCTCAACGGTACTGCATGAGCAAGCACTGCATTCGATTCACATATTATATTTCAGAATTTTTTCTAGTGCCAAAGGAGATGGATCACATCGTTCTTTTAACTGTCACACGTTACTCCTGACTTACAAGTTTATTTATTTATTTACATTTATCAAAATGTGACAACACTTGGAGTGTAGTAAACACATAAACATTGGAGTAATAATAGTTCACAGACTGGTCACCTGTAACTCAAGCAAATTTACGATATCAACAGAGCTTAATCTTTTTGTCAGTACGCTAACATTGGGGGCGGTAACAACATTGTCAGGAAGTTCACAATAGAATCTAGCTGAACGGAAGGCAAAGGAATGAAATAGTGGCTTACTACGTGTGCGTGGAATATGGAAGGGATATCTAGACCTCTCTACCGTTCACCATCACTTCTCGCTTAACCATGGGTTTTAACATCTTAACCTTTTCGAAGTCCGCTCCTCTGCTCGGTACAAAAATCTGTTGCTTATAAACAGCGAGAAGTAAAGATAAATTTTTTTGAAGAGTCGAATAAAATCCAAAATAATTTCAGATTGGGTCAAAATGCGATTATTTTTCGTTTTGACTACCTGGCTCATGTTTTATGGGTTTTTTTCTCACAAATATAATTTAGATTCATTCAAGCTATGTTTTTGCTTGTTGAATTTTGATGAATTTTTGAGAAGTGTCAAATTGAGTCACGTTTTTAGTGTTGAATAATGAGCTCTCCGCATCAGAAAAACCACTACAGTTATGGGAATCTGCTGTGTCAAAAGAGGGATCTCCAGTGATCAAGCAGCTAGCTTAGAAATACTTGGTTCTTCCTGCAAGTTCTACTGATTGCGAGAGATGTTTTAGTGCAGCCCAGAGTATAAAATTGTGGTCAGATAGTATTTTACTCCCTGGTCACTGAAAAGTCTTTCTGATTCAACTTCTCCCAGCTGTTGTTTCTCAAACAGAATATCACCCTTATTGGCCCAGGTAGCTTAAAAAAAAGCAACAGTAAAAGTACTGAAATGTTCCATCAAGCTTTTGTGCTCAGAACTACCTTCACCGAGTATTCTTCTTAAAAAAACTATAATTTTTCTGATTTCACGACCGATTGTCTCATTATACGTCTGCTCATTATGACTACTCAACTTTGAGCAATGTTTGATTTCAATTAATGTTTTTGATGGAAAAAAATGGAACAACTGTGAGAAGATGAGATGATGAGATGAGATGAGAAGAAGATGAGATGAGAAGATGAGAAAAAAGATGAGATGAAACATCAAAAAATTTTCAAAAAGTTAAATGGCTTAAACTAGAAAATTTTAAAGATTTTCGATTTTTTTGGGTTTTTCGACTTCTGAAGTCGAAAGAAAAAAGTCGAAAAATTTTTCGACTTTTTCGCCTAGCATTGGTCTGGAGGCTATCATCCACAAAAGATCAATCAAAACTCGAAAAGGAAATTTTGGCAAAAATTGAAATATTGGACCTTTTCCTAATGAACAGAAAATCTTGGTAAATACGTTTTAAAAAAAAAGATTCTCGGACGGAAATCTAACTTTTTATGGAGCGTTAGAATTCAACTTTCCACATTGCAAAGTAATTTTCTGCTAAGTGATCCCGTTGAACGCTCCAATGTCTCACCACGAGTTACCGTGAAAAGAAAAATGGACTACGGTAAAAAGAAAGAACACATGCATTCTAAGACAAAGCGACGTTTTTTCTGTAGAATTCATAAAAAAAATACGTTCAACAGTAAAAGTTATTATAAAAGTAATACGGTAGTCCATTTTTCTTTTCACGGTAATTCGTGGTGAGACATTGGAGCGTTCAACGGGATCACTTAGCAGAAAATTACTTTGCAAAGTGAAAAGTTGAATTCTAACGCTCCATTAGTTGAATTTATTTGCTGAATTGCTTCCATTCGTCGTGGCTGAGAGAGGTCGACTCTATTCTCGCTCTTCATTTATATCGCCAAGAATGGAGGATTCCGGTCCCTAACAGTATTTGGACACATTGAACCCGCAATTATCAAACCAGGATTAATACTTTAGTCTACATTCAACTTTCTCATTCTTACTGCAATCTCCGGAGAACCAGAGTAATGGAGCGTTAGAATTCAACTTTTCACTTTGCAAAGTAATCTCTGCAAAGTGAGGGATGCGGCCTAGAGCGTTAAACTCTTAACGGGATGCGGCCGGGATGCGGCCTAGAGCGTTTAACGGGATAACTTTGCAGAGATTACTTTGCAAAGTGAAAAGTTGAATTCTAACGCTCCATAAGCCGTTCGATTTAATGGCACTTCATGTCCCATGACATCAAAAAAGAAGCGTTTGAATTGAATTAAAAATTCAGCTGTGAAGCATTTAAGCCTTTATAATTTGCAAAAAGAAATTGTTTTGCTAACGAAAAAGAGACACAATAGGGGTCTTTCATGCAGAACTGATGACATGTGCTGAGTGAAGGTATATCGGATGAACGGTCAGGGTTTGCGAGGCTGCTCGTCGTATACTGCACCATATTCACGAAAGTCGATGGAGGACCCTTGAATACAGGTTTGAGCTTCTTAGTGTATGGTTGTGACAAACAATTAGATTGCATCTCACACGATATGAAAGAAATACTTGATGAAACGTGAAATGCTCGAGATATGTGAAAAGCAGCGTCAGATGAGTCAGAGTCACTTAGGCGAAAAAAGTTAAGAATCAGAGAAACCTGGACGTAGGTTACTGGCAAAGAGCAGGAGATGGCCAAGGAGAAGAGCGAGAACAGCTGCAGCAGCATACAGTAGAGGTTTTTGACTCTCTGCTCGGAATCGTTTGTGGTACTGGAATCTTTTCTATAGACGAAGTAACTGAACAACTTGAAGGGTTCCCTATATCGGTGAAATCAGTAGGCACCTCAGCTCGAGTATAGGTCGAAGACGCTTTTTAGCACTAAATGTTGTAAGCATATTCTACTCTCTCATTCGAGATTCATAGAATATGCTCGAAACACGAATATATATTTTCTCGAATGAGGGCGCGAACACTGTGCAAAGAATTATGTGAAAATTATAAGCACTTCGACATAGAATTTTGAGCTACTTTCTATTCTAGTCGTTGTCTCAAAGCTTCAACGAACAACAGGTGGAAATGAACCCGAAAAAAACAATAAACTGAGAAACTGGTCCAAAAAGTCATAAAAGGTTGACAATAACAAAAAGTTTCCAAGAATGAAAATTCATTAGCATACAGTATGCCTTACAGTTTGTTACACACGGAGAATGACTATCTTGCACTTTTAGAGAATGCACTTTTAGTGGAAAAAAAGCTTACAATTACAAGACATCCTGGTTTATCGCTTAAGATGGATTTTTTCCTGCCTGCACCAAAAAAGTAGGCCACTTAAACATGAAACAATTAGAAATGCATAAAATTTCTAGTTGACAGTGAAAAAGCGCAAAATTATTATGGTCAATTAAGCTTTGATAGAATGTTTATGAGGAACTCAATTTCAAAAGAAGCTCATGCTTCTTTTCCTCCCTCTAAAAAAGCAATTGAAATGACGTGAAAGTCAATAAAAGCCGGGAAATCATCCCGCTTGTAGGTTTGTTCAAGCTGGAATAGTGCAAGTTACACGTTTCAGGAAACACATCGCGGTTTTGGTTTTTTCAAAACCTTAGTAACTCTTCAAAATCTACTTCTCTGACTCCTTACACATAAATTGGCCTTTTTTCGTAAAGTTTAATCCAAAAAAAACTTAAAATACGCCTTTCCCATTTTATTCGGAAAACGTAGTTAATCAAACAATCTAACGACGCCTTATGTTGGAAGAACCAACCAGCACCTTACATCAAACATCGACCAAATGCTTATCCTCTTTCTTGTACTAAATCTGTCACGACGCTTTCAAGGACTTCTATTCCGAGAAGAATGGGGGAAGAAAAAGTAAGCTTTACCCCGAATGATTTATCGATCAGTTGCAGATGCCTCTCTGAAAAGTGTTGTCTCATTCACTTTTCTCAGATTTCACAAAGCCATTTGAAACATTATTTCGAAGAATGATTGTTCTGTTGCTGAGAAAAACTTAGGAACAATTTATACGCATATCTAACACTTTCCGGCGTGAAAATATGGTTTACCGATAAGTGAAATAGTTTTGAAGCTTTTTCCATGAAAAAAGAAAAGTTCAACAAAAGGTAGGATGAAAACATGACATTTCATATGAACAACGAAGAAAATCACAAATTTTTCGCTACAACTGCTGCTCCTTTGTATTCATTACAACAGCAACCGCCTCGAGGGGTCACTGGGCCGTCCGAGCGGCGAGGTTTTGACCCATTCAATTTTAAATGGCAAACGTTGAAGAAATAAAACATCTTCATTCATTGATCTTGTATAAGTAGGTTTGTTGAGCGAACGTTTTAACATTAGAAAGTATAAATGGGTGTCGAAGGGAGTCGTTTTCTGCGAAAAGTAGAAGATTGAATAAGAAAATTTGTTTCGGAAAACCGATAAGCTTCTCCGAGACGGTGAATCATCTTCTTAGTTAACGTCTATTTGCGGGGATGTTGAAGAGGAAATAAATTTTCGCTATGCGTGTGTCTGAATTCTCATGGCTGTGGGTTCTTATAAGACCGGATTTCAAAACGGAATTCAGCTCTTTCAAAACAGCCCGAAGTGACTTCTTTTTTAATATACCACATTGACAGCGGAGACAGTTTCAGCGTAAGTATAAACTTTTTCTGAAGGAGCTGGAAGATGACTAACCTGCCACTCCAGCAACTTTTTCAATTACTCTAAGCTTCTTTCTCAGGAACAAAGTTTTTTCTCCAGTAGTTTTTTCAGAGAGCCAGAAATGGAATCTTCCCTAGAATTGACAATCGTATGCTTCGCGGTTTCCGCGAAGAACTCCTTCATTTGCTGAACAATGCTTGCTCCAATAGCACAGATGGTGGTGACTCTTCTCCGTTGTGAGAGAGACTCTGACAGCTTTGTGAACCACAATAAACGTTTGCAGCCACTCAGAGAAAGCTAACTGAATCATATAGCAAACCTGGTCACAATTTTCGAGTAATTTGTCGAGCACGGTTCAGACGACTCCCACAATTACTTGCACGGGTACTCAAATCGTACAACGGATCAACAAAAAAACCCAGAGATTTTTCGATTACTTTTCAGTAATCAAGTAAGGGAAAAATTTTTAGCTAGGTTTTGTGAAAAAAATTTTGTTCATACTGTTTATCCGATTTTCTCATCATCCGATTTATCTTTGGTTAAACTTTTCCATTTCGACCATGGAAAAGGCTTCAATAAATCACTTCTCAGTAAATCATAATATTTTCACATGGGTAAGTGTAAAATGAGTAAATGAATAAACTGTTCCAAAGTCTTTTCAGCCAACAGAACAATCATTCTTGGGGATGATGTTCAATTGGCTATGTGAATGGTGTGAAAAGTGAATGAGACAACACTTTTCAGAGAGGCATCTGCGATTCTCGATAGAACATTCGGGAAAAATCTTTCTTGTTCTTGCCACATTCGTGTCGAATTAGTAGTCCTTGAAAGCCTCGTGTCAGATTTAGAACAATAAAAAAGAGAAGGACTAGGTCGATGCTTGATGTAAGGTGCTTGTTGGTTTTTCCCATATAAAGCGCTGTTAGAATGTTTCATTAACGACTTTTTCACCGAAAAAAACATTTTGGAAGAGCATCTTTCAAAATCTTTTCAGAGTACAAAAACTATCTTCAGGGATTGTTGCTTGACCGGAAGGGTCTTCAGGGAATGGTGCTTGACCGGAAGGGTCTTCAGGGATTGGTGCTTGACCGGAAGGGTCTTCAGGGATTGGTGCTTGACCGTAAGGGTCTTCAGGAATTGGTGCTTGACCGGAAGGGTTTTAAGGGATTGGTGCTTGATCGGAAGGGTCTTCAGGGATTGGTGCTTGACCGGAAGGGTCTTCAGGGAATGGTGCTTGACCGGAAGGGTCTTCAGGGATTGGTGCTTGACCGGAAGGGTCTTCAGGAATTGGTGCTTGACCGGAAGGGTCTTCAGAGATTGGTGCTTGACCGGAAGGGTCTTCAGGGATTGGTGCTTGACCGGAAGGGTCTTCAGGGATTGGTGCTTGACCGGAAGGGTCTTCAGGGATTGGTGCTTGACCGGAAGGGTCTTCAGGGATTGGTGCTTGACCGGAAGGGTCTTCAGGGATTGGTGCTTGACCGGAAGGGTCTTCAGGGAATGGTGCTTGACCGGAAGGTCTTCAGGGATTGGTGCTTGACCGGAAGGGTCTTCAGGAATTGGTGCTTGACCGGAAGGGTCTTCAGAGATTGGTGCTTGACCGGAAGGGTCTTCATGGATTGGTGCTTGACCGGAAGGGTCTTCAGGGATTGGTGCTTGACCGGAAGGGTCTTCAGGGATTGGTGCTTGACCGGAAGGGTCTTCAGGGATTGGTGCTTGACCGGAAGTGTCTTCAGGGATTGGTGCTTGACCGGAAGGGTCTTCAGGGATTGGTGCTTGACGGAAGGGTCTTCAGGGATTGGTGCTTGACCGGAAGGGTCTTCAGGGATTGGTGCTTGACCGTAAGATCACCGCTCTACTTGGTTCTTAAAATTTCAAAATTAGTGTCCAAAATCTACATGAAAAACATATTAAAGATGTTTTCTAGTTTTCTCTTCTTATCTTTTCCGTTCCTTTTTCTCGCTCTTATTTCTTACTTTTTTGTATCTTCCTGGGTCTTTATTACCATTTTTTGTACTTATCGCTTGCTTTTCTTTTTTTTCTTCAAACATTTTCTATTTTTCACCTTCATTCGCATTCTCACTAAGTTGATACGTTTTTTCCTAGACTAACTCCGTGATTTGTTTAGGATGCCAGAGAAAGATTGGTAATGTTATGTGGCATAAAAATAGTTTACAGCGTCCAATCATTCAAAACTTATGAGAAAAAAAACCTCATATTTTCTTCATTTGTTGCTCCTCTTTTCGTATAAATGCAGTAAAAAATTACTTGCATCGTTTCAAGGAATATAATAATCAATGTCATTTCAATGTCAATTCAATTCACTTTATTCGCCAAAGGTTTTTCATGACATTTTAGTTTCAACATTCAAATTTCGCGGTTAATTCAAGTTGATTTCTGACTTTTATAATGTTTTTTCTCGGTTTATCTTAGAAAAATCTCGGCATAGAGAAGTTGAAATACTTTTAATCAAGCAACTTTAAGATTTTTCAAGGTTTAACCTTAGGTACTAAACGAAATGAATCAAATTTTAATAAACAAATTAGGATTTTGCTACTCTTTTTTCAGAGCAAAATATCAAACAGATTTCTTTATGTTTTACTGCAGGGGTCGAAAAGAAGTTCATATGAGAGGAAGCGGAAAATCATTTCAAGAACTCGAAAGAGCCCTTTATTTGTACCAGGTTTTTTTGCTGCTGCAGTTTTCTGAAAACTCGGAGTAACCTGGTATAACATTCCATATGCTCTGTAACATTATAAAATAATAATTTTACAAAAAAAACACTAGCGCGTTTGAATTGCAGTGAAAATGATGAAAAAAACTATTACGGCATTTCGAAATCTTTTTTGTAAGCACTTGGTTGGATTTCTCTTCCCGACACAAAAAAGCTCAAAAATACCATATACTACATATTTGCTTTATTTACGGCAGGTTTTGGGGAGTTCAATTTGCGCACAAGATTTTCTCTTTCAACCGTCTCAGTAAAACAAAGTTAATTCTACATCATGTTACTGTAAATTTTTCGAAATCGAACGGTCCTTAATTTTTGTATTCAAAAGAGAAAACTTCCCAGAGTAGAACTGTTCCATGAGCTCTGGATGATTAGATTCTTTCGGAATCTTTTTGTTCGAAATTATCTATGATACCGTAAAACATTTGAGAGCGTCTGAACGTATTTAGTAAATTATTTCGACCAGTCTCTTCTGAGGTTGAAATCTTTTTTTTCCCTAACTTTTATTACTTTTCTGCTTTTCTGTTTGTTTTCAGTTGTTATTCGTTAAAGCTTTGGGACAATGACCCTAATAATAAACTAGTTAGAAACCTAAATTCTTTTTTTTTCTTGTGATTTTCTTAAAACCACGTCCTTCTCACATTGTTTACGCGTCAATTCGAGATAATATGGTGCCCTCACCATATGCAATGCTAAAAAGCGCCTTTGACACATACTCGAGCTATGGTTCTTTTTGATTTCCCCGAAATATGGAGCCCTCCAAAGTGTTCAGTAACTACGTCTATAGAATAGGACTTAGTACCATAATTAATTTTCAAGCGAAGAGTCAATAAAACACCTCTGGATGATGCTACGACTCTTCTCGCTCTTCTCCTTCCCCAGCTCGTGCATGCTGCCAGTTGCCTACGTCAAGGTTCGTCCGATTCTTATCACTTTTCGCTTAGGTGTCTCTAGCTTGTCATCCGCTGCTTTTATCAAATACAGTGCGTTACAGATTGAAAAGAAGGAACTCTCTCTTCTTTATTGTAGTCGAACGGTAGAAAAAAATCAACAAAAAGGGTAATCATCATTTTTCCCTCGCTTTGAAAACAGCCCTAAGTAGGAAAACATACATTGCTTTGTCGACGTGAAAAAAAACGCTCTTACACGAGAATCGAGAACAATATAGTGATAGCATAAGTCTCACTATTACGACTAGGAACGCTTGCAATTTGTCACTTATGTGATGATACTTTTCATAAACTTAATTCAAAGCGCCCGCCACCCATTTATCAACACGACAATGCTCTAATCCATGTCAGCACCTCCGCCAAGGCATGGCTTGCAGCCGTAAACATTCTTGATCTACCCTGGCCTGCACTCTCTCATTCATAGCAAACCTCGTGGAAAACTTTTGAAAACTCCTAATTCGTGAAATCTACAACAAGTAAGAGAACGCAACCGTAGCCGAGCTCTTTAGGAAGCCATCGTCCAGCAGTCGAAGGAAATCGTGCGAAACATAATTTCTGTTCTTCATCTAAGCATATTGAAAGCATATCTAACAGAACAGTGTATATCAACACAAAAAAGGCTCATCGAAACATTTTTTGTTACTGTGATGTTGTGAATAAACAGTTCATTTAAAAAATTGTTAAATGTCAACCCTTGTATAACCGTCTAATACCGTGTAATGTTGTTTTCTTGATGATTGAGCAATGCATTTTTCCCGTTTTAAAAAGCGACCGGCCGCAACAAAAAATATTTAAGCGTTGCCCCATCAATGTGTAGCGCACTGTATATCGAAATATTTATGATTAGTCTTCAAATTCTAAGTTACACAGTTCAAAGTCAGTGACGCCTGGTTCATGTTTTATGAAACTTTCATACATATCCTTCTTTTTCTTCTTAGCGTTGTCCCGCGCCGGCCGAGGTCGGAGTAGGGTCCGCTGTACGGCTTCTAGCTCTCCAGAAACATCTGTCCGTTGCGTCTTCCGAGTGGAGTCTTGAAAGGCGCAGGTCTTGGTTGAGCGTATCCATCTATCTTGTATTCGGTTTGCCTCGCGGGCGTTTGCCTGGTACTTCCATGTCAAGGGCGAGTCTTGCGATGTTGGTCGCGTCTCTTCGCATCACGTGTCCATATCATCTAACTCTCCCTTCTCGCATCTTGTCTTGTATTGGAGCCACGCCGAGTCTCCCTCTCACAATCGTGTTACGCACACAATCTAGGCGAATCAGTCCTAGTGTCCAGCGTAACATTTTCATCTCATTCGTGTGGATAATGTTCTTGGTTACACGCGTTGCAGGCCAGTTCTCCGTCGAATAGAGAAGCACGGGATGTTTTATACATCTTTCCGCGTATGCCAGCTGAGATATTCCTATCACAGAGGACACCTGTAGCTTCTCTCCATTTCATCCAAGCTGCATTTACTCTTTGGCGTGCCGCTGCATTTGTTGACGTGTCTGAGGAGATGACAGAACCAAGGTACTTGAATTCGGAGGTCTTCGGGAGCGGTTCACGGCCGATGTGAACAGTTCCTGTCGTTTGCACTCCGATTTCCTGGTACTCGGTCTTCTTGATGTTGAGGCGTAAGCCATGCCTACTAAGAGCGTCATTCCATTCTTGGGTGCGTTTCTCGATTTCGGCACGTGTAGGAGCAGCAAGGAGAATGTCGTCGGCGTATGCGATGGTTGACGGAGCTGGAGTCAGTAGAGGACGCGTGACGGTATCCATAACCAAAATGAAGAGAAGGGGAGACAAAGCACTGCCTTGGTGCACTCCTACGTTTACTGCGAATGGCTCTGTGATGCCGACCGGAGTTCTGACAGTACTCTTTGAATCATCGTACATCGCCATTGTCCATCGAATGTACTCTTCAGGAACCTGATGATCGCGCAATGCATATGAAATAAGATCATGAGGGACTCTATCGAACGCCTTTTCCAAATCGAGGTATGTCAGATGGAGAGGTGATCTTTTCTCTGCGTGCTTCTCGACGAGTAAACGGAGTGCAAATACTGCATCTGTTGTGCCTCTTCCGCACGAAGCCGCATTGCTGAGCTGGAATATCGAAGGGAAGGGCAACTTTCACAAGTCATTGCATGAAATGTCAATCGTGATAAATTCAATGGAATCTTGAG
This sequence comes from Allodiplogaster pararmata, assembly GCA_964056735.1. Taxonomy (NCBI): domain Eukaryota; kingdom Metazoa; phylum Nematoda; class Chromadorea; order Rhabditida; family Diplogasteridae; genus Allodiplogaster; species Allodiplogaster pararmata. Next base: position 24,216,312 of record OZ057406.1, on the reverse strand, counting down.
AGAAGGATGACACAAGTACAGGAGAGAGACTATATTCAACTAGCACAGCAGCTCCACCACCACGAGAACTATCTACTCGGTCTGCTCTGAATACATGGAAAGGAAGAGCATCAGTCAAAAGAGAATCGGGCTCGTGAGAAGATAACCAAGTTTCACAAATGAAAACCATTCTAGGAGAGCGAGATCTGAGTAGATGATGTAGAACATACAATTTATTTCTAATCGATCTAGCATTAAAATAAATACAATCAAGCTTCACTGAACTCACTCTAAATCTGTCCTATTCAGAAGTTAGAACCTTCTTTCTTCTTGCAGCATTGGCTGGATAGATGTGCGAACGAAGAGAAGCTGGGAGAAGAGAACTTCTCACTTGACAGATGATCTCACGCAAGTGTTGAATTTCTGCAGACTGAGCCATGAGAGTTTGGTGTAGAGGGGACAACGCTTGATGAAGAACATCTTTGAGTATATGCTGTACGAAAGACAGAGGTACTGATGGTATTTACAAGTCAAGTATAGAAAGAATTTTGTTCGGCCGATCAGTTTTGGGAGGCATGGATGGCTTAGATGAATAAGGCAAGATTGAAAGAATCAATATCAGAGCAGTTGTATGGGTAACCCTCTCGATAGAAAGACTAGAGAGGGGAAATGAGACTAGAGAGGGGAAATGAGACTAGAGAGGGGAAATGAGACTAGAGAGGGGAAATGAGACTAGAGAGGGAAAATGAGGTTTTAAAAAGAAGTGTCAAAAAATAAAATAGTAACGTACACCAAATAAAATGGTACCATCCACCAAATAAAATGCTACCATCCACCAAATAAAATGCTACCATCCACCAAAATAAATGCTTACCTCCTCCAAGTGAATTGCTTACCTCCACCAAATAAAATGCTTACCTTCACCAAATTTTGTGGGCACGTCCACCAAATTTTTTTCTTGTGAATTTCACCACGGCATTTTTTTTTCATCTGACACCAACCTGTATGGTTTTTTTTCACAAAATTTAAAGTCCACCGAATTTTTCTCAGAGAGCAGAAAAAGTAACCTTTGGTGTCAGATGAGAAAAAAAATGCCGTGGTGAAGTTCACAAGAAAAAAAATTTGGTGGAAGTGCCCACAAAATTTTTTTTGGTGGACGCATTTTATTTGGTGGAGGTAAGCATTTTATTTGGTGGAGGTAAGCATTTTATTTGGTGGATGGGAGCATTTTATTTGGTGGATCGTACCATTTTATTTGGTGTACGTAACTATTTTATTTGGTGACACTTCTTTTTAAATGGTGGACCAATAATTTTTCCCCCATGACTAGCGCTGCGCATATCTTTCACCAGAAAAATACTTTTTGTGTGTTTTAAGGGTCCAAAAGTCTTTTATTGCAAACACAAAAGTCTTTAACCGGCTTTCACTCGTTTTTCACTCGGTTCTCTAGAAGCTTTTGCAAAAATACTCATCGGAAGACAAAATAGTTGCATACGAAGAAGGAGAATTTGGCTTTTTAATTCAACCATTTAAATTTGCATCAAAAGTAACTGGTCAACCATTTTATGCTTTATATGTGTGACGTTGTTTCTATGTTATAATCGTTGATTAATAAGCTCTGAACTAATAGTTTTGAAGTTTTTGGATCGAAACTTAAACAAAATTTCTAATAATCTTTATTGCATAGTGCGTTGTCGTTATGTTCATAGTACAACAATGCTAATATTATTTCTTAAAACCTTTTTCGTATTTTTAGTTCTTTGCTATGTCCCTTGCTATTATCAATTTTTTAGCTCCTCGCTATTTCCAAGAAAAAAAGTAATTAACTAATACTCATCCTATTTTTTTCTGGAAAGGAACTTCTGTTTATGTGCTTTTAATTTGAAATGTGCTCGTGTTTTCATTGCCATCAAGCATTAAATTAATTTTTGAAAATCTTTCATCTTACATCGAACATTATTGATCCGTACAGAGGGTTTTCTGGATAGCTAAAAGACATCGAAACATCTGAGCCCTCGATCTGCTGAGTAACAACAGAAAAAAAACTTGTGAGAGGGGAGAGAACGTTGATGTCATTTGCAAGTAATCATCAGGTAAGTGAACAGAAGTGATAACATTCGACTGAAGTATCGAAGGCTTTAAGGCCTTGTGTTCTTAGTTTTTTTTTCGACCAGGTATCACTTTCTTCAAAATTTATTAATGAGCAATTGTTGGTTGAATCGTAAAACTATTCATCAAGAAGGTCTCCGCATTCTACGTAGTCGCATTTCTCACGAACTTTTTTTGTTGCTGAAAATACTGGTGAATAGTCTGATAACTTCTATTTAGTTACACACTGGTTAACATGAGATATGCGATCAGAATTGGGGAATCCATTCGAAACATTTAAAAGATGTTTTTTCTTTGGCCATGAATCGTTCAAGGTAAGTTACGGAGTACAATTTCTCCACAGCTTGAGAAACTTTTTCAAGGGTGAGAAAAAGACGTTGTCAATATTGACGTAAGTTAAAATGATGAAACAAATCATGATCTCGCCTTCACTGCTTTCAAGCTGCAAAACATTTAGTCAGTTTATTTCACTACTCCGAAATTATTTTTGCTTCGATTTCACGAAATTTTTGGAGGAATTCTGAGAGAATAGAGGAGCGAAAGAGATGAGAAGACGAAGAAAACAGTTTTTCTCGAAAACTGAGCAGTTTTTTTGGAAGAAAACGACCGATTAACAAAAGTAAATAAAGTTTTATGTTATTTTGAAAAACAACGCTTTTTTCTTTCTTCAGAAATGGTACTTGCATATAGCCTTGGATTCAATGCTCTCCTCACGTGTTTGTTTCGCATCAAGAACTAATCCATAAATCTTCCTCGCGCTTGTTTCCGCCTCGTGGCAGGGTACGCGCTCCCTGAGATGCAGGACAGACCTACCCTGGTATAACCAGTGGCTGCCCGCTATGCATCAAGAACTTATCCAATAATTCTCAAAATCAGTTAGACTTCTGTTCAATTCAACAAGCTCACCTTTGAATGCAACTCCGGAAATGAACGTCAACATCAAACTAAGGGTGACTGTAAGAGCCGAATGATGTTTCTTCGAACTGCTTCGGTGGCATTTCTTCAAGTTGACCATATTTATGTTCCTACGCAGCACAATCGATATAACATATTAAACTGAACTGAATTTGTTTAGCGTTAGTTCTAAATTTTACAGAAAGTTTTTCTTCTCGTTTTGATCCGATAAAAAATATCCCTTTCAATAACAACCCTTAAACATTGTAAATCACCGTGCAAATGGCTCTGACCTTGAACGTTGGCGTCCTCGGAGTTGTAGGCTAAAAAGAATATTCAAATAAAACAAAAATTATTCTATTGGTTTTCTGAGAATTTAATATCTAAACAAGTTACTCGTATTCTCAGAAAATCATTAAAAGGATCGCTTTTCATAGGAGACCTTGAATGAAGAGAAGCTAGCGAGCCTTTTCTTAGGAGAGCTTGAATAAGGAGAAGCTAGCGAGTCTTTTCATAGGAGGCCTTGAATAAGGAGAATCTAGCGAGCCTTTTCTTAGGAGAGCTTGAATAAGGAGAAGCTATCGAGCCTTTTCATAGGAGATTTTGAATAAGGAGAAGCTAGCGAGCCTTTTCATAGGGGACGTTGAATAAGGAGAAGCTACCGAGCCTTTTCATAGGAGACCTTGAATAAGGAGAAGCTATCGAGCCTTTTCATAGGAGATTTTGAATAAGGAGAAGCTAGCGAGCCTTTTCATAGGAGACCTTGAATAAGGAGAAGCTACCGAGCCTTTTCATAGGAGACCTTGAATAAGGAGAAGCTACCGAGCCTTTTCATAGGAGACCTTGAATAAGGAGAAGCTAGCGAGCCTTTTCATATGAGGCCTTGAATAAGGAGAAGCTACCGAGCCTTTTCATAGGAGACCTTGAATAAGGAGAAGCTATCGAGCCTTTTCATAGGAGATTTTGAATAAGGAGAAGCTAGCGAGCCTTTTCATAGGAGACCTTGAATAAGGAGAAGCTTGCGAGCCTTTTCATATGAGGCCTTGAATAAGGAGAAGCTACCGAGCCTTTTCATAGGAGACCTTGAATAAGGAGAAGCTATCGAGCCTTTTCATAGGAGATTTTGAATAAGGAGAAGCTAGCGAGCCTTTTCATAGAAGACCTTGAATAAGGAGAAGCTGGCGAGCCTTTTCATAGGAGGCCTCGAATAACGAGAAGCTAGCGAGCCTTTTCATAGGAGGCCTTGAATAAGGAGAAGCTAGCGAGCCTTTTCATAGGAGATTTCGAATAAGGAGAAGCTAGCGAGCCTTTTCATAGGAGACCTTGAATAAGGAGAAGCTAGGGAGAATTTTCATAGGAGGCCTTGAATAAGAAGAAGCTAGCGAGCCTTTTCATAGGAGGCCTCTAATAAGGAGAAGCTAGCGAGTTTTTTCATAGGAGACCTTGAATAAGGAGAAGCTAGCGAGCCTTTTCATAGGAGATTTTGAATAAGGAGAAGCTCGCGAGCTTTTTCATAGGAGGCCATGAATAAAGAGAGGCTAGCGAGCCTTTTCATAGGAGGCCTTGAATAAGGAGGAGATAGCGAGCCTTTTCATAGGAGATTTTGAATAAGGAGAAGCTAGCGAGCCTTTTCATAGGAGGCCTCGAAAAAGGAGAAGCTAGCGAGCCTTTTCATAGGAGATTTTGAATAAGGAGAAGCTAGCGAGCCTTTTCATAGGAGATTTCGAATAAGGAGAAGCTACCGAGCCTTTTCATAGGAGACCTTGAATAAGGAGAAGCTAGCGAGCCTTTTCATATGAGGCCTTGAATAAGGAGAAGCTACCGAGCCTTTTCATAGGAGACCTTGAATAAGGGGAAGCTATCGAGCCTTTTCATAGGAGATTTTGAATAAAGAGAAGCTAGCGAGCCTTTTCATATGAGGCCTTGAATAAGGAGAAGCTACCGAGCCTTTTCATAGGAGACCTTGAATAAGGAGAAGCTATCGAGCCTTTTCATAGGAGATTTTGAATAAGGAGAAGCTAGCGAGCCTTTTCATAGAAGACCTTGAATAAGGAGAAGCTGGCGAGCCTTTTCATAGGAGGCCTCGAATAACGAGAAGCTAGCGAGCCTTTTCATAGGAGGCCTTGAATAAGGAGAAGCTAGCGAGCCTTTTCATAGGAGATTTCGAATAAGGAGAAGCTAGCGAGCCTTTTCATAGGAGACCTTGAATAAGGAGAAGCTAGGGAGAATTTTCATAGGAGGCCTTGAATAAGAAGAAGCTAGCGAGCCTTTTCATAGGAGGCCTCTAATAAGGAGAAGCTAGCGAGTTTTTTCATAGGAGACCTTGAATAAGGAGAAGCTAGCGAGCCTTTTCATAGGAGATTTTGAATAAGGAGAAGCTCGCGAGCTTTTTCATAGGAGGCCTTGAATAAAGAGAGGCTAGCGAGCCTTTTCATAGGAGGCCTTGAATAAGGAGGAGATAGCGAGCCTTTTCATAGGAGATTTTGAATAAGGAGAAGCTAGCGAGCCTTTTCATAGGAGGCCTCGAAAAAGGAGAAGCTAGCGAGCCTTTTCATAGGAGATTTTGAATAAGGAGAAGCTAGCGAGCCTTTTCATAGGAGATTTCGAATAAGGAGAAGCTACCGAGCCTTTTCATAGGAGACCTTGAATAAGGAGAAGCTAGCGAGCCTTTTCATATGAGGCCTTGAATAAGGAGAAGCTACCGAGCCTTTTCATAGGAGACCTTGAATAAGGGGAAGCTATCGAGCCTTTTCATAGGAGATTTTGAATAAAGAGAAGCTAGCGAGCCTTTTCATATGAGGCCTTGAATAAGGAGAAGCTACCGAGCCTTTTCATAGGAGACCTTGAATAAGGAGAAGCTATCGAGCCTTGTCATAGGAGATTTTGAATAAGGAGAAGCTAGCGAGCCTTTTCATAGGAGACCTTGAATAAGGAGAAGCTGGCGAGCCTTTTCATAGGAGGCCTCGAATAACGAGAAGCTAGCGAGCCTTTTCATAGGAGGCCTTGAATAAGGAGAAGCTAGCGAGCCTTTTCATAGGAGATTTCGAATAAGGAGAAGCTAGCGAGCCTTTTCATAGGAGACCTTGAATAAGGAGAAGCTAGGGAGAATTTTCATAGGAGGCCTTGAATAAGAAGAAGCTAGCGAGCCTTTTCATAGGAGGCCTCGAATAAGGAGAAGCTAGCGAGTTTTTTCATAGGAGACCTTGATTAAGGAGAAGCTAGCGAGCCTTTTCATACGAGATTTTGAATAAGGAGAAGCTAGCGAGCTTTTTCATAGGAGGCCTTGAATAAAGAGAGGCTAGCGAGCCTTTTCATAGGAGGCCTTGAATAAGGAAAAGCTAGCGAGCCTTTTCATAGGAGATTTTGAATAAGGAGAAGCTAGCGAGCCTTTTTATAGGAGGCCTCGAAAAAGGAGAAGCTAGCGAGCCTTTTCATAGGAGATTTTGAATAAGGAGAAGCTAGCGAGCCTTTTCATAGGAGATTTTGAATAAGGAGAAGCTAGCGAGCCTTTTCATAGGAGACCTTGAATAAGGAGAAGCTAGCGAGCATTTTCATAGGCGGCCTTGAAATAAGGAGAATCTAGCTAGCCTTTTCATAGGAGGCCTTGAATAAGGAGAAGCTAGCGAGCCTTTTCATAGGAGATTTTGAATAAGGAGAAGCTAGCGAGCCTTTTCATAGGAGGCCTCGAAAAAGGAGAAGCTAGCGAGCCTTTTCATAGGAGATTTTGAATGAGGAGAAGCTAGCGAGCCTTTTCATAGGAGATTTTGAATAAGGAGAAGCTAGCGAGCCTTTTCATAGGAGACCTTGAATAAGGAGAAGCTAGCGAGCATTTTCATAGGCGGCCTTGAATAAGAAGAAGCTAGCGAGCCTTTTCATAGGAGGCCTCGAATAAGGAGAAGCTAGCGAGTTTTTTCATAGGAGACCTTGAATAAGGAGAAGCTAGCGAGCCTTTTCATAGAAGATTTTGAATAAGGAGAAGCTAGCGAGCTTTTTTATAGGAGGCCTTGAATAAAGAGAGGCTAGCGAGCCTTTTCATAGGAGGCCTTGAATAAGGAGAAGCTAGCGAGCCTTTTCATAGGAGATTTTGAATAAGGAGAAGCTAGCGAGCCTTTTCATAGGGGGCCTCGAAAAAGGAGAAGCTAGCGAGCCTTTTCATAGGAGATTTTGAATAAGGAGAAGCTAGCGAGCCTTTTCATAGGAGATTTTGAAAAAGGAGAAGCAAGCGAGCCTTTTCATAGGAGACCTTGAATAAGGAGAAGCTAGCGAGCATTTTCATAGGCGGCCTTGAAACAAGGAGAATCTAGCTAGCCTTTTCATAGGAGGCCTTGAATAAGGAGAAGCTAGCGAGTTTTTTCATAGGAGACCTTGAATAAGGAGAAGCTAGCGAGCCTTTTCATAGGAGATTTTGAATAAGGAGAAGCTAGCGAGCCTTTTCATAGGGGCCTCGAAAAAGGAGAAGCTAGCGAGCCTTTTCATAGGAGATTTTGAAAAAGGAGAAGCTAGCGAGCCTTTTCATAGGAGACCTTGAATAAGGAGAAGCTAGCGAGCATTTTCATAGGCGGCCTTGAAATAAGGAGAATCTAGCTAGCCTTTTCATAGGAGGCCTTGAATAAGGAGAAGTTAGCGAGCCTTTTCATAGGAGATTTTGAATGAGGAGAAGCTAGCGAGCCTTTTCATAGGAGGCCTCGAAAAAGGAGAAGCTAGCGAGCCTTTTCATAGGAGATTTTGAATAAGGAGAAGCTAGCGAGCCTTTTCATAGGAGATTTTGAATAAGGAGAAGCTAGCGAGCCTTTTCATAGGAGATTTTGAATAAGGAGAAGCTAGCGAGCTTTTTCATAGGAGGCCTTGAATAAAGAGAGGCTAGCGAGCCTTTTCATAGGAGGCCTTGAATAAGGAGAAGCTAGCGAGCCTTTTCATAGGAGATTTTGAATAAGGAGAAGCTAGCGAGCCTTTTCATAGGGGGCCTCGAAAAAGGAGAAGCTAGCGAGCCTTTTCATAGGAGATTTTGAATAAGGAGAAGCTAGCGAGCCTTTTCATAGGAGATTTTGAAAAAGGAGAAGCTAGCGAGCCTTTTCATAGGAGACCTTGAATAAGGAGAAGCTAGCGAGCATTTTCATAGGCGGCCTTGAATAAGAAGAAGCTAGCGAGCCTTTTCATAGGAGATTTTGAATAAGGAGAAGCTAGCGAGCCTTTCATAGGAGACCTTGAATAAGGAGAAGCTAGCGAGCATACAAAGAATGTTCGAAGAGACTCCAACCAAAATAGCCAGTCGATATGGGCGGAGAATTTCATGTATTCGGTCTTTGAAATGGCTGATGTTGTTGCATTTCTCCGTGTTGCATTTGAACTCGATGAAAAGTTTGGGTCCAGTGATATATGCGCGGAAGCCAAGCACATCTAAATCGGTGCACCCAGCTCTCACGTATTGTGCTTTCTCAGGGAAGAAGACCTCCTTGCGGTCAGTGATGTTGACGTAGATCTCGAAATAGCAGATGGGACTGAGATTCCAGCAGTAATACGGATTGTGTACGGAAAAATGGCGTGCTGGATATTTGATGCATTCCTGAACGGATTAATGATTTTTTTTCCAAAAAAAAACTTCGAAAGCTTTTATTAGCTTTAGAAATTGTAAAACTATTCAACAATAAGAGCACATGCTATAACCATGCACAGGGAAGGGGGAGAGGAGAGGGGGGAATATTGTATTTAGTGTGGTACTGTAATGCGTCAGGTAACACCGAACAATAAAAATTTTAAAACTTTTCTGTTCAAAAAATCAGATTCAAAGCGATAAATTCTAACCAAAAACAATTACAAAAGCACTTCGGCTGTTTTTAAGTTAACTGCTAGTTTTTTTCTTCTTAAACAGTCTTCACGTTGGATGGACGGTTCAGCATTGAACTGAGAATATCTATGAATGAAGCAGAAGCTCTTCTCCTGAGAGTTGAAACGTTCCCAGATTCTGAAGAATTCTGCCGAACATCCCCCCTTTTTTCTGATGACCTCCCCTTTTTAGATGTTTTTAGCAAACGTGAATTAAGGTTCTAAAAAATAGTTTCTAAGCAGTGAAACTATTAAAAGAAGAATACTTGCAGAGTCTCCTGCTATTTTTATTAGACGGTGAGCGAAAAACAGAGAATCTGCAAGAAATTTACCAGAGTGGTGTCGTATAAAGAGAAAGCAGCACAGGAAAAGTGATGTTCAGTCCAGCCTGCGAAGTGCACAGATAGAACCAAGATAGTCTTGAACTGGAAAAACCTTAAACGTTTAATTCTGTCCTCAGTAGTGTCAACAAACGATCATATGTGATAAAAAACAAAATGGAATTGACCCATCGGTACATGCAGATGCGTGAAATCTTCATTGTTTGACCTTTGTAGTTTTCTGCTGACGATGCTTCTGAAAATAAAGGAAACTGGGGAAAAAGTTTTGCGAAGCGGTAGAGAAATCGAAGTCAACGAATAAGAGTCTAGAAGTTTATGAGAAAGTTCATTATCATGTAAAGCTGACCAGTCACGACGTTTTGAGATTGAAAAAATGAGGGTGCCAAAAACGAGGACATGATTGTGGGAGTCGTATAAAATTGAAAAAGAAAGATAAAAAAAAAAATTGAAAAAGATCATTAAAAAATAATGAGAATGGTAGGGTGTGAAACATTTTCCATGTGTTTCATTCTTTCATAATTTCCGAAAGGAAAGCGGTTCGTTTTTTTTATTATTCTGTTCGATTAAAGCGTTGCACGAGTTTTTTGATAATATCTTAACTTTATTGACTATATAAGTTTCGATTTTTTTCACATTCGTGTTTTTCTGCACCTTTTTATCCGAATAACTGTTGTGGGCATAAAAAGCGCATCGTATAAAATTGTTTCTGAAGCTAAAAATCTAAACTGTTTAACACTAATTTTTTAAACAACGCATGTAATTCTCATTGTTTTTAGTTTTTAAGATCGGTGCAAGTTTTTTTCCAAACTGTTTGGACACGACATTGATTCTTCGGGAAAATAGAGCAGAATAATTGCTGAAGTGAACTAGAAAACTCACGGTTAAGGAATCTATTAGTGGAAATTGTAGAAATTCTTCATGAATCCCACTCATCCGAGTTGTGAGCACGTCTTGGACAACAAAGTTATTGTCAAACTCAGCCAGGTTTGAAGCGAAAATCGAAAACGCAGAGTTTTTAGAAAAAAATATTTATTTAACGTACTTGTAAATTACAAGTTTAGCTTTATGATAAAATGTTTAGGAGTCAACTCAAAAAATTTTGAAGCTCCACAGAAAATAAAACATTACAGTTGGGCAAAGCTGGCTTACTCCATCTACTTCTTTTACTTGGCAGTCTCACGTGGATCCCGAGTTTGGCGATCGTATGTGACATAATATTCTTGATTAAACAGAATTTGAAGACAAGCTACACTTGGAGTCTCAAAATGTCACTAGATGATTTGATCATGAGCTTCATAGCAATTTATTTAATCATTTGACAAATCTTGATGTATAAGAAAAAAGTAACATTTTGTTGATGACTTTTTTTTTTGAAGTACAACAACTGGCGAAGGTTAACCATTGTGGGTCCTCCATAACTGACTCCGTTCCGATTGAATTACTTTTCAAAAAAATGTGACACTTCAAAAACTTGGGTTGGAAGTTTCAAGTTTTTATAGTTGTTATTTCCTAGTTTCATAGACCATAAAAAGGTTAGAAACGTTTTTGAAGAGATAAACTCACGAAGTTTGAGCCTGAACTTATTTGAACGTGCTTTTCTGATTGTATAAACGTCAGAGTCAAATGCTCAGAAAATCCTCAGTCAGTTACTCTGAAAACTTTAAGCTCTATTTTATTTGAACAAGAAAGGAAGATTTAGGTTTTGCTTAGAAGCAAATTCACTACATATTTTGCCAACGTACCAGTGACAGTTTATCAAAAAGCAAAAACATTGAGTGAGCAAACCACGAATTCAAGCAAGCCATGCTCTGTAGCTTGTTCGTCCTCTTAAGTTTTAACACTCAGCTAGGAACGTTAAATTAAGTTTATGCTCAAACTTGCTTTTTTCTTTTTTTTTCTTTTTTTAATTTCTTTTTTTCATTAAGTTTATCGTTTTTTTTTCTTTTCCAGTTTTCCGAAAAAAAAACTCGCTTCTGAACAACTTCAGAGTCCATAATGATTGATAAAGAAGAAAAGAAGAACGAAAGCAATTAAAATTGAACACAATTTTTTCGGAAAAAACTTTTGTCTTTTAAACACATTTTTTCAAGCCTAAAACATCACAAAAATAAAAACAACAATTTAATTTAAAAAAATTGAATCAGTTATGCGAAGACCACAATAGTTGACCTTCGCCTGAGATCTTCCTAGAAGTAGCTTACTTTCTACTAAAGTTATATCCGTTTTTTTAGCGGTGCCATGGAGTGGATCAAGGTCTTTCTACATGCGTCGATGAAAAAAGCTGTCAAGACGTGTTTGAAATCAACATTTCAAATATGACTGAGTTGATGAGCCCCATCTTAACCAGACAATCGAGCTGTAAGAAAGACGCAAGAATGGGCTGCGCACAAACACTTAGTGGAGTGAATTTGCGAATATCCTGCTCTTGCAACACAGATCTCTGCGACCGTTCAGGAAAATGGGACACTGATCTCGAAAGAATTCTTCAGCCATACCGGCGAATTTTCCTGGTTTGTGTTCTACAAAACTCCAGTTTTTTTTAAGAATATCAAAAAGTTCTTCACGTTGAAAAAAACTAAAAGAAGAATCGTAAGATTATTCAAGTTAATAAAGAGTGAAAAAACCACGCAATGGGGCGGAGAAGAGCTTTGAACAGAAAGATGATGACATTTCTCTGTTCCCAATTATAGTTCAATAAAGGTTAATGGGAAATGCTGAAATGTTTTTTTTGAACGACCGCTCTCCGAGCGAGAGGGTCTGGTACAATGAAAAGTGAACTGGAGGGGAACAGAAGAGAAAAATTTTTCCAAGCTTTCAACTTTCCTGTTTTCCTATGTTTAGAGAGAATAAAAAAAGAAGAAAACAACAAAAGCCGAATATGAAATTAATTTGACTAATTATATTTAGGCAAAGAACATTTTATAAGTTAAGCAACTTTCTGTCAGAACTTTTTTCAGACGAAGCAGCAGAAGGTTGAAACCCCGTCGAACAATCAGCCGTCTTCCCCTTCATCGTCTCCAAGGAGCTTCTCCTATAGCTATACTACTCTAATCTTCCACACTCCTAAGCTGCCCTCATCAACGATGACGACGACGGAGGATCCTTCCGAAGTTAGTCACGTAACGATTCAGAAAATTATTTAAGAGAAGTTTTGAGTTGTGACAACACCGATAACTTATTGACGATGTGAGTTTTTGAATTGAACCTTACAATTTGCCAAATAAGAATATAAATGAGCGGTAAGAGAAAAACACGATTTACAGGACCTTTTTTGGACGCACTGTGAAGTCATCGCGATCCTTCTCGTCTTCTTCGGATTAGCGTCAATCGGCTTCGTTCTACTGACTTGTAAGTACTTTCAACTGACTATCTATTCGAATCTCCGGTCTTTTCCTCACCTCCCATTTGATTTCTACTTGCAGTGCTGTTCACCTTCGAGTGGTCCTGGAAATAAAAGTGCTGCGGCAAATACCGAGTTAGTTGTTCAATTTTGTCGGGTTTTCAATCGGGAACTAAGCAGTAAGTCGGCGATTAAATTTATCTTCTCGCTGATGATCCGGAGGGGAAACAAGAAAGATAACAATTGGTTAGAATGGACTTTGAAAAGAAGATTGGGGCATAGAAAAACTAGCTGTTTTAAGATTAGGGTTAAGTTAGAATAGACAATTTGATCCTTTTTGGATGTTGAAGTGCTTTACTCGTGAACGTTATCCTCATGAAAGTTTGTCCCTTTTCCAATTTTGTTCTCCTAGGAAAAAGTGGACATCGAAGCAAATCTCGGAGGAGTGGTGAATGAAGTTGCCGTCAAGAGGCCCATACTCAAAGCACGGAGAAGGGTCAAGAAAGTTCCCGCTGCTCCTCAGAACGTTAACCCTGTCGAGCCTACCAAAGTGGAAGAATCCCCTCTGATTCCCGTGTGAAGTTGTGATTTTTGCCTCTCAATGGAATGGATAGTGAAAGAGAAGGAAAGGGAATACATAGCATTCTATAAGTGATTATCTCTATCTGGTTTTGATTTAGCTATTTGAGCCTGATTTGTGACCTATTTTGTAAAAAGCAGATTACGAAAAAAATCCTACTTTTTTTCTTCCAATCTCTTTCATTTTATCGCTGAAATTCAATTTTATGAAAAGTTGGTCCCTCTTTTTTTACCCCAGCGATTCATGACCTCATCTCTGATTACAAATGTTGGAAATAGAACTGCGATCCAATTTCCCTTTCAAAAATGCATATTTTACGGTGTGTTCAGTGAATTAATTTCATTTGTTGTCAGAAGTAGTCGAGTCCCGGTAAATTTCGACTATTTGTGCTCCGTTTGTGTTTGTAGCAAGCACTTCAAATGGCTCGTCCATGACTCTGTATAAAAAAAAAAACTACATATTCTTCTGATTTTAATGTGAGTTTTGATATGAACCTATTGGTTTTCCTAGCGTTTTGAAGTAATAAGCTATTCAAACGTCATTCATATATTTGATGATTAAACCGAAATAATGTTTCTGAGTTCGATCAAATCAGCTTTTCACTAGTGAGTTGTGAGTTGCAACTCATCCGGACAAGTCAAATATCCGCAACACTGAAAACCGGCTACAATTTAATGATGCAGGAGAGGAAGGAGGTTTGAGTGTGTTTTTTTAAAGAGACGGAGAAGTTTTTTTCGAAGAAGTTCAAAATGTCCCACCACGCATAAAGCTCACATTTGCATGGGATATATTTACTTTGTAGATAATTCAAGGATTTCCATAGAATATACGACGGACTATTTCTTATCTTTAGCACAAGAAGTATGTAAATTCTAAAGACTAATCATTAGAAAATGATACATTTTCAACGATAGAAACAAAAAATACTTTAAAAGCACTCCTATCATTAGCTTATTTGGGTGGAGCATGGATTTGCGCATAGATTTACCCGCAATACGGCTTAGAGTAACACCCTAAGAAGCGACATCAATGCCAAGTCGATCTGCACTTGCAGGTGCTATGAAGGAGGTTCTTCTGCAAAACGTTATCTGCATGTACTTGCATACGGCCTCTTGTCTCATGATGTACCTTGCACGATTCGATTAACACCTCATTTTTTCATTTATTTTTCGTTCCTATTCTTTGCTGAAAATTCCAATGCGCTCATTGTTGGTTTCAAAATATTAATACGACATCTGATGAATATGTATGTTTGGTAGAGGCTCTGATAATGGAGCGCGTTGGATTATTTTCTCCTACAGTGCAAGCAGTACTTAAGCGTTCTACGAAAATTGTGCCGCTAATTTGAAAGAATGCACCTATTTTTGTAGCGATTAAAAGTTTTAAACTTTTTACCCTGTTGCGTATGAAAGTGTGTAGGGTTTGCGAGTCAAAGTTACTCGCTAACAGGAAAATTTGGGTTGAAAGACGAGACCGTTATGGCTGGAAAACGGGGCTGTTAGGTGGATAGAGGAAAAAACTATTCACCTAAACGGATCCATGACTTTCCGCGTCACGACATTTCCCACCGCGAAAACTCTCACCCAGATTTCGAAATTGGAGGCGACAAAAAATGATAAAAAGCATAAACTTTAGTGATGCGAGTTGCAATTTAGCGAAAATTATTCGGCAAAGATCCTTGTCATCGAAATTTTGCTGTTTTAGCAATTCATTTTTCATACTAACAACTTTTCGATTTCTCATCATCGAGGAAACTTTTGAAAGAAAAAAACAAGATTATCAATGTGATTATTCTGATATGTTGTATGGGCCTTAAATGTGCATTGTCATGTGTGGGTGTGTAGCTCAGTGGGGGGAGCATTCGCCCGGAACGCGAAAGGTCACGGGTTCGGTTCCCGTCACACCACACAATTTTTGCACAAGTTTCTGCGAACAATCCGCTCCTCTGCTCGGTATAAAAATCCGTTGCTTGGGATCAACGAGGAGTAAGGAATACTCTTATTTACAGATATGATGTTGAAAAGCTTTTATAATGTTCAACTAAAAATTTAAAATCTTTGAGTTCGTCAGTCTTTGAAAGACTTCTAAGCTTGTGAGTATTCAATTTTCAGTGTAGTCATGTCAGCAATGCTTTTAGTTTTGCTTGTTTTTAGTTTATTCGAGCAGTTTGCTGGAAAAAAAGAAAGAACAATTCGTCCCAACTTTTTTGCACGTCCAAAACCCAAGAAGAAAGAATGTAAAAATAATCGACAGTTTTGTTGAACCAATAGGCCTACCCTACTCTCTAGTTTTCAAACACAAGCTCAAACAATAGCAAAGCTTAACCATTTTATTGAAGCATTCATGAATTATATCGAGTCGCATTTTGAGTTGTGCCTCATTCCATAACTTGCAATGAAAAAGAACGTTAATCTTGAAAAACCGGAAATCAACCTCATTTTTGTGAACGAACGCTAAACATTCACGTTTTCTTCTAAGAACAACGAATGGTTCCACTACTAGTGAAGATATTTTTTCTTGACTGTGTGATGTGGAGGACTCTGTGGACGGTTTTCATCGATTGATTTAAAGGGGCGTGTCACATCGAGAGACTTTTTCTCTGACCGCAAAGAATCACTCCAGCTTATCTTTATCTTTCTCTCTTTCTCTATTTATCTTTCTTTCTCTCTCTTTTTTCTCTCTCTCTCTTTCTCTCTCTCTCTTTCTCTCTCTCTTTCTTTATCTCTCTCTCTTTCTCTCTCTCTTTCTCTCTCTCTATTTCTCTCTCTCTCTTCTCTCCTTTTCTTTCTCTCTATTTCTCTATTTCTCTCACAATCATACACTATTTCTTTCTTTTTCTCTCTCTTTCTCTTTCTCTTTCTCTTTCTCTCTCTCTCTCTCTCTCTCTCTCTCTCTCTCTCTCTCTCTCTCTCTCTCTCTTATACTCTGTCAGATATTTTTTTCTCTGAATCTCTTGAAAAACATAACCATCCACAATGATTTTATCTGCGTCTCTCAATATTACAAGTTATTTTCTTTTACACTCTCTAACGTTTTTCTCTTACAGTTCAGTCTTTCTCAGAAAGACACACTTTTTATACACTCTCTCCGATGTGTATTTTTGAATCTTTTATTAGACAATTTTTATCATATGTTTCCAATAATCACTGTTTTCATACACGCATAATCTATGGATACGATCTTGGAAGGATGCCATCTCCTACTCTCGCAACTTGCACTTTTTGCGGTAAAGAATACGTCACGTGTTCTTCCGCCTTTGTAGAACAAAGAACACAAAGATTAGCAACATCATTTTATCATCTCAAAGACAAAACGAAACAAGCAATAGAGGAAAATTAACTACATAGCTTAGTATTTTATCACGTAGAGAAAAAAAAAGCAAACCGAGTAATAACAAATCAGAATACGTAATGTATTCTTTCGCCTTTGTAGAACAAAAAAAAACGAAGATTAGCAACAACATTTTATCATCTCAAAGACTAAACGAAACAAACATTAGACGAAAATGAACTAAATAACTTAGTATTTTATTAATTGGAGAAAAAAAGCAAAGCGAGTAATAAAAAAAATCTAATTTCAACAGTTCATTCAGATAAATCTACATCATCCCTTATATCCATATGGGATTGTGTTGTACGTCCCCCGGACGATAACCCTTTTGTCGAACACGGCGTTCAACTTCTTCTTTTGAAGAAGAGATGTCACCGCGTGACTTCTCTCTGTGACTATTCAGTCATAGACGACTGTGACAGGGAGAGGTTTTTCACCTTTCTTCATTTCCCTTACAAACTGGCGCATCTGCTCGAAATGAATCTTCTGCGACGCTTCGGACGTGAGAGGGAAGCCTTTGCACTTTACCACGCTCTTTTCCTGCAAGAAATCAAGACATGTTTCTCCAATTTGAAATCCTAGTGAACCAATGAATGTAAAACTCTCACCATGCTGTCATGCGTGACGTATTTGTATGCGTAGGCTTCCGGCCCCTGCGAGACGAACTCTGTTCCTTTTCCAGGAATTTCATCCGTCAGGTCCCCGAGAAAGTTCCCCTTCAGCTCCTCCAGGGGATCCACTTCACTGTCTTTGTGAAGGTAGATGACCGAATCCGTGTCTAAAAAAAGGGTTGAAACAAAAAGAATATAAAGCAAAGAATAACGAACAGATTTAAACGAACCACAATACAGCAATCTGGAACTTTGCACTCGCGAGATGATTTTGTATAGTGTCACTCGCGCGTAAGCCGTCGTGAGCACTGCCGACGCCAGGGATGTGGTGCTTATCGGATCGGAATGGCCAGTCTTCTTCTTGAAGGAGACCCAGAGCTTCTCATCGGTGAGGACAATAATGTCCCCAACCTCGGTCTCGGCCTCGATCAGAAGGCTGTGCAGTCTTTCGGGGGAGATAACCATTTCCTGTTGTTTCCTTCCCGAGCGTTCTCCGAGTTTTCCCCACTGAAAATTCAGAATAAATTGTTTGTAATTATCTAATCCATCAGGAAGAATCTTACCAAGGAGTTAAGCATCAGCTTTGCGACTTGTCTTGCTGCGCTGTTTGGCACCATCTTTGTAGGGTCGAGCGTCACTCCTTCTCTCTGCTTGAAGGCCTCAATGTACTCGGCCTGCTTCATGGCGTCATCGCCAACGTCTATGGGCCATCCGCTTGCCTCCTTCAAACAGCTTCATTTTTGAAAAGATCATATAAGAATCAACAACACTACTAAACAATAACTGAATTCACAAACCGTTTTGAGCTTCACAAATGTGTTCATGTACTCGGAGAGAATGCCGTGACGTACATGCCCGCTTTCAGGATTCATCTCGTACTGGCTCCAGTTCTCATAATGTCTTTCCTGAATTGTAGTAATGAATGACTGTGATATATGTATATATATGAAAAGTGACTACCTCGTATGCGTTCAGAACTGTATAGCCAGTTCTCAAGGCGAGCTTGATCTCCTCCGTGGCCCATGTTCCCTCGAAAGCTCTCTCCTCATCTGTATGCGTACAAGAACTCTCTGGGGACTTTTCCAGAGCACATTGTTGGCATAGGGCATAGATGCACTTTCCTCCCACTCTCATACACAGAACCGGTAGATGTAGTTTGGATGGTGCCAATACCTGAACAATAGGATTGTAAATAAGTAACTGGAAGACGTTACGAATTCAATAAGAAAACATACTCTGCACTTGAGGAATCCATTTACGCCCAAATCTTGTGCATCGTTGATTGGGCACGGGATATCCTCTCCAGAAACGTAAACTCCAACTCCGATGGGATAGGGCTTGTACTTGTTGGTGAACGGGTACAAGCTGAAAGTAGATTGTTTAACATAAAAAAGACCATGACAAAGAGATAATCAGTAACCTGCAAACATCTTGATAGCGGATGCTCCATCCTTCTTGACATTTTGCGTGCAGTTTGAACGTCTCGGTTCTTCCGCCAAAGAATGCATCGTTGATATCAAGAGGCTCCTCAATTATAAATTTATAGGCAAGTCGTTTAAGGAGAAAACAAAAATAAAACTTACTAGAATTCGTTGCTTCAAGAACATGGTCCTCATCTCCTCATCTTGACGCAGCATCTTGTTGATTTCGCACTCTCGGTAGACCTTCACCTTGTAGTTTGGCTCGAGTACGCTGAGCCTCAACTTGTCGTCACGTCTTATTTCGGCAGCTGTACGGCCCAGTATGACGGCGTCATCCTGGTATGAGCAGCTGCATGCGTGGTAGTAGCATCCATGTACCTACAAAATATTGTTTAAAAAAACCCAAATGTTTCAACATTATCAGCTAACCTCGATAGCGATCGGCTTCTTGCCCTCTCTAGGAGTGTAGCCGTCCACGTGGTATCTTGTTCCAGGGACTCTGTGTTCCCCGCCGTGCGTTGCGTCCTGAATCCTTTGTCCCTTCGTTTCATGAAGGTATCTGTAATAGTTTAAAGTTGAACAAAGCACAAAGAGAGCACATTTGAAAGAAGATTGCTCTTGGAGCAGGCAACGGTTTAGAGCAGAAATAAGCGAGCTCTAACTGAAAGACCTTTGAAAAGAAAGCCTGGGCACAATAGTGGTCCAAAATGTATTCTAGAATTTATACCCCTCCCAACCCCTCTCTCCCGCCCCTTGCGCTCTCAAAGCGTTGGTTTTTGAAAACTCACTTACTGAAGCGTTCGACCTATTTTTTCGGCTAGCACTTGCGAGAAGCACATTTGACAGGAGTTCCTTCCAACTCGTGAAGTGTACCGTTGCAGAAGCTGCAATCAGTAAGAGAATGGCTAAAAGTGGATCTCTCCCCCAAGATGTTCTAACCGCCGACATTTCGACTCTCATGGATGATATGACCATGGTGCGTTTTGTGAATTTAATTACGCGTATTCAATCCAGATCATTTGCCGAAATTTGATAACTTGACTGAATTTCATAGTTTGAATATGTCTTGATGTTTGAATAGATCCCCCGAGTAGGCTTGAAGTTTCCACTTTTAACTTCAAAAAAACCTAATCATTCCAAGCTATGAATACTGATACTTTTCATTCAAAATAATGAAGCTTTTTCTCGATTCTAAAACATCTGAGAAAAAAACTCTGTAAAGTTCTTTTCGAGGTCACTGAAAAAGGGATCAAACAAAAAAATTTGGCCATGAGCCAGTTCACTTATACTGAATTCAGAAGTATTCGACGTCCGACGAATCGTTCGAAGTGATTGAGAGATGCGGAGAAGCGGTGCCTAGTAAAGTTGGCATTTTGCACTAGTCACAATTATGAAAACTGTTCATAGTTCATTTCATAACTGGTATGTTTTGTTAATTGGCTGCTGCGATTTTTTATGATCTTCCAGAAATTCGTGAAAATAGAGTGATTGTTTAAAACAACGGGCACTTACAAGTGAAATTGATTTCTAATTTTGATTTCGTGATTCCATTCATGAACGTTCGTTTTTTGGCCAATTTTACTGATCTTTTCCATTAACGACGGATACGTGAGTACATCTTGAAGGTGGCTTTTGTGCCGAATCTTGCCAAGCTGACCGGTTTTCTATTTGATCGAAAAACGTTGTATTGCGAGTGAAAAGCCCGGACAGTCGGACTCATAGTTTTTCAAAAGTCATACTTTTGAAAAAATGTTAGAAATTTTGTTGGAAAAACGACCGCTATCCGAAGGGTAGAAGGGAGACTGAAATAAAGAGGAACGAGCTAGAGTTGAAGAGCAATGGGGAGAGCTTCTCATTATTCTAGAATCCTACGCTCTAAGAATTCGAGTGTTTAAAAATTTTCAGCAGTGCTTGCGACCTATGTTCGTACAGTGAGGGTAAACGTGCTTTGCCCATGGAAATGCCCCCGAAGACAAACAGTTTAGTCATTGATCAGTTTATTGCGGTATAAATATGACATTACATAATGGCAATTAAACAACGCACAAAAGGGGTTCTAAAGCAAAGAGCAAGGTCTTAAGGACCTTGCCGAGTTGGGTCTCCTCTTACTCTCTTCTCTCTCTCTCTCTCTCTCTGGCTCCGCCCAATATCCTGGCTTAAATAGTGGTCATGTGGGTGTGGCTTTCATGTCTCCTCCTCCTCCGTGATTAATCATATAGGACGATGATGTAATATAATAGGTCGATCATCTCACGCCCTCAGGCGTAACAGTACTTATGAAAGCAACTTGTTGAGGAGCGATTCCAGAGGCCTCTCGATGAGGCGCTCCTCTCTCCCAAATCGAACGAAGAGGGTTATGAGCGGCCTGTGTGAGTTGATTATCGTTTTTGGGCGCTTGCCTGAAAGCCTCGTCTAGATTCGATGATACTGGCCCCCTTGACATTTCTCCTCTAGGTAACCTGCTTTTGTTCAAAATTCTAAAAGGACGGTGAGTCTAGCTGAACATTCGAAAAATTGAATAATTGAACCCTAATCATCATGAATTTTACTCTCAACGAAAAGAAATAGAATGCGCGAAAATAATTTTTAGGCCTGAATACAATTGTGATCACAAGTGATCACCTAGCCGTATATTAGAGGACGACGTATAACAATTTTGGCTAGTTGCCAATGTTTTGACTGCGTAGCCTCTCGGCTGCTTATCAGTTTAGGCTCATGATTAATTTATTATTCATCTTCTTTATTCTCGTCCCAGCTCGGCTTCCTCGCCGCGTCGCTGGTTTGTTAGTTAATTGTTTAATGTTTATATATGATTAGTTTGACTAGACATTGGTCACAGTTAGAAGTAGTTAAAATTTATTATTTTCCTTGATCGTTCTCAATTCCTTTAGTATTCTTGAGGTTTTTCTCGTTAGCTATTTCTAGCGATTTAGCTATTTCTAGCTTTAGCTCTATTTCTAGCTTTCTAGCTATTTATCGTTACTACGTTGCTTTCTATTTTTCGTTATTCGAGTTTGCCTTGCTCTTACTCTTCCTAGTCTCGTCTAGGTATTTTGGCGTGACAGCCGGTAATTTTTCGCGTATTAATGTTCGTGCGCGGCTCTGGTTGTTTCCGGTCTGTCCCCCCTGGTTTAATTACCCAAGTTTGAGATCCCGTTATCGCGTTCCGCTCTTGCTTCCCCCCGGTTCCTCTCTCTCTCTCTTCCGGGTCTCTCGCGCTCTCCCTCCGGTTTACTTCCCCCGACCAAGGGGCTAATACGTGGTTGTGAGCCGAAAGCCGCCACGGAAGGGGTAGTGAGCCGAAAGCCGCCCCAGGTCCCGGGTTGTGAACCAGAACCGGCCTGAGCCGCTCTCTCCAGTGTTTGTTGCAGTAGTTTTACCAGTCCTCTCCTGTTTGGCCATCTCTTCATCATTCAATTGATTGAATAAATTTTATTCTGTGAACCGCGTGGCAGGCAATCTACTTCAAGGCTTCAGGGCCGCAAGTATCTCATCCAAAGACAGGACTGGGCATATAGGCGAGACCGTGCCCAGTGGCTAATCTTTACATGGTGCATCGGTCACAAGGCGGAGAATGGACCAGAAGACTAAAGAGCAACGATCTCAAAAGGAGATCAGGGATCCTTCACTGGGCATAGAGGCGAGTCCGTGCCCAGTGACGAAGAGCAGCAGTCGACTAGGCGTAGCCGGCGAGTCCGCGCCTAGTCTCAAGAACATGACTGGAGAGCAGATAATCGCGGTTTCGATCAATGAAGACCTGCACGAAGTCATGAGAAGGGCTGAATGCGTTCTCATGACAAGAGGCGAGGGCGAACACCGGTCACTGGCAAAAAGCGTCAAGAAAGACCTAGCGGAAAGCTACTACAAGAGCATCGCGGACTGGACAAAGGCTCTAAAGAAGGAAGCAAAGGACGACGCCTGCATCCAGCAATGGATAAATGAAGCAGTAAGACAGAGAATGCCGGGCCTGCTGAAAGTCACCGTCGAGCGTACAACGGCACAATTAACGCTGTTAACGCAAACGAAAGAAGCGGCTACAGTTCAACCGTCCTCCCCCGAAAGAATAGAGCGATCCAGCGGAACAATTAGGCTACCTCCTCTTCCCAACCCGACATTACCCATTTTCAACGGCAATCATCTGGAGTTCCCAGCTTGGTGGGAGTGCTTCCGAGAGATGATTGACGCAAGGCAGGACATATCGTCAGCTGAGAAAATGGCGTACTTGCGGGCAAGTGTTACGGACACGGCGAAGATGGCGATACACCAATTATCATCAAGTGGAGATACCTACGCGGACGCAATTCGCCTTCTAAAAGAGAGCTTCGGAGCCAGCAAAGCAGAAGAGCGACTGATCGTAACCCAAATAGAAGTAATCGAAGCAGAAAATGACTCATGGAACAGTCAACTGACAATGGTTCTTTCTTTGAAGGGAGCTGTCGCAAACTTGGCAAGAAACAGACCGGAACTTCAAAAGGACTTGACACTACAACAGATCCTAATGAGAAAGTTCCCAAGCGGTACTCAAGACCATCTGCTAAAATACATCTACAAGACGGATCAAGTAAATGTATCTTCCCTACTGAATCAGGCGGAAAGTCTGATAAAAGAGGAGATTTTCATCGCTCAAATGAAAGCCGGTCAGACGAAACAGAAACCCAGAAAGTACGCATGTCACGTCATCGAAGCGGCAATACCAGACAACAGGCCTCTGAAATACACCCGGATAGACTCACAAACAGAAGCCGGAAAACAATGCGTCTTCTGTTCGAAACACAAGCTCTCCTGGGAATGCCGAAAAGTGCCGACGGTGAAGGAAAGAACCGACTTCGTATGAAGCAAAGGATGGTGTTTTGCCTGTCTACAGCCCGGTGGAACAGCGCACGAATGCAACGAACGCTGTCCTTGTTGCGATGGACCTCACGATATCGCCCTGTGCTTCAAGATGATGATCGATAAGAACTCGAAGGAAAATCAAAGTTATGCCAAAAGAGATCGGCGAGTCGAAGAAAATCAGCACAACCCTGAAAGCTCAGAACGAAGGGATTACTCCGAGGAACCAGAAAGTAGTGGAAGCCCACAGTCACATCACATAGGGCAAATCTACTCTATTACGCCTCAGAGAGAATGGCAAACTCGTCTGCAAACAGGGAAGCTGACCATCGCCGGATCTCATCGAAAAAAGATCGACTTCATCATAGACTCAGGTTCTTCAATAAGTCTCGTTTCAAGAGAATTGGCAGAAAACATGAAGTTGAAAGAAGTCATAAGAACTTCGGCCAATCTTCGAGGCCTCGGCGGAATTTCAACAGGAACCAAGGAATACTCGATCTACGAAGTCCCTCTTCAAGGAATAGACGGATCCGTCATCAAGGTGGAAGCCATGGGCCACTCGGGACCCTTAACCGCTACAATGAAGAACATCGCTCTTCCCAAGGAAGATGCTGCTTTGATAAAAAGAAGAAAATTGCTTCTAGCGGACAATTACACCGGCTCAACTGTCGCGAAGCCAGTACTCTTACTGGGGATGAATGAGAGCTTAAAAGTACTCCACATGAAGAAGAAACCTATCAAACTTCCAAGTGGGTACACTCTCGTCTCGTCCAGGTTTGGATGGATCGCAGCAGGCAAACCAGAGTTGATTACGTTCAACTCAAGCAGGGAAAGGGATGTTTCAGAAAAGAAAAATTACTCCCAAATTCTGCAAAACTCCCACCCGAGACAGAATCCAGTGACAGGCGTCGAAAACAGCACCTCGGGCGCCCAGCCTCGCCTCAAGGCGACCTCATCAGAGGCTGCGGATCATCACGTACTGACCTGGCACGTCAATATGCGTAACCATGGGATCTTAAAGAAGGCACCTGAGGAGCAGGAAATACCACGCACAGTGGTGTAATGAGGGACACAGTTGACACATTGGATTCGCTCCTGCAGTCCTTGTCATCTCGCATCGATGGGATGGAAAAGAACCTGAGTCAACCATTTCTCAGAGATTCGGATCCACCTCAAACTGAAAGTGATCCGGGTACGCGTGTCTCAAGAAATTCTGGAGTCATCAGTCCCCGGTCGTCCCTCGAAAGCCGATCGAGAGAGAAAACTTCGAAGAACGACCCCTCGAAGCACTGCCAACTCGTCTCCTATCACAGCCAAAGGTGAAGTTTGTTTTATTTGTGATTCCTTAGGACACAAAGCAGTAGCCTGTCGTGCTATTAGTAAACTAGGAGAACGTAGGAAAATTCTTCTAGAAAAGAATAAGTGCCTTTGCTGCCTCCAATCTGATTTCAGGGGCCACCGCTGTCCCCCGGCCGGGTGCCCATTCTGCTCGGCTTCGAAAGCGGCACCGCACCACGGCGCGCTGTGTGCAGAAAACCCATTCATAAATAAATATTAGTTTTGCCCGGGCCCCAATGTGATCACAAGTGATCACCTAGCCGTATATTAGAGGACGACGTATAATAATTTTGGCTAGTTGCCAATGTTTTGACTGCGTAGCCTCTCGGCTGCTTATCAGTTTAGGCTCATGATTAATTTATTATTCATCTTCGTTATTCTCGTCCCAGCTCGGCTTCCTCGCCGCGTCGCTGGTTTGTTAGTTAATTGTTTAATGTTTATATATGATTAGTTTGACTAGACATTGGTCATAGTTAGAAGTAGTTAAAATTTATTATTTTTCTTGATCGTTCTCAATTCCTTTAGTATTCTTGAGGTTTTTCTCGTTAGCTATTTCTAGCGATTTAGCTATTTCTTAGCTATTTCTAGCTTTAGCTCTATTTCTAGCTTTCTAGCTATTTATCGTTACTACGTTGCTTTCTATTTTTCGTTATTCGAGTTTGCCTTGCTCTTACTCTTCCTAGTCTCGTCTAGGTATTTTGGCGTGACAGCCGGTAATTTTTCGCGTATTAATGTTCGTGCGCGGCTCTGGTTGTTTCCGGTCTGTCCCCCCTGGTTTAATTACCCAAGTTTGAGATCCCGTTATCGCGTTCCGCTCTTGCTTCCCCCGGTTCCTCTCTCTCTCTCTTCCGGGTCTCTCGCGCTCTCCCTCCGGTTTACTTCCCCCGACCAAGGGGCTAATACGTGGTTGTGAGCCGAAAGCCGCCACGGAAGGGGTAGTGAGCCGAAAGCCGCCCCAGGTTCCGGGTTGTGAACCAGAACCGGCCTGAGCCGCTCTCTCCAGTGTTTGTTGCAGTAGTTTTACCAGTCCTCTCCTGTTTGGCCATCTCTTCATCATTCAATTGATTGAATAAATTTTATTCTGTGAACCGCGTGGCAGGCAATCTACTTCAAGGCTTCAGGGCCGCAAGTATCTCATCCAAAGACAGCACTGGGCATATAGGCGAGACCGTGCCCAGTGGCTAATCTTTACAACAATTATATTACAACCTTTTTTGTGATAAATTGATTTGGGGGGAATATAACAATGTCGATCGATACTGAATGTAGAAATTCTTTAACCGTGTGAACTGTAAACCTTTTTTTCATCAAAAAATGTAATACATGGAGGGAACTTTTGATGAAAGAAAAGAGCGCAGATTAAATTTTCCACAATTTTTGTTGGTTGTAGAGAGCTGGAGCAGTTAATGCAGACCATCATGAAGGATGACCAGTCTAACTGGCTGGCACCTTCAGAATGCGGAACATATCCTTCCTGTTCCGTAGAATGCAATCCTGGATCTCCTTTTGCAAGCGTTAGGAACAGGCTGTTTATTTTCACCCGCCTTGTAGCGAGTAGATCGAAAACACAAATTCTGAGGAAACATGATGAACGGAGAAACCGGGAGCATGAGATACTGAAAAGAGAACGAATGCGAGCGAAGAATTCCGTATAATAGTCTCGTACACAAAATGCATAGATTTTAACCGCAGTGCGGGTTAGAGAAACGCTTTGGTGAGCAACCAATAGCTTTTCGCGATATGGGACCGAATGTACATTCCATTTTCTCTTCCTTCCACAAATTTGTTATTCAGTTTTCACTCTACCTTTAAATATTGAATAAAGTATAAAGCTGAAACCGCTGGATAATTGTAGATGAGGCCGGCGGATTATTATCAAGGCGCTGCAACGAAGAATGCTGCCCAGTCTTCGCCGGCCCAGTCATTCGCGCAATTCGCAAAGGAGCATGGAGACGTGGGGAGAAAGGTGACAGTGTCTGGCGATCCTTGTGAGACGATCACACACGGCAATTTGCCTCTGTACACGAGTGCGACTCCTCATGCGTGCAGCCATATTATATGCTGCAGTCAGAATTTCCGCTTTATAGAAATTACGGAGACGCAAGATTTATTTTCATGTACGAATACGATGAGCATGGTCAACCTGTGAAATGTCTGGATGAAGAGGGCAACACGCTTGCATTTTGTAGGCCACAATACAATGAAATATGGCATCACAGTTGGTACTAATTTAAGCAGCGGGATGAACGCTAGGAAGAAGAAGAAGACTTTTTTACAAGTGCGGCATGTTCTTCAGGAAGATATCTGTGAAATTTCATGAATTTGGGTTTTAGAAAAAAGTTTTTATTTTCTCATCACACAGGGAATCTTTTGTTATTTGATAGATGTCCCACCACGCATGAGGCTTACATTTGCATGGGATATACATCGTAGGTAATTTACGGATTTCCAATAGAAAATATGACAGACTGTTTCTTATCTTTCGCACAAGAAGTGTTTAAATTTAGAAGAATAATCATTAGGGAATAAAAACTTTTTGCGATAAAAATACTAATTAAAAAAAAGGCTCTTTGGGGTAGCGCAAGGTTTCGCGCATTAGTTTTACCCGCAGTACGGCAGGAACACCCTAAGAAGCGACATCGATGCCAAGTCGATCTGCACTAGCAGGTGATATGAGGGAGGTTCTTCTGCAGATTCTGCCCCTCTGAGCACTTTGTCCGCACCGTTTTTTGTCCGCAATGTGAGAAGTTGATGCAGCTCTCCGTGTCCTCCGATCACTTGACTAATCCGCATTAAGTCTTCTTTTTATCTTCTCATCCATTCATTCCTCACCACTGCCTGTTTAAGGGCAGTATGCAAGTTCCATCATCTGAGATAATTACCTTATTTATGGAAATTTGTATGCACGTACTCCTCTGTTACCGAAGAAAACTCCTTTCTTCGAGTGAACATTTTACCAATGTCAAGTAGGAGACTATTGTGTCTGCAACGGTTTTCAAGGAGAACGTTATCTGCATGTACTTCTTTACGGCCTCTTGTCTCATGATGTACCTTGCACGATTCGATTAACACCTAATTTTTTCATTTGTCTTTCTCTCCTATTTTATCGTAAAAATTCTGATGCGTTCATTGTTGGTATTCAAATATTAATATGACATCTAATAAACATGTATGTTTGGTAGAGGGCTCTGATAATGGAGCGCGTTAGATCATTTTCTCCTACAGTGCAAGCAATACTTAGGCATTCTACGAAAATTGTGCCGCTAATTTGAAAGAATGCATCTATTTTTGTAGCGATTAAAAGTTTTAAGCTTTTTTCACTCTGTTGCGTATGATAGTGTGTAGGGTTAGCGAGTCAAAGTTACTCGCTAACAGGAAAATTTTGGTTCAGAGACGAGACCATTATGACTGGAAAACGGGGCTGTTAGGTGGATAGAGGAAAAAAACTATTCACCTGAACGGTTCCATGACTTTCCGCATCACGAAAAATCTCGGCTCTAATCTACTTTAGCCGTCCAATGAAAGTTTAGCCGTCCAATCAAACTTTTAAAATTAGGCTCTCTTTTTTTAAACATTAAAACACGCTCAGGCTTAGGAAAAAGTTTACGCTAAAGAGGCCGTACGGCTTAGCTAACGAGGTCGTACGGCATAAGAAAATTTCTCATATTATTAATTTTTGCCAGCTAAACTTTCATTGAACGGCTAAAGTAGATTAAAGCCAAACTCTCAACCGGATTTCGAGAAATTTTTCTCCAAAGCTCTAAACATGTGGCTGGTCGTTGTATACGGTCTCGTACTGAATCGTACTGCCTCGTTAGTGTAATCTATACCTGAGCCTAAGCACAAATTCCAGTAAAAATACAAGGAAATTTTTCGATCGTGAAATTTAGGGTGTGAGTTGACATGGTGCGAAATGTGATACCGCCCAAACGACTCGTTTCATGAAATTGGAGTTGACAAAAAAATGATAAAAAAACAAAAACATTAGTGTTGCGATTTGCAATTTAGCGAAAATTATTCGGCAAAGATCCTTGTCATCGAAATTTTGCTGTTTTAGCAATTCATTTTTCATACTAATAACTTTTCGAGTTCTCATCATCGAGGAAACTTTTGAAAGAATAAAACAAGATTCTTGTGATTATTCTGATGAGATGTTGAAAAGCTTTTAGAATGTTTAACTAACAATTTAAAATCTTTGAGTTCGTCAGTCTTTGAAAGACTTCTAAATTTATGAGTATTTAATTTTCAGTGTAGTCATGTCAGCCATGCATTTAGTTTTGCTTGTTCCTAGTTCTTTCGAGCAGTTTGCTGGAAAATAAAAAGAAAGAACAATTCGTCCCAACTTTTTTGCACGTCCAACACCAAAGAAGAAAGAATGTAAAAATAATCGACAGTTTTGTTGAACCAATAGGCCTACCCTGGTAACACGACAACTTGCAGAGCCTTTAACAAAGTGTGCACCCTACGGCCTGGCTCAATTAATTAGTATTCTTCTTTCTTTCTCTTTTTTTTAAAAATTTTTTTCTCTTTCTTTTTTCTTACTTGTTCTCTTACTTTCTTTTTTCTTTCTCTTACTTTTCTTTTCCTTTTTTTAAAAAAATTATCTTTATAAATTTTTATTTTCACATGAGAAAATTATTTTTACATTAAAAAAACGCTTAGGCTTAGTAAAAAAAATTGGCTTTAATCTACTTTAGCCGTCCAAAGATTTTTTGATCAGGAGGAGATTTTATTCATGAAAATTCCCCCCCCCCTTTCTCCTTAGGGCCCCCCTTTAGGCCCCCCTTCCCCCTCCCCCCCTAGGACCCCTACCCCCCTTTGCTTAGGTAGGGCCCTCTTTCTCCCCCCTTCCCCTTTTAGGCCCCCCTCCCTTCCCTGCTTAGGTAAACCCCCCTCCCCCTCCCCCCTTCCTTTCCCCAAAATTTATGAAGATAATTTTTTTTAAAAGGAAAAGAAAGAGAAAAAAGAAAGAAAGAGAACAAGTAAGAAAAAAGAAAGAGAAAGAAAAAAGAATACTAATGAATTGAGCCAGGCCGTAGGGTGTACACTTTGTTAAAGCCAGGCCGTAGGGTGGACACTTTGTTAAAGGCCAAGAAAGTCGCTCTGCAAAGTGTCCGGTGCAAGGTGTCGCTCTGCAAAGTGCGCGGTGCAAGGTGTCGCTCTGCAAGATGTCATGGAACCCCTACCCTACTCTCTAGTTTTCAAACACAAGCTCAAACAATAGCGAAGCCCAACCATTTTATTAAAGCATTCATAGTTTAACAAAAAAAAAGGAAATCTATAATTATGAGTCTTGAGGTCTAATAGTGGCACTTTTTGCGCTAACCTCCCCCCCCTACCAGAGGTTCAATTGGGTCAGAAGAGAGTGGCATTTTTACGATACGGTCTCGTTAGCCTAAGCCGTACGGACTCGTTAGCGTAAACTTTTCCCTAAGTCTATGCGTGTTTTAATGTAAAAATAACTTTTAGTGTAAAAATATTTTTTTGTAAATGTAAATAAGTCAGACGTATGACCCATGCATGGAACCTCTGGTAGATAGGGGGGGGGCTAAACGCAAAAAGGGCCCATTGAGGCTCATTACCTGAGTTGTGCCAGTCTGTTAGCTTCATTTTCTAACTGGCAATGAAAAAGAACGTTAATCTTGGATAACCGAATATCGACATCATTCTTGTGAACAAACGATAAACATTTAAATTTTCTTCTAAGAAGAACGAAGGGTTCCACTATTAGTGAACATACCTTTTTCTTGACTACTGTAGGCACCTATTTCTACTGTTTCTTCTTTCTCATAAACCTTCATAAATCTTTATGTGGCACACGCTTCTTGATTCAAGATATCGAGGCATTCGGCAAGGCTCTAGAAGAAATCGACCTCTCGAATGTCATAGTTTTACCGAACTTTCTGTTGTCAACAGCAAGAGTGGACACCAACGAAAATTGACTGTCTTATTCCTCATTATTCCCCTTATTATTTTTATTTTTTTTATTTATTCATACATCAATACTGATGTGACAAAACATAAGATAACTCATACAATAGTGAGCGTTGTTCTTGACAATAACATCTGAACAATGATTTTCTAGAATAAGAAAGGAGAGAGAAAGCAAAAAAAGGGAACAACTCAGAGATTAGGTAAGTGCAGATCGAGAATTTCAAGAACATTTAGCATCTTGAGCCTCTTTTTGAACACATTAGAGTTAGGAGAAGTCATAACTTGAGCAGGTAAATTAATCATCCACCTAGACGTTCTTACTCCAAAACAATTGAAAGTTAACCTCTTATTTGTGAAAGGTATGTGGAAATTAAAGGCGGATGTTCTACCATTACACGGTTTGAACACATAAAAGGTACTAACTTTAAGATCAACTTCACCTCGGATTATTTTGAAAGCGTAAGTGAGATCATTAATGATTCTCCTACAATATAGAGAGGTCAAATTTAAAGTATTCAAACGATTCTCATAACTAATATTAGGAGAGCAGTTTAAATTACATCTAAAATAGAGAAGTTTAGTAAATATATGCTGGACCTTCTCTATTTTCCTAATATCATTTTTTAAATGAGGAGACCAAACCGATGAAGAAAATTCACAAATCGGTAGAACATATGATTTGTAACATCTTACATATATATCTGGTGTGATACATGAAATAATTCTGAATAAGGCATAAACTGTTTGTAATGCCTTCCGACACAAAAGCTCATATTGTGATTTGAAAGACAGGGAATCATCTATTAAAATACCTAAATCTCTAACAGAGGTTGATTTCGTGAAAAGAGTATTTGGACTTACATAATAGGTTGAGCATGGGTTTTTATTACCTAAATATAGAACAATGCATTTCTTTTCAGCTATTGCCAACTGCCATGTATCAAGAGTATTTGGACTTACATAATAGGTTGAGCATGGGTTTTTATTACCTAAATATAGAACAATGCATTTCTTTTCAGCTATTGCCAACTGCCATGTATCGCAATACCTATCGAATTGATTTATTGCTAAACAGAGTTGGGATTTAGCAATTTGAGCACCTAGTTCATCATAAGAAATATACAACTTAATGTCATCAGCGAACAGCTGAATACTAACTGAGGGTAAGTTGGAAAAAAATCGAGGCAAATCGTTGATAGGCAATTATTATTTCATGATTCCATATAAGCGATGGCCTTACAAGCTATCCTATGGTAATAATAAAGAAAAAGAATTATTGGTCCACCATTTCAATTCTTTATTCCTTGAAGACATATAAACATATGTATACAATGGAGATTTGTCGCAGTTGCGATTTCAGTACATGCATATTTATTTAGAAAAAAAGGAGATGAAAGAGATTAAGTATGGAAAGAGTCAGTAAAAATCATTTCATCGGAGTTATAATCGTATTCTGGACACAGGTAAAATAGAAGAAGAGGGGAGATTTACAAGAGCCTTTTTGAATAAAACTGGAGAAGATGTTGCAACTATCTGAGATGGAAGAGAATTCCAAGAACTTTTACATCTAGAGGAGCATGTACTGTGAGAATTAAGAATCTTAAAGGGGAGAGCGATTCTAAATGAATGTGATGTCCTATTCTTATATGGAAAGGGTAAAATTTTGAATAATACTAACGTATCTAGATGAACATGATTGTGAATAGATTTGTGGATGAAACATAGGTCGGCTATTGCACGTCTGTATTCTAAGGTAGTGAGATTCAGAAATTCTAACCGTGCAAGATAATCGATTCTAAGGACACCAGCTCTAGCAAATAAACGCCTAGTGAAGTTTCTTTGAACTCTTCCAATTTCATTTACCAAACCGATAGCAACTGGGGACCAAACTTCAGATCCATAATCAAGTATGGGCAGAATGTAAGTCTTATATGCACGAATCAGGATGGTAATAGAGGTGGTTTTTAGAGAACGGAAGATTATATTCATGCACCTGAATGCTTTCGAAACCATATTATTGATATGGTTGGGAAAATGTAGTGAATAATGGAAACTAATACGTAAATCACGAATATCAATTTGACTGAGCAATAAACTATCGTTGATGAAGTATGATTTACTGGGGTTGTTATTACCACAGTGCATCACGAGACATTTGGGCGTTGAAGTACTCAGAGACCATTTTGAGGCGTAATCGGATATTGCATCTTGAGCGAGTTGAAGAAGATTAGAATCTTCCGAGAAAACTTTAACGTCATCGGCGTAAAGGAAACAATGAACGCCTTGTGGTATCATATCCACAATATCGTTAATGAACACAGTAAAAAACAATGGACCTAAACAGCTTCCTTGAGGAACTCCCATAGTTGTGGTTTTCTCATTCGATAACATATTGTTGATGCTAACACGGAAGGACCTATCAGCAAGAAATGAGGATACGAGAGTCAACAAAGAGGAATGAACTCCGCAGGATTCTAGTTTGTGCATTAAGAAACGATGGTCGACCAAATCGAAAGCTTTCGAGAAATCAACTGGACAGATATCAAACGGCACTTATCTCGCTAAAAGGGTGAGATATAAAGAATTAGAATGCACAAGGAAAGAGATTGTGGACCTCTTACAGCGAAATCCAGATTGGTTCGTATGTAAGATGTGGTTCGATTCCAAATGTTCGAGAATCAGTTTATAAATATGCTTCTCTAAAAGTCTTGATAGAGAGGTAACAAGGGTGATAGGGCGATAGTTATTTACATCCGATTTACTACCTTTTTTATGTACTGGCTTCACAATACCAATCTTCCATGCCTTTGGATAGTGGCCTGATGTCAGACAGTTGGAAAAAAGTATAGCAATGGGATTTGAGAGGCTATCTTTACACATCTTGATGAGTAGATTCGGTATGGAGTCAGGCGAATTATTGAGTTTGAGAGCAATACGATCGATCAATTTGGAGACATCCAAAGGGGTCACAATCGGATCATAAACTAGTGGGTTAGATGCATTGACTGGAGGAAGAGGGCCAGATACGGAATGTGTTGTTATGAAAGAGAAGAAGTCAGAAAATGCGTTCGACATTTCAGAGGATGAGGTTATAGAAACGTTGTTGACAACCAAAGAACCGATATTGTTGTTAGGCTTAGTACGGTTACTTATGGTACGATGGAAAAGTCTGAAATTCTAAGGCAATTCAAACGAATCTTCACGTTTACACTCGAACTTGAAAATTCCTTTATGCAATTTTCTAGAAGTTTTCCGAACTAATGACTGAGAGGAACGGACCCTCTTAACTTGGACCCACGAAGAAAGCTGAACTTTCTTCTAATCTTAATAGGATAGTTCAAGTGATGTTTTTTCGGTACACACAGAGAAAAATTGTTCAGTTTTGATCCATTTTCTGAACAATATAAAGGGGACGATGTTCTTAATGCCCTTTATATTGTTGTCTGTAGTAAAACTCGCCCCACCTAGCGCTAATTCGCGAACTGCGAAACTGTTCAGTTGTTGTCAATAATATTGTTCACTTGGAAAAAGTGTGCTGGATTAAACCTCGCCCATAAATTGCGAGATTTTCTTCCTTTTTCTTGAGTTTTTTCTTTTTCTTTTTTTTCTTCCAATTTAAAACAAAAATTTCGTGTTTCTCTGGAATGTAATGAACACTTCAAATCAACAAACTTTTTTTTCCAACAAGCATACAAACAAAAGATTCAAGTAGAATTTGAAAAAATTCAAGGTCTATTTTTTCACTAGTTACACTGGTTTAGAAAAATTCTATTACACTGGTATAACTAAAATATACTATTACAATTTAGAGAACGAGGACAATCATTTTATTATACCTTGAATACTCTATCAATCATTATCATTCACAAAAACTCAAGATTGTAAAAAAATTTATCACATTAATAACACTTCAAAGCCCTAGAGAATAGGTTGTCTGTGAATTCTTCTCAAGAGTCTCAATTTTTTTTTTTGCTGAAATAGAGTTTGGAATTAATTGTTCGATCATCAATCATAGAAATTCCCGAAAGAGTTGCCGTTTTCTGATGTCAATTTCGGAATCTTCCCCATCACTTCCAATTGGGTGTCGATTATCTCAATACAAAATACGATATACACAGATTTTATGCCTTTTTGCTTTCTTGCTCATACATTGAACATCAAAACTTCTCTTCAAAACCATATAAAAACCGTTCATCTTGGGAAATTCAAAAAAAGAAAAACCTAACCACTTGATACTCTAGTTTTTTTTCCTACACCGGAGGCTTGAAAATTAACGTCGCTTTTTAGATGCTGAAAAATCGGT
This sequence comes from Allodiplogaster pararmata, assembly GCA_964056735.1. Classification (NCBI taxonomy): domain Eukaryota; kingdom Metazoa; phylum Nematoda; class Chromadorea; order Rhabditida; family Diplogasteridae; genus Allodiplogaster; species Allodiplogaster pararmata. The sequence continues at coordinate 24,181,479 of OZ057406.1, read as the reverse complement.
AAGTGGATACAAAGCAGGCTGTGTTTCATTCTCAATCTTCCTAATCTACATGAACTCAAGAAAAACAATGTTTTTTCGATTTATACGAACCCTATGAATAATAGAGAAAACATCTCACTTCTTGCAATTTCTCTTCACTGCTGCTATGAACTCTAGCAGTTCACGAATGAGCACCCCCTAAATCTAGTTTACGTTTCTATTTAATTTAAAGGGAGCGCGTAAACCAGGATGTTTCTCTTACCCGCAGTGCTGGTAAAAAAATCTATGCGTTCTCAGAAAACCCCGAAAAACAAGGGAATCTATGCGCTTGGAAAAACTTTTGCTCTTATTTTTCGTACGGAAAGTTCAAATCATTGAAAAATCTAAACGTTGAATTTTAAAATTCTATGCGCATCAAAAAAGCTGTGCGGGTGCTGAGAAACACCCTGGCGTAAACTACGCGTGAATAGGAAATGAGCTTTCAATATCACTTTGGCCAAACTTATCTTGAGCGGTCCCCAATCATGAGTTATAGTTAGTCTTATGAAACCAGGTATCAGCTTTGGCAAAAGTCGGCTCACCTGCAGTAATTCTGCCGGCGCAGGTACGCGGCCGCTCTCTATCTTCGACCAGAGCTGAGCTTCCCCCAGGTAGATCTGCGAACAAAATCAATATACAAAAATAAAATAAAACCCATGGAATTTCTTCTGTGAATGTCATATATCTAACGTGAACAAAAAAATTTAAAATACGGCAGCTTTTCGAGCGGGATGTGGTCTGAAACAGTGAGTAGCGAGGAAGAGGTGAAGATCACAGTAGACATGAATTGGACTTGTAAGGAGTCAAGACTGTGAAAACTCGCTCACTTCTCATCATTCTACGCGCCGCGATCGAGCAGTCTTCTAAATTAGAGTATACCCTACTCCGCGTTGATCTCAAGCAACTGATTTTTTACCGAGCAGAGGAACGGATTGTTAGCGGAAACTTGTGTAAAAATCGTGTGGTGTGACGGGAACCGAACCCGTGACCTTTCGCATTTCGGGCGAATGCTCTTCCCATTGAGCTACACACGCACACATGATAATGCACATTATAAGGCCCATACAACAGTCTTTCGAAACATCAATCCTCAACTGTGCAGTTGACCTATCGCGAACCACATCTTTGAGAGAAGATGGAACTGGTTTGCGTACCCTTTCTTATGTATTCCAATGGTTCACCTATGCCGCTTTTAGTAATTCTATGGTTTTCTACACACTGCTCCTATTTTCTTCAATGTTGAATAGTCTAGTGAGTACTACCGTTTGATGACAGACCGTGGTTCAAAAAAGTTCAAAAGCTAACGAGGCCGTATGATACATTGTGTGGTTCTTTTTAACTTGGGGGGCTTTACTTGGGGGGCAGGGTGTTTCTTAGCACCCGGATAACTTTTTTCGAGCGCATAAATTTGTAAAAATTTCAGAGTTCAAGATTCAATTTTTCCAATGATTTGGTATTTCCCTACAAAAAATCCAATTTTTTTCTCAATGTTTTTCGGGGTTTTTGGAGAGCGCATAGATTTTTTTTACCGCAGCGTGGGTCAGGGAAACACCCTGAGGGGGCGCTGTACTTAAGGAGGGGTTTTTAAAAACAAATTTTTAAAAGATTAGTTTTACTTTTTTAAAAAAAACGCTTAGGCTCAGGAAAAGTTAACGCTAACGAGGCCGTACGCACCCCCCATCAGACGACCACTTTCGATAGACTAGGCCAGCACGCAAAATTTTGATAAGGATGCGCAGGCACGCACGCGAGACGCAGTCGCGCACGTAAGACGCACTCTGGTACTCTTTCGAGGGTGAGAGAATTCATGTCAATTCATGTATGCTCTACTCGCTTGCACTCTCTCTGGTTAGTGTGTTCTCTCTCTTTTTCTCTCTGTCTAACTGGTCAGTGTTGTCTCTCGCTCTCTTTATCTCTCTGTCTAACTCACTACGCTTAAAGTTACATTTAACCAGCATAAAATGGTACTTGCCCAATGCATATGCATATGCATTGCGAATCGCAAACAAAAAAGTGAAAAAACGGCCCTTATCGATTTTTTTTTGAAAAGCGCTGCGCACGCGCAGCGTGTTTCAAAAAAAAAATTATTTTCAAATCCGCCGCCTTTTTAGCTACTTTAAGGCGGGAAAAGTTTGAAGTAATAAAAATTGCGTGCAAACTTAATTCCTCCTTTCTCCATTGTGTGACGGGGTGTGCGTACGGCTTAGCCGAACAAGACCGCATAAGAAAAATCACCATTTTTGTATTTTTTTAAACATTTTTTGGAACGCACCGAAAAGAGCCCCCCAAGTAAAGCGAAGCTTCCCATTTGAATTGTGCCAATTGTGTTTGATGTATTTAGATACATTAAACACAATTAAAAGAAATCAAAAAATAGGCTCACGGGCATGCTAGACGCCAGATAGTGCAGAGTGGCATTTTTTTTTGTTGATACTGTCTCGTTCGCCTAAGCCGTACGGCCTCGTTAGCGTAAACTTTTACTAAGCCTAAATGTTTTTTTTTAATGAAAAGAATTTGTTGATTTAAAAAAAAATTAATGTGAAAATAATTTATTTATGTAAAAAATTTTTTTCAAGAACCGGAGTCTCTGATGCTCAAAATGATCACCTATGAAGAAAAATTTCGAAACCGTAGCGTTTAAAGCCAATTTTTCGTCTAGTATTCCAATGTCTGCAAGACAAGACGCAGGGTATGCCCGTGAGTATATAAGAGCCAAAATATTAAACACTTTAAACACAAGAAGAGAGAAAGTTGACTGACCTTTCAGACTTGTTCGAACTGTTCGACTGACCCGTTCGAATGACCTGTAGAAGCGCCAAAAAATAGAAGCGCCCAATGACCTGTAGAAGCGCCAAAAAACATTAAACTCGCCGAAAACAGGATTCATAATCGTGCGGGGACTGGCTAACTGAACACGTGTGACTTTGGCAGTTATGCATGTCCGCGGTACATGACTTGTTAACTGCCAAAGTGACTAAAACTTCTACGCGGTGACTGGTCAACTATACAAGAGCCAAAACGGGTCAGCAAGGATTAAAATACATTCAAAAACTGAGCAAAATTCATTCAATTCTAGGCACTCGGAGAAATTTTGTTTTCGTTTTGAAAATGAAATGAAATGAAAATATAACAATATGTATACATCGAAGTTTGCGAAGGTTTCACAAAAATGCTTTAAAAAAATCAGTAATGAAACTTTTTTGGTGCGAAAATACGCAATCTTCCTTGTTGAAATTAAAATACGGCTTAGGTAAAACATACTGATCAATATATATTGTTCAGTTCTTGCGCTCTCAGCGCAACCAAAAATGATCAAAATGTGATCAATATGCATTGAACCTTATTATTGGTGAACAATTTTTTTCTGTGTGTACAGAGTGAGGTACATGCTGGGATATGAGTGAGGTTAAAAACTGGGTCAGAAGAGAGACGCTTTCGTCTATGGTTAAAGTGGAAAAAACAACAGTCCAGTTAATTGAGAAGATCATGTTATTGATAGTAGCCCAGTCGGCTTGACGCCACTTAGGCATCAACTGGGCTAAGGGTTGAGGTGAGTGAGTAAAGCAATCTGAAACAGAGAACTTGACAGAGAGGTGGTCACTGGTTGCAAATGGATGGCATGGAATACAATCACTAATAATATTATGGTTACAAAAAACATAGTCTAATGTATTAGAATCGCGAGTCGATGTCAAAACATATTGGGTTAGGTTATAATCGTTCATGAAATGCAAAAAGGCATTGGAAATGTTACAGCGGGAAGAAGTAAATGCGTTAGTCCAAATCATGCGAAATGCTCATGCTTGCTTTTAATGTATACGTTAGACCGATTCTCGAATACGGGACTGAAATTTGGTCCCCTACCACGAAATACCTCATCAATGATTTAGAATATGTACAACGTAATTTTACTAGAAGGCTGTTATATAGATGTGGTAATGTAAGCCTGCCTTATTCTCAGAGATTGAAACTGCTCAAAACTGAGTCATTAGAATATCGTCGAGCATTCAGAGATCTATGTTTTTTGCACAAATGTTTACATAACAAATGCTCTCTCGATTTTTCCTTTCTATACATTTTATCTCCCCCCAAGTATAATACAAGACAAGCGCACTCTCTCAGAATTCGTCTGCCTATCGTTTACCCGGCTAGGCTGTCTACGTTTGTCTCTAGATCAATAGCAATATGGAACTCCCTTCCGGAAGATATCGTTGTAATCGAAAGTTCTTCATGTTTTGCGACAAGACTAAAAAAATTCCATTTGAAGTTGTGCTTCCTTGTCCGAGTGTAACAGATTGACGATTATTTGTATTTACATACATATGTATAGGACACAATCTTCTGATTATAAATAACTATAGACGCTATTTCATATCATTTTTTTTCTTAGATGATATTTGGATTAGTTGAATGCCATTCAGCACTTTTGAATGAATGATTGTTTTTTTTTTCTTTGTCTCCCTATCCTACGCGTCCATGCTAATTGGAACTACCATTCATAATTGTATTACAAGTTGTTGTTCTTGCATGGAATAAAAAAAATGAAAAAAAATGAAATGAAATGTTCGGTAAATTGATGTCACCACATAAAATCACGGGGACATGCAAACAGCAATGAGGGATAAGATAGTTGATGAAAGCTTCCATACTTGATAAGGTAGCATTCGGTGATCGGTAACAGGAAATGATCGGATGGAAGGGAAGGGCAACTTTCACAAGTCATTGCATGAAATGTCAATCGTGATACATTCAATGGAATCTTGAGAGAAGGATGACACAAGTACAGGAGAGAGACTATATTCAACTAGCACAGCAGCTCCACCACCACGAGAACTATCTACTCGGTCTGCTCTGAATACATGGAAAGGAAGAGCATCAGTCAAAAGAGAATCGGGCTCGTGAGAAGATAACCAAGTTTCACAAATGAAAACCATTCTAGGAGAGCGAGATCTGAGTAGATGATGTAGAACATACAATTTATTTCTAATCGATCTAGCATTAAAATAAATACAATCAAGCTTCACTGAACTCACTCTAAATCTGTCCTATTTAGAAGTTAGAACCTTCTTTCTTCTTGCAGCATTGAAGATGCGGTCGCTTCTTCGGAGGACAGCCGGAGACTGGTTGTTAGGGCAGTGAAGCGGTGAAGTCTGGCTCATCGAATTGATTAATTTAGGCGAGTCGAGAGAAGTAGAATTCACAACTGTAGCTTGATGATGGATGTAAGATCTGTCGGCGAGGCTCGTCTTTCTTTTTTGTCTTGTATAAGAAGATAAGGGCTCAAGGTGAGAGTCGACAACTCTACATAGCGGCATCGAAGGATCGGAGGTAATCAGCTTGCAGTCACTTTCTGCCAGTAACTCTGCTGGGGAAAGGTCGGCACGAATGTAGCACCCTCTGGGAACGCTTTTAGTACACTTTCTGACCGATTTAAGGAAAGCGTCTCTCATAGAAGGAAGAGGAAATTGGAGTTTGATCGGTCGGCCAGTGGAAGAATGTGCCCTCGGAGATCCGACCGGGTGTCGATGATGAGTTACTTCTCCTTTATGGAATGCTTCCACGAGGTACGGTGAATCGAGACTGGAGAAAATGTGACGGATTGCCTTGTTGTCAGAAGATTGCGTCTCTTCAGGAGAACCCTTCTCTGGGAGCTTGAGTAAAACCGCCCTCTTAGACTTGGATGTAAGCATATCCTTATCTCTAATCGAAGTCTCCACCATGGCTGGATAGATGTGCGAACGAAGAGAAGCTGGGAGAAGAGAACTTCTCACTTGACAGATGATCTCACGCAAGTGTTGAATTTCTGCAGACTGAGCCATGAGAGTTTGGTGTAGAGGGGACAACGCTTGATGAAGAACATCTTTGAGTATATGCTGTACGAAAGACAGAGGTACTGATGGTATTTACAAGTCAAGTATAGAAAGAATTTTGTTCGGCCGATCAGTTTTGGGAGGCATGGATGGCTTAGATGAATAAGGCAAGATTGAATGAATCAATATCAGAGCAGTTGTATGGGTCACCTCTCGATAGAAAGACTAGAGAGGGGAAATGAGACTAGAGAGGGAAAATGAGGTTTTAAAAAGAAGTGTCACCAAATAAAATAGTAACGTACACCAAATAAAATGGTACCATCCACCAAATAAAATGCTACCATCCACCAAATAAAATGCTACCATCCACCAAAATAAATGCTTACCTCCTCCAAGTGAATTGCTTACCTCCACCAAATAAAATGCTTACCTTCACCAAATTTTGTGGGCACGTCCACCAAATTTTTTTTTCTTGTGAATTTCACCACGGCATTTTTTTGTTCATCTGACACCAACCTGTATGGTTTTTTTTTCACAAAATTTAAAGTCCACCGAATTTTTCTCAGAGAGCAGAAAAAGTAACCTTTGGTGTCAGATGAGAAAAAAAATGCCGTGGTGAAGTTCACAAGAAAAAAAATTTGGTGGAAGTGCCCACAAAATTTTTTTTGGTGGACGCATTTTATTTGGTGGAGGTAAGCATTTTATTTGGTGGAGGTAAGCATTTTATTTGGTGGATGGGAGCATTTTATTTGGTGGATCGTACCATTTTATTTGGTGTACGTAACTATTTTATTTGGTGACACTTCTTTTTAAATGGTGGACCAATAATTTTTCCCCCATGACTAGCGCTGCGCATATCTTTCACCAGAAAAATACTTTTTGTGTATTTTAAGGGTCCAAAAGTCTTTTATTGCAAACACAAAAGTCTTTAACCGGCTTTCACTCGTTTTTCACTCGGTTCTCTAGAAGCTTTTGCAAAAATACTCATCGGAAGACAAAATAGTTGCATACGAAGAAGGAGAATTTGGCTTTTGAATTAAACCATTTAAATTTGCATCAACAGTAACTGGTCAACCATTTTATGCTTTATATGTGTGACGTTGTTTCTATGTTATAATCGTTGATTAATAAGCTCTGAACTAATAGTTTTGAAGTTTTTGGATCGAAACTTAAACTAAATTTCTAATAATCTTTATTGCATAGTGCGTTGTCGTTATGTTCATAGTACAACAATGCTAATATTATTTCTTAAAACCTTTTTCGTATTTTTAGTTCTTTGCTATGTCCCTTGCTATTATCAATTTTTTAGCTCCTCGCTATTTCCAAGAAAAAAAGTAATTAACTAATACTCATCCTATTTTTTTCTGGAAAGGAACTTCTGTTTATGTGCTTTTAATTTGAAATGTTCTCGTGTTTTCATTGCCATCAAGCATTAAATTAATTTTTGAAAATCTTTCATCTTACATCGAACATTATTGATCCGTACAGAGGGTTTTCTGGATAGCTAAAAGACATCGAAACATCTGAGCCCTCGATCTGCTGAGTAACAACAGAAAAAAAACTTGTGAGAGGGGAGAGAACGTTGATGTCATTTGCAAGTAATCATCAGGTAAGTGAACAGAAGTGATAACATTCGACTGAAGTATCGAAGGCTTTAAGGCCTTGTGTTCTTAGTTTTTTTTTTCGACCAGGTATCACTTTCTTCAAAATTTATTAATGAGCAATTGTTGGTTGAATCGTAAAACTATTCATCAAGAAGGTCTCCGCATTCTACGTAGTCGCATTTTTCACGAACTTTTTTTGTTGCTGAAAATACTGGTGAATAGTCTGATAACTTCTATTTAGTTACACACTGGTTAACATGAGATATGCGATCAGAATTGGGGAATCCATTCGAAACATTTAAAAGATGTTTTTTCTTTGGCCATGAATCGTTCAAGGTAAGTTACGGAGTACAATTTCTCCACAGCTTGAGAAACTTTTTCAAGGGTGAGAAAAAGACGTTGTCAATATTGACGTAAGTTAAAATGATGAAACAAATCATGATCTCGCCTTCACTGCTTTCAAGCTGCAAAACATTTAGTCAGTTTATTTCACTACTCCGAAATTATTTTTGCTTCGATTTCACGAAATTTTTGGAGGAATTCTGAGAGAATAGAGGAGCGAAAGAAGACGAAGAAAACAGTTTTTCTCGAAAACTGAGCAGTTTTTTTGGAAGAAAACGACCGATTAACAAAAGTAAATGAAGTTTTATGTTATTTTGAAAAACAACGCTTTTTTCTTTCTTCAGAAATGGTACTTGCATATAGCCTTGGATTCAATGCTCTCCTCACGTGTTTGTTTCGCATCAAGAACTAATCCATAAATCTTCCTCGCTCTTGTTTCCGCCTCGTGGCAGGGTACGCGCTCCCTGAGATGCAGGACAGACCTACCCTGGTATAACCAGTGGCTGCCCGCTATGCATCAAGAACTTATCCAATAATTCTCAAAATCAGTTAGACTTCTGTTCAATTCAACAAGCTCACCTTTGAATGCAACTCCGGAAATGAACGTCAACATCAAACTAAGGGTGACTGTAAGAGCCGAATGATGTTTCTTCGAACTGCTTCGGTGGCATTTCTTCAAGTTGACCATATTTATGTTCCTACGCAGCACAATCGATATAACATATTAAACTGAACTGAATTTGTTTAGCGTTAGTTCTAAATTTTACAGAAAGTTTTTCTTCTCGTTTTGATCCGATAAAAAATATCCCTTTCAATAACAACCCTTAAACATTGTAAATCACCGTGCAAATGGCTCTGACCTTGAACGTTGGCGTCCTCGGAGTTGTAGGCTAAAAAGAATATTCAAATAAAACAAAAATTATTCTATTGGTTTTCTGAGAATTTAATATCTAAACAAGTTACTCGTATTCTCAGAAAATCATTAAAAGGATCGCTTTTCATAGGAGACCTTGAATGAAGAGAAGCTAGCGAGCCTTTTCTTAGGAGAGCTTGAATAAGGAGAAGCTAGCGAGTCTTTTCATAGGAGGCCTTGAATAAGGAGAATCTAGCGAGCCTTTTCTTAGGAGAGCTTGAATAAGGAGAAGCTATCGAGCCTTTTCATAGGAGATTTTGAATAAGGAGAAGCTAGCGAGCCTTTTCATAGGGGACCTTGAATAAGGAGAAGCTACCGAGCCTTTTCATAGGAGACCTTGAATAAGGAGAAGCTATCGAGCCTTTTCATAGGAGATTTTGAATAAGGAGAAGCTAGCGAGCCTTTTCATAGGAGACCTTGAATAAGGAGAAGCTACCGAGCCTTTTCATAGGAGACCTTGAATAAGGAGAAGCTACCGAGCCTTTTCATAGGAGACCTTGAATAAGGAGAAGCTAGCGAGCCTTTTCATATGAGGCCTTGAATAAGGAGAAGCTACCGAGCCTTTTCATAGGAGACCTTGAATAAGGAGAAGCTATCGAGCCTTTTCATAGGAGATTTTGAATAAGGAGAAGCTAGCGAGCCTTTTCATAGGAGACCTTGAATAAGGAGAAGCTTGCGAGCCTTTTCATATGAGGCCTTGAATAAGGAGAAGCTAGCGAGCCTTTTCATATGAGGCCTTGAATAAGGAGAAGCTACCGAGCCTTTTCATAGGAGACCTTGAATAAGGAGAAGCTATCGAGCCTTTTCATAGGAGATTTTGAATAAGGAGAAGCTATCGAGCCTTTTCATAGGAGATTTTGAATAAGGAGAAGCTAGCGAGCCTTTTCATAGAAGACCTTGAATAAGGAGAAGCTGGCGAGCCTTTTCATAGGAGGCCTCGAATAACGAGAAGCTAGCGAGCCTTTTCATAGGAAGCCTTGAATAAGGAGAAGCTAGCGAGCCTTTTCATAGGAGATTTCGAATAAGGAGAAGCTAGCGAGCCTTTTCATAGGAGACCTTGAATAAGGAGAAGCTAGGGAGCCTTTTCATAGGAGGCCTCGAATAAGGAGAAGCTAGCGAGTTTTTTCATAGGAGACCTTGAATAAGGAGAAGCTAGCGAGTTTTTTCATAGGAGATTTTGAATAAGGAGAAGCTCGCGAGCTTTTTCATAGGAGGCCTTGAATAAAGAGAGGCTAGCGAGCCTTTTCATAGGAGGCCTTGAATAAGGAGGAGATAGCGAGCCTTTTCATAGGAGATTTTGAATAAGGAGAAGCTAGCGAGCCTTTTCATAGGAGGCCTCGAAAAAGGAGAAGCTAGCGAGCCTTTTCATAGGAGAGTTTGAATAAGGAGAAGCTAGCGAGCCTTTTCATAGGAGATTTCGAATAAGGAGAAGCTACCGAGCCTTTTCATAGGAGACCTTGAATAAGGAGAAGCTAGCGAGCCTTTTCATATGAGGCCTTGAATAAGGAGAAGCTACCGAGCCTTTTCATAGGAGACCTTGAATAAGGGGAAGCTATCGAGCCTTTTCATAGGAGATTTTGAATAAAGAGAAGCTAGCGAGCCTTTTCATATGAGGCCTTGAATAAGGAGAAGCTACCGAGCCTTTTCATAGGAGACCTTGAATGAGGAGAAGCTATCGAGCCTTGTCATAGGAGATTTTGATTAAGGAGAAGCTAGCGAGCCTTTTCATAGGAGACCTTGAATAAGGAGAAGCTGGCGAGCCTTTTCATAGGAGGCCTCGAATAACGAGAAGCTAGCGAGCCTTTTCATAGGAGGCCTTGAATAAGGAGAAGCTAGCGAGTCTTTTCATAGGAGAATTCGAATAAGGAGAAGCTAGCGAGCCTTTTCATAGGAGACCTTGAATAAGGAGAAGCTAGGGAGAATTTTCATAGGAGGCCTTGAATAAGAAGAAGCTAGCGAGCCTTTTCATAGGAGGCCTCGAATAAGGAGAAGCTAGCGAGTTTTTTCATAGGAGACCTTGAATAAGGAGAAGCTAGCGAGCCTTTTCATACGAGATTTTGAATAAGGAGAAGCTAGCGAGCTTTTTCATAGGAGGCCTTGAATAAAGAGAGGCTAGCGAGCCTTTTCATAGGAGGCCTTGAATAAGGAGAAGCTAGCGAGCCTTTTCATAGGAGATTTTGAATAAGGAGAAGCTAGCGAGCCTTTTCATAGGAGGCCTCGAAAAAGGAGAAGCTAGCGAGCCTTTTCATAGGAGATTTTGAATAAGGAGAAGCTAGCGAGCCTTTTCATAGGAGATTTTGAATAAGGAGAAGCTAGCGAGCCTTTTCATAGGAGACCTTGAATAAGGAGAAGCTAGCGAGCATTTTCATAGGCGGCCTTGAAATAAGGAGAATCTAGCTAGCCTATTCATAGGAAGCCTTGAATAAGGAGAAGCTAGCGAGCCTTTTCATAGGAGATTTTGAATAAGGAGAAGCTAGCGAGCCTTTTCATAGGAGGCCTCGAAAAAGGAGAAGCTAGCGAGCCTTTTCATAGGAGATTTTGAATGAGGAGAAGCTAGCGAGCCTTTTCATAGGAGATTTTGAATAAGGAGAAGCTAGCGAGCCTTTTCATAGGAGACCTTGAATAAGGAGAAGCTAGCGAGCATTTTCATAGGCGGCCTTGAATAAGAAGAAGCTAGCGAGCCTTTTCATAGGAGGCCTCGAATAAGGAGAAGCTAGCGAGTTTTTTCATAGGAGACCTTGAATAAGAAGAAGCTAGCGAGCCTTTTCATAGAAGATTTTGAATAAGGAGAAGCTAGCGAGCTTTTTCATAGGAGGCCTTGAATAAAGAGAGGCTAGCGAGCCTTTTCATAGGAGGCCTTGAATAAGGAGAAGCTAGCGAGCCTTTTCATAGGAGATTTTGAATAAGGAGAAGCTAGCGAGCCTTTTCATAGGGGGCCTCGAAAAAGGAGAAGCTAGCGAGCCTTTTCATAGGAGATTTTGAATAAGGAGAAGCTAGCGAGCCTTTTCATAGGAGATTTTGAAAAAGGAGAAGCAAGCGAGCCTTGAATAAGGAGAAGCTAGCGAGCCTTTTCATAGGAGAGTTTGAATAAGGAGAAGCTAGCGAGCCTTTTCATAGGAGATTTTGAAAAAGGAGAAGCAAGCGAGCCTTGAATAAGGAGAAGCTAGCGAGCCTTTTCATAGGAGAGTTTGAATAAGGAGAAGCTAGCGAGCCTTTTCATAGGAGATTTCGAATAAGGAGAAGCTACCGAGCCTTTTCATAGGAGACCTTGAATAAGGAGAAGCTAGCGAGCCTTTTCATATGAGGCCTTGAATAAGGAGAAGCTACCGAGCCTTTTCATAGGAGACCTTGAATAAGGAGAAGCTATCGAGCCTTGTCATAGGAGATTTTGATTAAGGAGAAGCTAGCGAGCCTTTTCATAGGAGACCTTGAATAAGGAGAAGCTGGCGAGCCTTTTCATAGGAGGCCTCGAATAACGAGAAGCTAGCGAGCCTTTTCATAGGAGGCCTTGAATAAGGAGAAGCTAGCGAGCCTTTTCATAGGAGAATTCGAATAAGGAGAAGCTAGCGAGCCTTTTCATAGGAGACCTTGAATAAGGAGAAGCTAGGGAGAATTTTCATAGGAGGCCTTGAATAAGAAGAAGCTAGCGAGCCTTTTCATAGGAGGCCTCGAATAAGGAGAAGCTAGCGAGTTTTTTCATAGGAGACCTTGAATAAGGAGAAGCTAGCGAGCCTTTTCATACGAGATTTTGAATAAGGAGAAGCTAGCGAGCTTTTTCATAGGAGGCCTTGAATAAAGAGAGGCTAGCGAGCCTTTTCATAGGAGGCCTTGAATAAGGAGAAGCTAGCGAGCCTTTTCATAGGAGATTTTGAATAAGGAGAAGCTAGCGAGCCTTTTCATAGGAGGCCTCGAAAAAGGAGAAGCTAGCGAGCCTTTTCATAGGAGATTTTGAATAAGGAGAAGCTAGCGAGCCTTTTCATAGGAGATTTTGAATAAGGAGAAGCTAGCGAGCCTTTTCATAGGAGACCTTGAATAAGGAGAAGCTAGCGAGCATTTTCATAGGCGGCCTTGAAATAAGGAGAATCTAGCTAGCCTATTCATAGGAAGCCTTGAATAAGGAGAAGCTAGCGAGCCTTTTCATAGGAGATTTTGAATAAGGAGAAGCTAGCGAGCCTTTTCATAGGAGGCCTCGAAAAAGGAGAAGCTAGCGAGCCTTTTCATAGGAGATTTTGAATGAGGAGAAGCTAGCGAGCCTTTTCATAGGAGATTTTGAATAAGGAGAAGCTAGCGAGCCTTTTCATAGGAGACCTTGAATAAGGAGAAGCTAGCGAGCATTTTCATAGGCGGCCTTGAATAAGAAGAAGCTAGCGAGCCTTTTCATAGGAGGCCTCGAATAAGGAGAAGCTAGCGAGTTTTTTCATAGGAGACCTTGAATAAGAAGAAGCTAGCGAGCCTTTTCATAGAAGATTTTGAATAAGGAGAAGCTAGCGAGCTTTTTCATAGGAGGCCTTGAATAAAGAGAGGCTAGCGAGCCTTTTCATAGGAGGCCTTGAATAAGGAGAAGCTAGCGAGCCTTTTCATAGGAGATTTTGAATAAGGAGAAGCTAGCGAGCCTTTTCATAGGGGGCCTCGAAAAAGGAGAAGCTAGCGAGCCTTTTCATAGGAGATTTTGAATAAGGAGAAGCTAGCGAGCCTTTTCATAGGAGATTTTGAAAAAGGAGAAGCAAGCGAGCCTTGAATAAGGAGAAGCTAGCGAGCATTTTCATAGGCGGCCTTGAAACAAGGAGAATCTAGCTAGCCTTTTCTTAGGAGGCCTTGAATAAGGAGAAGCTAGCGAGTTTTTTCATAGGAGACCTTGAATAAGGAGAAGCTAGCGAGCATTTTCATAGGCGGCCTTGAAACAAGGAGAATCTAGCTAGCCTTTTCATAGGAGGCCTTGAATAAGGAGAAGCTAGCGAGTTTTTTCATAGGAGACCTTGAATAAGGAGAAGCTAGCGAGCCTTTTCATAGGAGATTTTGAATAAGGAGAAGCTAGCGAGCCTTTTCATAGGGGGCCTCGAAAAAGGAGAAGCTAGCGAGCCTTTTCATAGGAGATTTTGAAAAAGGAGAAGCTAGCGAGCCTTTTCAAAGGAGACCTTGAATAAGGAGAAGCTAGCGAGCATTTTCATAGGCGGCCTTGAAATAAGGAGAATCTAGCTAGCCTTTTCATAGGAGGCCTTGAATAAGGAGAAGTTAGCGAGCCTTTTCATAGGAGATTTTGAATGAGGAGAAGCTAGCGAGCCTTTTCATAGGAGGCCTCGAAAAAGGAGAAGCTAGCGAGCCTTTTCATAGGAGATTTTGAATAAGGAGAAGCTAGCGAGCCTTTTCATAGGAGATTTTGAATAAGGAGAAGCTAGCGAGCCTTTTCATAGGAGACCTTGAATAAGGAGAAGCTAGCGAGCATTTTCATAGGCGGCCTTGAATAAGAAGAAGCTAGCGAGCCTTTTCATAGGAGGCCTCGAATAAGGAGAAGCTAGCGAGTTTTTTCATAGGAGACCTTGAATAAGGAGAAGCTAGCGAGCCTTTTCATAGGAGATTTTGAATAAGGAGAAGCTAGCGAGCTTTTTCATAGGAGGCCTTGAATAAAGAGAGGCTAGCGAGCCTTTTCAAAGGAGGCCTTGAATAAGGAGAAGCTAGCGAGCCTTTTCATAGGAGATTTTGAATAAGGAGAAGCTAGCGAGCCTTTTCATAGGGGGCCTCGAAAAAGGAGAAGCTAGCGAGCCTTTTCATAGGAGATTTTGAATAAGGAGAAGCTAGCGAGCCTTTTCATAGGAGATTTTGAAAAAGGAGAAGCTAGCGAGCCTTTTCATAGGAGACCTTGAATAAGGAGAAGCTAGCGAGCATTTTCATAGGCGGCCTTGAATAAGAAGAAGCTAGCGAGCCTTTTCATAGGAGATTTTGAATAAGGAGAAGCTAGCGAGCCTTTCATAGGAGACCTTGAATAAGGAGAAGCTAGCGAGCATACAAAGAATGTTCGAAGAGACTCCAACCAAAATAGCCAGTCGATATGGGCGGAGAATTTCATGTATTCGGTCTTTGAAATGGCTGATGTTGTTGCATTTCTCCGTGTTGCATTTGAACTCGATGAAAAGTTTGGGTCCAGTGATATATGCGCGGAAGCCAAGCACATCTAAATCGGTGCACCCAGCTCTCACGTATTGTGCTTTCTCAGGGAAGAAGACCTCCTTGCGGTCAGTGATGTTGACGTAGATCTCGAAATAGCAGATGGGACTGAGATTCCAGCAGTAATACGGATTGTGTACGGAAAAATGGCGTGCTGGATATTTGATGCATTCCTGAACGGATTAATGATTTTTTTTCCAAAAAAAAACTTCGAAAGCTTTTATTAGCTTTAGAAATTGTAAAACTATTCAACAATAAGAGCACATGCTATAACCATGCACAGGGAAGGGGGAGAGGAGAGGGGGGAATATTGTATTTAGTGTGGTACTGTAATGCGTCAGGTAACACCGAACAATAAAAATTTTAAAACTTTTCTGTTCAAAAAATCAGATTCAAAGCGATAAATTCTAACCAAAAACAATTACAAAAGCACTTCGGCTGTTTTTAAGTTAACTGCTAGTTTTTTTCTTCTTAAACAGTCTTCACGTTGGATGGACGGTTCAGCATTGAACTGAGAATATCTATGAATGAAGCAGAAGCTCTTCTCCTGAGAGTTGAAACGTTCCCAGATTCTGAAGAATTCTGCCGAACATCCCCCCTTTTTTCTGATGACCTCCCCTTTTTAGATGTTTTTAGCAAACGTGAATTAAGGTTCTAAAAAATAGTTTCTAAGCAGTGAAACTATTAAAAGAAGAATACTTGCAGAGTCTCCTGCTATTTTTATTAGACGGTGAGCGAAAAACAGAGAATCTGCAAGAAATTTACCAGAGTGGTGTCGTATAAAGAGAAAGCAGCACAGGAAAAGTGATGTTCAGTCCAGCCTGCGAAGTGCACAGATAGAACCAAGATAGTCTTGAACTGGAAAAACCTTAAACGTTTAATTCTGTCCTCAGTAGTGTCAACAAACGATCATATGTGATAAAAAACAAAATGGAATTGACCCATCGGTACATGCAGATGCGTGAAATCTTCATTGTTTGACCTTTGTAGTTTTCTGCTGACGATGCTTCTGAAAATAAAGGAAACTGGGGAAAAAGTTTTGCGAAGCGGTAGAGAAATCGAAGTCAACGAATAAGAGTCTAGAAGTTTATGAGAAAGTTCATTATCATGTAAAGCTGACCAGTCACGACGTTTTGAGATTGAAAAAATGAGGGTGCCAAAAACGAGGACATGATTGTGGGAGTCGTATAAAATTGAAAAAGAAATATAAAAAAAAAAAAAAATTGAAAAAGATCATTAAAAAATAATGAGAATGGTAGGGTGTGAAACATTTTCCATGTGTTTCATTCTTTCATAATTTCCGAAAGGAAAGCGGTTCGTTTTTTTTATTATTCTGTTCGATTAAAGCGTTGCACGAGTTTTTTGATAATATCTTAACTTTATTGACTATATAAGTTTCGATTTTTTTCACATTCGTGTTTTTCTGCACCTTTTTATCCGAATAACTGTTGTGGGCATAAAAAGTGCATCGTATAAAATTGTTTCTGAAGCTAAAAATCTAAACTGTTTAACACTATTTTTTTAAACAACGCATGTAATTCTCATTGTTTTTAGTTTTTAAGATCGGTGCAAGTTTTTTTCCAAACTGTTTGGACACGACATTGATTCTTCGGGAAAATAGAGCAGAATAATTGCTGAAGTGAACTAGAAAACTCACGGTTAAGGAATCTATTAGTGGAAATTGTAGAAATTCTTCATGAATCCCACTCATCCGAGTTGTGAGCACGTCTTGGACAACAAAGTTATTGTCAAACTCAGCCAGGTTTGAAGCGAAAATCGAAAACGCAGAGTTTTTAGAAAAAAATATTTATTTAACGTACTTGTAAATTACAAGTTTAGCTTTATGATAAAATGTTTAGGAGTCAACTCAAAAAATTTTGAAGCTCCACAGAAAATAAAACATTACAGTTGGGCAAAGCTGGCTTACTCCATCTACTTCTTTTACTTGGCAGTCTCACGTGGATCCCGAGTTTGGCGATCGTATGTGACATAATATTCTTGATTAAACAGAATTTGAAGACAAGCTACACTTGGAGTCTCAAAATGTCACTAGATGATTTGATCATGAGTCTTATCGAGTTTTTAGCATGTAAAAAAACACCTTCCGAATAAAATCACAATTTTGATGGAAAAAAATTAAAAAAACTTACTTCCTGCAGAAAAGTTAAATTTTTTTTGCATATTCTTAGCGAAACATTCTTTAAGTTCTTAGATTGCTACTAGTCAAAAAAAGGTGTCATGTCATTCAAAGATCTGGAATTATGAGAAGAGAGCTATGAAAAAAGGGCATGGAAGGAAGAGCTTCTCATTATTCTGGAAACATTTGCTCAATGAAAAATCATTTGTCAAAACTTTCTACATTGCTGGTGGATGATCTCTATGAATGGCTCAATTTTCCAGTTTTGTTAACTGGAAAATTACGTTAGACTATAAAATTCAAAGCGCGTCCTACAAATGAATTTTTGCGAGCAAAGTCCTGAACTCAATTCACTAAATGTGTTAGAGCTTTCGAAATGTATTCATAGCAATTTATTTAATCATTTGACAAATCTTGATGTATAAGAAAAAAGTAACATTTTGTTGATGACTTTTTTTTTGAAGTACAACAACTGGCGAAGGTTAACCATTGTGGGTCCTCCATAACTGACTCCGTTCTGATTGATGTGTGATGTGGATGCTCCTGTAACCTAAAATAATAGTGTGTTAAATCGAGAGACTTTTTCTCTGACCGCAAAGAATCACTCCAGCTGATCTTTATCTCTCTCTCTTTC
Organism: Allodiplogaster pararmata; assembly: GCA_964056735.1. Taxonomy (NCBI): domain Eukaryota; kingdom Metazoa; phylum Nematoda; class Chromadorea; order Rhabditida; family Diplogasteridae; genus Allodiplogaster; species Allodiplogaster pararmata. The sequence continues at coordinate 24,163,859 of OZ057406.1, read as the reverse complement.
TCTATTTATCTTTCTTTCTCTCTATTTTTTTCTCTCTTTCTTTCTCTCTCTTTTTTTCTCTCTCTCTTCTCTCTTTTTTCTCTCTCTCTCTTTCTCTCTCTCTATCTTCTCTCTCTTTCCCTCTCTCTTCTCTCTCTTTCTCTCTTTCTTTCTCTCTATTTTTTCTCTCTCTTTCTTTTTCTCTCTTTTTTTTCTCTCTCTCTTCCCTCTTTTTTCTCTCTCTCTCTTTATCTCTCTCTCTATCTTCTCTCTCTTTTCCTCTCTTTCCCTCTCTCTCTCTCTCTCTCTCTCTCTCTCTCTCTCTCTCTCTCTCTATCTTTATACTCTGTTAGATATTTTTTCTCTGAATTTCTTTAAAAAATAATCATCCAAGATACATTTATCTGCGTCTCTCAATATTACATGCTATTTTCTTTTACGCTCTCTAGCGTTTTTCTCTTACAGTGCAGTCTTTCTCAGAAAGACATACTTTTTATACACTCTCTCCGATGTGTATTTTTGAATCTTTTATTTGAGAATTTTTATCACGTGTTTCCAATAATCACTGTTTTCATACACGCATAATCTATGGATACGATCTTGGAAGGAAGCCATCTCCTACTCTCGCAACTTGCACTCTTTGCGGTAAAGAATACGTCACATATTCTTCCGCCTTTGTAGAATAAAGAACACAAAGATTAGCAACAACATTTTATCATCTCAAAGACAAAACGAAACAAACATAAAATGAACTGAATAGCTTAGTATTTTATTACTTTGAGGAAAAAACAAATCGAGTAAAAACAAATCTAGTTTCAACAGTTAACCATGTCAAAGACGAAACGAATCTAGAACCAAATGAATCTGAATTATAACACATTCTAGAGATATTCAACTTGCAATACTTCGACCGGATAGACTGCTCCATTTCTCCCTCGGAAACAGGGGCCATCCTGTCTAGTTATTCTCACGTCGTATTGTGCCAGAAAATAATCCTGCAATACAAACATTTTAAAAATTGGTTAAAAAAGAACTTGAAACACAAAAGAGAAATTTTAAAAAACTAACAACGAGCGGGACTCGAACTGGTCTCAGACCCAGACTCTTCTTCCTTCCCTCCACCTTCAGCCTTACGGTGATGGGATGATAAACGCGAGTCCTTATGTCCAGTTGCAGATGATCCAAAAAAGTATTTTTCTCCATATGTGTTGTTTTTATCCTCAGATTAACGAGGGAATCATTAATTTCATCCATCTGGCTCAATGTGAGTTTGTCATAAATATCTACATTCATTTTGATTCTCAGATAGGTAGCGAGAGCAATGTGAGGCATCTGAAACTTTTTTTAGTCACACAAGTAGGAGGAAAAAGAACACAACCTCTATTCAAAATTGAAAACAAAAGAAATGAAAATTATTACAGAGTGCTACCTGTACTCCCATCTAGAGATCACCCCGAATGATTAGTAATCACTAAAAACTTAAAATTTCATTTTTATAGGGTAAAAAACTTACCAGAAGCTACGAGTAATTGTCGATGAGTCCTTTCCATTTGAAAATGTCCTTCTATCCCTCAAGTTCTTGACAATGATGTTGTGGTAAATTGCAGACTGCATCCGTGAATTAGTGAGAATGCAGGATTTACACAATTTGAAAGTGACAGTACAATCAATATGGGATATGACGGTAGGTTTGGAGCAAGTGTTACAAACAGCCATAGTAATGAATCTTTGCGGTCTGAATACTGAGAAATCCCTTCCAAGTTGTTGAGGCTCTTCATGAAGGTTGACGTGCTCATGTGACGGAAACTCAACAGTTAACGGTTAATGTAGTGAACATATAATATAAATTTTAATAAACCTCAGTATTTTCCTCCAGTCGTTTTCTTTTGCGTTTGAAATGAACTTCCTCGTGAGTAGAAGTATCGCTTGACACGGACATCTTAAACTTCAGATAACTAATTAACAGGTAGAAACTGCACAAATACATTATCAGATTCATCCGCGAGTAAGTGAAATGAACCAATATTACGAATGTATCTAACACCTGTATCTCCTTCAATACGTTTTCTCGCTCGACGTAGAGTTATGCCGGTCTCCATAACAGTTACCACATCTTCGCAATTACTTGAGAGTTCCTTTTCTTTTTTGATGGAAGACTCAGAGTTAGTTGATGAGTCAGAAATTTTCACAGGGGCCTTCTCAGAAAGGAGGGAAAGTTTGTCACTAGACATGGTGAAGTAAACGATGCACTATGATTTCTCTTCATCTATTTATACATGACTTGAGGTGATTTAAATACCATTTATATACTAAAGAGTCATTTTTGCTCAAATTGTGACGATGGAATGATTTGAGCAAAAAGCTTAAGCTTTTACCTTTACATCTGTTATAGAGAAAATATAAACAAAAGTGTCCACATACATTGCTGAAAAGACTTTGAACACGAAAAGGAAACTTTTCTACTCTAGGAAAGTTAGACAACCACGTTTCAAGGGTATTCAAACAATCATCTCCGTTTGAATCATAGTATTCAGCAATATTAAACTTATTCACAAATACAGCAATCCAGTGTTCTCCTGGCAAACTAGACTTGCTGGTGTTGAAAATAAGGCAGAAAGGTCGACTCTCGGGAATATCAACAATTGCATCGGAGGGGAAACTTCCTAGATAATAGAACCTTGTAACAGGACAATTCCTCAGAATATTATTTAGCTCTATATTAGACAAAGCAACCGCGTTAAACAACATCAGTCATCCCTTTTACATGGAAATACAATTGTTATGAATATATCTACACCTGTTGGTCATTGAAAACATTACGATAATGATCGATTTGATACATTCCGTCATACTCGGCATATACTATGAGTTGTAGTCCGGATGGAGGAGTTTGTTCAGCAAATCTCAAAGCTATTTGAGTAGTTCCACTTTGCACCAGTTCAAAATCATTATTAGCATCAGTTGGTACGAGATTAAAAGCAAAGAGAGTGAAACCGTTCCTATAGTGCTTATAAGATATTGCAATGTCACGATTTTCACTTATAGCTCCAATGTTTTCATAAAACATTGCGAAAGCTTCTGCATAACATTTTTGCTTAAAGTTGATTTTGAGAGGCTGAGCGGGGAAAGTAACTCCTCTGGCGTCTATAGAAATCTCCGAAATATTAAAGTGCTTAAAATTGAATGGATTCTTGGACGAATGACCATCAAAAGCATCCTGCTCTACACATCCTACAACAATACGTCGCGGAACAATATCGGTGAAAAGCGTTGAATATGGAAAATCAGAACGTCCGCCGGGTATCGAAATTACACGTAGACGTGTTCTGTGATAAGGATATCTTGCAGGGTATGAAAGTAATGTTTTTTCTAAGGCGAGACCAGCTGAACTTATCACATCTACCGCACGCATCATGAGCTTCATGGAAACGACTTCAATGGATATTCCAGATTGTTTACTTGTTGTGAAATTTTCTGTTATAAAATCATCAGAATTACGATAGAAACGAAATTGTAGATTGAGGTGAGGAACGAGAAAACGGTCAGTGGAAAAGTGGTCAATGTGAAGAGGCGCAACTAGATCCACAACATCATTAGATAAAAGCTCAACTCTGGAGTTGTATCCGCTATTCTCGGTACTTTCCAAACCTTCCTCGTCATCTTGATAATAACCACCGGCTTGAAGGAAACCTCGCTTTTGATCTGTACTATGGTTCAAAAGACACTCCAAGTAAGCTTTGTAAGCATAATTGCTGCAATCAAATACTTGCTGATTGTTTATCTCAAGAGTTACCTGGTTGAAGAAAGTAGCACCAATGTAATTAATCAAACCGTACTTCTCCTTAATCAATACGTTATCAGCACCTGTAGGTCGTTTGACTCGGAGACGGAGAGCAATGTAGGATTTACCAACTTGAAGGAAATGTCGTGAATCAACCAAATTGAACAAATATGGTCCAGAGTTGTTGATTGGAGTACTTGTAGGTATAGATAGCCATCTTGCGGATTCTAGGGCAACTTGCGTTGAAGGTATCTCAAACACACTCAATTCACTTCGAGTAGATGGAACAGATTTGGGGTCAATTAGTTTCCCCATTTTTTTCACTTGGAGAAAATATCCTTGAGAGAGTTCAGAGACTTTTGAACCGTTCTGTGTCGCTGACGTTTCACTACTGACCTCTTTCGAGCCTTGACTCTACTTTTCTTTTTGACTATCCGAACTTTCCGCTTTCTTTTACCTTTGCCTTGCTGTAGTCTAGCGTTTGCTCGGTTTACTAAATTTTTATAGGCTTGACGACCGTGCATCTTTAGGGAATCTTTGACATTTTTACCGTCAATGATGTCATCAACGAATTTTTCACTTGCATTCACAGCTTCACTAGCAATAGACCTCCCTGCTGATTTGGCTATTGGCAGAATGAAACTGAATAGCTTTGAAAGAACACCACCCAAACCAGAAGCACCACGCTGATAAGGATAACCACGAAATCCTGAACCACTCTGACGTGCTTGCTCAATAAACACATCGTACCAGTCAATACAAGAGTCGGGATTAAAAGGTACATGCATACCTACTCTGCCGAACGTTTAGGTTTGAAATGAAGTACCATGCAGATCTTTCCCGAATGAAAATTTATATGTTCATCAAGGTCGTTCTTGATATCAACAGTAATGTATTCAAAGTCTCTGTAGCGAACGGCGACATATTGAGGTCTTGTGAATGAAACGTTTATATTTTCACCCAATTCTCCGTTTGTGGCTATTACTTTCAAAAGTGGACACAAAACATTAGAAACCATTTGATTCTCGACAATATTGACATAAATGAACATCATTTCTTTAGCGACATGAACAGGATGAGAAGAAATGTAGGTTGACTGATGTTCTATTGTTTCTTTAATACCCAAAAGATAGGCGAAACGTTTAGAAAAAATTACTCTTCCAATCTGTTCAGGTAGAGTTATTTCGCATTTTCTCGTATATGGGTTGTAATATAGCATGTTCATGTTTTTCGTATTATACTTGAAACTGAAGAATTCATTCAAAGAGTAGTTTATCTGTCCAATCAAGTCGGATCCTGACTTGTAAGAGCATGGAGTCACAGCCACAGTTCCAACACTACCGTTGAAATCTTTCAGAAATATCGTGTTATCATTGAAATTATCATCTTCCCTTCTATCAGTCAAAAGGTCGAAAGTATTTGGGTAAATTATCTCTGTTAGCGCAACTTCGTAATCCTCATGCAAAGTAATTGAAGAAGGTAATTTGACGCGAAATTTAGAAATCACATCCTCTTTACGAGTGTTACTTAAAAGAGTTAAGTAAAAGTCCTTCATAATTTGTTAAGAGTGATGGATGGAGATGGTAGTAGATACCCTATACAGGAAGAAAGAATGGCAATCCACAATTTGTTATCAGGACAATTCGAGAATGTTAGGTTATATATAGAAACCGAAACTACAGCATAGATTAACATGACTTGAGCGACGTAGACAACTAAAGCTCTTGAGCAAGAAGTGGTACCCAAATGCCAAGAGTTACCGGATTCTTCTTGCATCGTCGGAAGGTATCCAAGAATTGAAACTGGATGGATAACCTAACCACTTTACCAGTAACTCAGTTTTTTTTATTTTTCTGCCGTTTACGTAAAATTTTCTCAATTTTAAACTCTTGTTTAGGAACGTACTTGACGAGTTCAGGCTCATAAACAATACTGTCAATCTCCTCACCGTTCAAGTCTTCAATGATATAAACAGGAGGATCCTTGTATAATAATTTTTTTATTCTGAAAACTTCTAATGTGAAGGTGTTTTTATAACCTTTTTTGAACAATGTATTAAACTTGGAAAGTCTGACCGTGTCTCCGACACGAAACACATGTTGAGGAGTTTTATACCTTTCTTCTCCGTATAGTTTTCGCCACACTTTCTCCATGTTTCCATGATTAACATCAGCGGGTGGTATGCCTCCGATAGATTTGATCGGTGAGACATTCAAACCATGTACTACATCTTGTAGTACATCTATCCAACAATATGTATTATTCTCAGAGAACACACGATACAGACGGGTTTTAACCCGTTTCACAGCGTTCTCAGCAAGCGCACACTTCACATTATGGTTCTTTGGTTTCTTGTGTATTATCTCTTTTTCACTCAAAAGTTTTTGAAAATATGTATTTAAAAACTCTTTTCCCTCGTCAGTGTATAGTCTGAACGGAATTCTTACGCTAGAGTAAAGTATACCATTATAAGCAGTCGCAGTTTCTTTTCCAGTTTTGTTTTTGAGAGGTGCACACATCACAAATCGAGAGAGGACGTCAACAACAACGAGAATGTATGAATATCCCTTGTTATACCTCTTCAGGTCAATAAGAACAGCAAGATCAGCTTGATGATCGCTGTCAAGTCCTGTCGACTGAATTTGGCCTGTTTTGAACTTTGTTCTAGACGGATAATGGGCCGTGTATGTATCACTTTGATGCAGAAATCTCTTCACTTGTTTACGAGTCACCTTAATTCCGGCATTATTGGCTGCTTTTAGCAAAGCATTCACTCCTCTAAAACCTCCGGGGTTTTGGGGGTCTGAATATATCTGCTCCAATTTATAGTCTACTGACTTGAGAACCATTTGCTCACAGCAAAATCTGACCGGTTCTTGTTCGCAATCTGCTCAACAGGGAATCCTGTGGATACAAGTGCTCGAACAAACTCTTCGCTACCCATAGGAGGTGTCGAACGACTCCGCCATCTATTAGAGAGATCCGAAATTATCGGCAAAACGTCAAATTCTTCATTTTCCAAGTCAATTTTCCCTTTGTCGTTTATTATAAAAATTTCAGGAAATTTTCTTAAATGTTCAACTATCAAATCAGCTTTTGACTTTACTGTAGCATTTGTGAATTTCAATTCATCCAAATAAATTTTCTCTTTTTTCTCTTCTTTTATTGTCTCAGGTTTAGTCGATAAGTTTTCAGAATTCAGGGTTAAAGCATGAGTTTTTATAGAGGAAGGTGTTGTTTCTACACTATCAGCATTAGTTGGAACGTGAGTCGACATCTCTCCCTGCCAGTTTTGTTCTGCATCTTGATAATTTATATTTTTATGAATAGTTGACGTGAGTTGCTGGAGAAGGGCTTGATACAATCTCAGACGTTTATCATCACTCTCTGTCGAAGAGAGCAAACTGCGTAATTCTCTCTCTATTCTTTCAATTTGGGTTTCCGATTTGATGGAAGAGAGCGCCGCTAACCTTTCTTCAGGCACTAACACCATTTTATTGAAGGAGGGCATTGGAGAGTAAAGTACTCGCCAGGCTCACAAGTATCGGTATGATAGGTCCAATGAATCCTCCCCCCATCTGGATGAGGGTCTTCTTTGCTTTTTGAATGTTTCTTATAGGAGCAAGTTTACGCATTACTGGCGCAAACTTTTTCATAGTTTTACATGTTTTCTTAGGAATCGGAACATTTCCATAGAGAATGTTACAAATAGCTTCAATAAGACAGATCACTTCATTATCTGTCAATCTTTGTAATCCTTGTTTGAATTCTTTGTCTTTTGATAGAGAAGCAATGCTCTTGATACACTGTTCAGACCAAACCGCTCGCTTCATTTGGGAATATAACAAATAACGCAATCAGTCAAAGGAAAAACACTTGTGCGCAGACGGAATTTGACATCTGTATTCTTGTGTAAATCAACGAAAAGATAAGCATGAGGTTCACGGGTTGCGTCCTCGTAACACTCTATGGAAAACGTTCTATTGGTAGGGTAGAGTTGAGTGGCAAGATTACGTATAGTGAGTTGATCCGAATTGTTTTTAAACAGACAAAGATAACTAGAGTTTATTCTTAAATTACGCATCACTCTAGAATAAAACAAGGAATGCACAACAGCAATAACCGACATATTGTAATGATGAGAGGCTACAGTGAATAGCTTCTCAGCATCAGGCCATTTATCGAGAGCAACCATCAAATCGTCAAGAATCAGCAAAGTTGGGGTTGACATTAATTTTTTAAGATTTTCTAGTTGTGGAAGGCCTAAACACATGGTTACTCTATCAAGGTTGGCAAATTCATCATAACCTTTTTGATATTCGTTATAACAAAAGTATATACATTTTGGTACTTGTTCATAAACTAGTTCAGGAGACTTAATTATACGATGTACAAGGGTACTTTTACCACAACCACTAGGCCCACACATCAACATTGTGGACGGCCACTCGAGAAGCATCACAATAAAGGGAATGAACAGTAACAATGAACAGTTTTTAATCATATGAGATCAGTCCTTATATCCATATGGGGTTGTGTTGTACGTCCCCCGGACGATGACCCTTTTGTCGAACACGGCGTTCAACTTCTTCTTTTGAAGAAGAGATGTCACCGTGTGACTTCTCTCTGTGACTATTCGGTCATAGACGACTGTGACCGGGAAAGGTTTCTCACCTTTCTTCATTTCCCTTACAAACTGTCGCATCTGCTCGAAATGGATCTTCTGCGATGCTTCGGACGTGAGAGGGAAGCCCTTGCACTTTACCACGCTCTTTTCCTGCAAGAAATCAAGACATGTTTCTCCAATTTGAAATCCTCATGACCCATTGAATGTAAAACTCTCACCATGCCGTCATGCGTGACGTATTTGTATGCGTAGGCTTTCGGCCCCTGCGACACGAACTCTGTTCCTTTTCCAGGAATTTCGTCCGTCAGGTCTCCGAGAAAGTTCCCCTTCAGCTCCTCCAGGGGATCCACTTCACTGTCTTTGTGAAGGTAGATGACCGAGTCCGTGTCTAAAAAAAAAAAAATAGGGTTGAAACAAAAAGAATTGGAATATACAGCAAAGAATAACGAAATAATTTAAACGAACCACAATACAGCAGTCTGGAGCTTTGCACACACGAGATGATATTGTAAAGTGTCACTCTCGCGTAAGCCGTCGTGAGCACTGCCGACGCCAGGGAAGTTGTGCTTATCGGCTCGGAGTGGCCAGTCTTCTTCTTGAAGGAGACCCAGAGCTTCTCATCGGTGAGGACAATAATGTCCCCAACCTCGGTCTCGGCCTCGATCAGAAGGCTGTGCAGTCTTTCGGGGGAGATAACCATCTCCTGCTGTTTCCTTCCCGAGCGTTCTCCGAGTTTTCCCCACTAAAAATTCAGAATAATTTGTTTGTAATTATCTAATACACAGAAAGAATCTTACCAAGGAGTTGAGCATCAGCTTCGCGACTTGTCTTGCTGCGCTGTTTGGCACCATCTTTGCAGGGTCGAGCGTCACTCCTTCTCTCTGCTTGAAGGCCTCAATGTACTCGGCCTGCTTCATGACGTCATCGCCAACGTCTCTGGGCCATCCGCTTGCCTCCTTCAAACAGCTTCATTTTTGAAAAGATCATATGAGAATCAACAACACGCTACTAAACAATAATTAAAATCACTAACCGTTTTGAGCTTCACAAAGGTGTTCATGTACTCGGAGAGGATGCCGTGACGTACACGCCCGCTTTCAGGATTCATCTCGTACTGGCTCCAGTTCTCATAATGTCTTATCTGAATTGTAGTAATGAATGACAATGATATATGTATATATATGAAAAGGGACTACCTCATAGGCGTTCAGAACTGTATAGCCAGTTCTCAAGGCGAGCTTGATCTCCTCCGTGGCCCATGTTCCTTCGAAAGCTCTCTCCTCATCCGTATGCGAGCATGAAGTTCTCTCTGGGGACTTTTCCAGAGCACATTGTTGACATAGTGCGTAGATGCACTTTCCTCCCACTCTCATACATAGAACCGGTAGATGCAGTTTGGGTGGTGCCAATACCTGAACAATAGGATTGTAAATAAAAAACAGGAAAGCGTTACAAGTTCATCAAGAAAACATACTCTGCACTTGAGGAATCCATTTACGCCCAAATCTTGTGCATCGTTGATTGGGCATGGGATATCCTCTCCAGAAACGTAGACTCCAACGCCGATAGGATAGGGCTTGTACTTGTTGGTGAACGGGTACAGGCTGAAAGTAGATTGTTGAACATAAAAAAAGACCATGACAAAGAGATAATCAGTAACCTGCAAACATCTTGATAGCGGATGCTCCATCCTTCTTGACATTTTGCGTGTAGTTTGAACGTCTCGGTTCTTCCGCCAAAGAATGCATCGTTGATATCAAGAGGTTCCTCAATTATAAATTTATAAGTAAGTCATTTAAGAATAAAACAAAAATAAAACCTACTAGAATTCGATGCTTCATGAAGATTGTCCTCATCTCCTCGTCTCGACGCAGCATCTTGTTGATTTCGCACTCTCGGTAGACCTTCACCTTGTAGTTTGGCTCGAGTACGCTGAGCCTCAACTTGTTGTCACGCCTTATTTCGGCAGCGGTGCGGCCTAGTATGACGGCGTCATCCTGGTACGAGCAGATGCATGCGTGGTAGTAGCATCCATGTACCTACAAAATATTGTTTTAAAAACCCAAATGTTTCAACATTATCAGCTAACCTCGATAGCTACCGGCTTCTTGCCCTCTCTAGGAATGTAGCCGTCCACGTGGTATCTTGTTCCGGGGACTCTGTGTTCCCCTCCGTGGGTCGCGTCCTGAATCCTTTGTCCCTTCGTCTCACGAAGGTATCTGCAATAGTTTAAAATTGAACAAAGCATAAAGAGATTGAAATTTATTTGAGTAACTTACGCCAGAAACTTGAGGGCCAGGATGCTCTGCCTCTTGCATGGAAGCATCGGTGCTTCAATCGCCAGATTTTCCTTTTTCAGGAAATTTCTCCGGAAGATGAGCATCGCTGCACTTGCAGCTGTGACACTCTCATGGAATACGTGAGTGCCCGATATACGGAAGCACTCCGTGTCGAAGGCCGTTGCTCCTCTGCTGAGCAATGCCACATCAGAGTAGCAGTAGGCCAAAATTTCCTGCCGAAAGTTGAATTCTACTCCACTTTGAGCCGCGTGCCACTCCAAAAACTGTTGTTTCCCTTCCTCCTTCATTTGAGTGGGATTGTAGAAGGTGGAGTCCGGAATGGCTCCAATGTAGTTGTAGTTTTGCGGGCAGTTGAAGAGATGGGGAAAGTAGCCTGAATTGAAAATATTTTACAAGAGATGAGGGAAATAATTTAAATTGAAAATTTCTTACATCAACTGTACTTGAAAGAGAATACAACAAACCTTTCTTTAGTTCCGGTATTCCAAATGCCTTGGGGAACGATGCGAGGGGCATCTGCAGGAAGTTTAGCGTGTCCACAAACCGCACGCTCCTGTTAACCATGTGCATGAGCTTTAGTCCCGAGAGTATCATCTTACTCGGGACATCGTCGCTCGACATCATGGTTCTCAGCAGAAATTGACCGTCATACCTCAAGCAATACATGATTGAAGAGGGAGAGAAAACGAAAGAAATATATGAGTGTCAAGAGAGTAAGAAATTTGACTTACCCCTTTAGGTTATGCGCGAGAACCGTTGCGTTACGGTTTTCCTTCAGATTCAGCCACTTTACGAACTCGCTGACAAGGTCCCTGTTGCATCCATCCAAACCATGCCATACATGGACACGACGCCCTCCGCATTGGTTGCACGATTCTTGAGACTCGTGAGACTCTGGCGTGGTGTGCTGGCAGGCACTGCACGAGCGGATGGCGATGATGACGTTCGGCTTGTGAACGTTTTTGCCATTCTCGCTCACGACTGTCGACTGAACAAATGAATTGTTGAGGGCTAGTTTTGAGAGAGCTAGTGAGAGAGAGCTAGTTTAAAAAAAAAAATATGTACTACCTCAATATCGAAGGCGATGGTCTTGAGTCGAAATCTGGAGGAGATGGGACTCGCTGGTGCAACGAAGCATGTTGGATGGTCTTTAGGCATATCCGTTTTGCATCGAGGGCAAAACGACATGCCACATACGTGAGCTCGTCCTTTTCTTCCTTCGTCAATAACCTTCAATAGTATCGAGTAATGCCTTTTCCAAGGTGAACAAGTCAAGTAAATTGAATAACCTGATTGCACGTCTCACAGACTTGGACGCGCTCGCATCGTGATGCACCTCCTCGGACACCCTGCTCCAAGTGACGTTTGAAACAGTCTTCGTTGTTGAAGACGAATCGACACTGAGCGCATTCTTTATGCAGCTGGCCACTACACTCTTCAATGCGCGGATGGGTGCATAGAGAGCACCTCATGGGGCAGTTGTAATGGGCGTCTCTGTTCATGTAGATCGAGTTGCAATTCCCGCAATAGTAATGGCGGTCTGCAAAGAATTTTCTTGTGAATCTTTGTAATTAAAACATTAAACTGTCAACTAACAAATGATTTTTTTTTCTCTTTTGGATCTTTGTTATTAAAACAATAAACTGTCAACTAACCAAAGAATGCCGGGATTTTCTTGATGTGGTCGTAGTGGTTGGCCTTGAGTCGCAGTCCAATGACCTTTCCATCTCCAGCGAAAGGGCCTCGGAATAATGGATGCTTGGCTCCATCAAATACTATGAGCTGGTAGTCGGTGAGTCTCTCCTGCATCTCCTTGACATCCTTGAGATCGTACGATTCCTTTTCAGGAAGACCCAGTCGGTTGAGTAGCTCCAGAGCGTTGCTCTTTTGTGCGTTTGCGTATCGGGAGAGGGACCTCCATTTGGGGAAGTCTCTTTCCCGATTCAAGTAGGCAATGCCTACGACGATGGCTTTCGGGAGGCAGTTGTTTCCTTAATCAACACAATTGTTTAGCATATCGTTCTCGTACATCTGTTTTAAAATTTAGTATGTATACCCAATAATGGTATGTATACCCAATAGTTCAAAATTGTAATTTCACCAACACCAACCTATGACTTTGGTGATGTTGTCGTCTCGAGGGGACGCGTTGTTGGCCGGTCTACCCGATCCTGATGGCATATCCACCCAGGAAACACGCATTTCAAGCTGAAATTGTACATTTGAGGTGTGAGAAAAGTGAAACAAGGATTCGAATGTTTACTAACGTTTCCGAGAACCAATGGGGCGATGATGCCGGTACTCGTCTCGGCGATTGTCATCTCGCGCCGAAGCGTAGAGGCGCTGAACCTCGGATGAGGGACGGCCCTCATCCCAAAGTTCTTTGTGCTTCCGTCCTGTGTGACGCCCACGGACACGTACAAATTGCTCCCTGCCGGTTTCGATGTTTCTACGAGGTCGTGGACTACCTGTAAAAAAGGCATTTTTATGTTGATATTGAGTATGCATGGAAATAATAATAACTCAATAAATTATGTTATTAACCTTGTCGAAGAGGTCCTCAATGGAGGACGTGCCATTGGCCAACTCATTCAGCCTGAAGGTCAAGTTCTTTTGAACTACTCCAAATTTTTTAGAGTAGCTGTTGTCTTCCGCGGTGAGGTTGTAAAAGTCCCTCACATCATGTTGGACGCCGTTCACGATGAGACAGTCCTTTAAAACGCATTCTTTAGTACAATTAATAATAATATAAAAAATATAATAACAATAATAATAATAATAATAATAATAATAATAATAAATATAATAACAATAATAAATAATTAATACTTAATTAATAATAATAGTCCGGGCGTGGCATAATGGTTAGTGTCTTAGACCATTGTGCAAAGAGTCCCGAGTTCGACTCCCACCCCGGACAGATCCACCCAAACCAAGGGGGGTTAAGAAATGTTGGTAGTGCTCATGCACGAATCTGACTCTCCCCACTACTGCTAATCACACTAGCAGTGATCTGGCAGGCAGCCACTGGTTCTACCAGGATAGGTCTGTCCTGCATCTCAGGGGAGCGCGTACCCTGCCGCGAGGCGGGAACAAGCGCGAGGAAGATTTTTTTATTACTTAATTAATAATAATCGCATTCTTTAGTCCAATTATCAATTGATATTTTCTCAAGATTTACCTTTTCAATCTGATCCTCGTCTGAGTCATCTTCGTCGGAGGATGAGGGCTCCGAACTCTGCATTTCAACATCCAAAGATGTAGAGGGTCCCCCTCCATAATGTATTCTGTCCTGCTCCATCATCTCGACGTCCTCATAAGGGCAAGGCATCTCCTCCTGGAAACTTTCGGGTAAAATGTTTAGTTTTTTCAGAATGATAAAATGTAAAAGTCCCTCACATTGCTCAGGACATATCGAGACAATTCTTTAAAATACATTCTTTTGTACAATTATTTACTGTTTTTGGTGTTATATGAAGATATACCTTTTCAGTCTGCTCTTTGTCAGAGTCATCTTCTTCAAAGGTAGAGGATTCCAAACTCTGCATCTCAACATCCGAGGATGTTGAGGGCCCGCCTCCATACTGTATTCTATCCTGTTCCAGCATTTCGAGGTACTCCTCATAAGTGCACGGCATCTGCTAAAATAAACGTTGTGTTTAAAATGATTGTTTATTATCAAAATATTAAAGTATAACCATTTCAGGATTGTGATAAGCGTCCATGGCCGAGGCTCGATCTGACGTAAGTTATCTGGAATTGTTAGACAAATTAATAACACAATAATTCAGTTGACAGATTGGTTCTTATCCGGAGAAAATACAAGAAGACCCGTAGCCGAAAAGAAGATTCGTGCTGACGGACAAGGATACGAGAAGGTTGGTAATATTGAACCTAGGGCTAAAGAACAAATACAAATAACTTTTTTGTTACAAGGTTAACGAATCTAAAGAAAGTATCGAGAAGGTGAAGCCGATTCAATACGTCTTCAACATTGAGAAAGGAAGCAAAGTCGTCTTCAATTTTCACACCTTCAAGTGTAAGTTGACGTCAATCAGTCATCTTGTAGTTATCAAAACAATCACTCTCCCCCTCCTCCCGCATCTTCCGGTTCCTCTCTCTCTGTTTTACACACTATTTCTTTCTCTTACTCTCTCTTTGTTCCGTGATCTCAAGCTTCGCTAATGGAATGTCTGGAGATTGCATAAGCTGATAACAATAATCATCGGCCAGAAACTTGATATTTAGCTCTTTTAGCTTCATTAACCGGAAAAATGACATTTACCTATTTTAGCTTCATTCATGATCGGATGTAAGGTCAAGCTGTTGTGCTCTTTTTTTTTTTTGTCCTTTATCTATCTCTGACATTTGATTACTTCTCTTACTTTGGAAATTTTGATTATTTCAGAAATTTACCCCTTCCGGACCCCAACAAAACGCTTAAAGAATATGTTAGTTTTCTACTTTTGTCTTATTTAAAGATTTTTCGGTTTTTATCATCTTTTTTCACAAGTCTTTTTTTCGGTTAATCAGGATGGACACCCCAAAAGTCGAGAATGAGATGGGCAAAAACATGGACAAGAAGAAAAGCGACAAAAGGAAGATGAAGGTTTAAATTGATTCATAACGTATTTAAGGATGAAGTAGGCTTTCAACTGATTCACAAGGTATTGAGAATAAATAACCTTTTTTTTTTCCAGGTTGTAGAAGAGCGCAAGACGAAAGAGAGACGGCTTGATGAGGTTAATTTTACAGTTGGCAGATATGATATTAAATGTTTTTCGTTGTAATCAAACTCTGACATTATTGAAGGTGCCATATCGCCCCATAAGAGGAGACGAGAAGCTGGCTGCTTTTTCCCAACAATATCTAGGCCAGACACGTTCACATATGCTGTTGCTACAGCTTTGCCGGGCCTGTGGTGAGCGTCTTCCACTTGTGAACAAGGAGGTCGTTCATGAGGGCTTGCCTTGTCTGGTGGTACCTTTGTGCTCCACCTGCGTCTACACCAACCGTAAGAGCGGTTGTGACACATTTTTCAATATCGTCTTGAAAAATATACATAACCCTTGACTGAATATAGATTTTTTCCAAATGAACTGTTGAAATTAGATTTGTTATTACTCGATTTGTTTTTTCCTCTAAGTAATAAAATACTAAGCTATTCAGTTCATTTTATGTTTGTTTCGTTTTGTCTTTGAGATGATAAAATGTTGTTGCTAATCTTTGTGTTCTTTATTCTACAAAGGCGGAAGAATACGTGACGTATTCTTTACCGCAAAGAGTGCAAGTTGCGAGAGTAGGAGATGGCTTCCTTCCAAGATCGTATCCATAGATTATGCGTGTATGAAAACAGTGATTATTGGAAACACGTGATAAAAATTCTCAAATAAAAGATTCAAAAATACACATCGGAGAGAGTGTATAAAAAGTATGTCTTTCTGAGAAAGACTGCACTGTAAGAGAAAAACGCTAGAGAGCGTAAAAGAAAATAGCATGTAATATTGAGAGACGCAGATAAATGCATCTTGGATGATTATTTTTTAAAGAAATTCAGAGAAAAAATATCTAACAGAGTATAAAGATAGAGAGAGAGAGAGAGAGAGAGAGAGAGAGAGAGAGAGAGAGAGAGAGAGAGAGAGAGAGAGAGAGAGAGAGAGAGAGAGGAAAGAGAGGAAAAGAGAGAGAAGATAGAGAGAGAGATAAAGAGAGAGAGAGAGAAAAAAGAGGGAAGAGAGAGAGAAAAAAGAGAGAAAAAGAAAGAGAGAGAAAAAATAGAGAGAAAGAAAGAGAGAAAGAGAGAGAAGAGAGAGGGAAAGAGAGAGAAGATAGAGAGAGAGAAAGAGAGAGAGAGAAAAAAGAGAGAAGAGAGAGAGAAAAAAAAGAGAGAGAAAGAAAGAGAGAAAAAAATAGAGAGAAAGAAAGATAAATAGAGAAAGAGAGAGAGATAAAGATCAGCTGGAGTGATTCTTTGCGGTCAGAGAAAAAGTCTCTCGATTTAACACACTATTATTTTAGGTTACAGGAGCATCCACATCACACAGATTGAATTACTTTTCAAAAAAATGTGACACTTCAAAAACTTGGGTTGGAAGTTTCAAGTTTTTATAGTTGTTATTTCCTAGTTTCATAGACCATAAAAAGGTTAGAAACGTTTTTGAAGAGATAAACTCACGAAGTTTGAGCCTGAACTTATTTGAACGTGCTTTTCTGATTGTATAAACGTCAGAGTCAAATGCTCAGAAAATCCTCAGTCAGTTACTCTGAAAACTTTAAGCTCTATTTTATTTGAACAAGAAAGGAAGATTTAGGTTTTGCATAGAAGCAAATTCACTACATATTTTGCCAACGTACCAGTGACAGTTTATCAAAAAGCAAAAACATTGAGTGAGCAAACCACGAATTCAAGCAAGCCATGCTCTGTAGCTTGTTCGTCCTCTTAAGTTTTAACACTCAGCTAGGAACGTTAAATTAAGTTTATGCTCAAACTTGCGGAACAATTTCTTTTTTTTATTAAGTTTATCGTTTTTTTTTCTTTTCCAGTTTTCCGAAAAAAAACTCGCTTCTGAACAACTTCAGAGTCCATAATGATTAATAAAGAAGAAAAGAAGAACGAAAGCAATTAAAATTGAACACAATTTTTTCGGAAAAAACTTTTGTCTTTTAAACACATTTTTTTCAAGCCTAAAACATCACAAAAATAAAAACAACAATTTAATAAAAAAAAATTGAATCAGTTATGCGAAGACCACAATAGTTGACCTTCGCCTGAGATCTTCCTAGAAGTAGCTTACTTTCTACTAAAGTTATATCCGTTTTTTTAGTGGTGCCATGGAGTGGATCAAGGTCTTTCTACATGCGTCGATGAAAAAAGCTGTCAAGACGTGTTTGAAATCAACATTTCAAATATGACTGAGTTGATGAGCCCCATCTTAACCAGACAATCGAGCTGTAAGAAAGACGCAAGACTGGGCTGCGCACAAACACTTAGTGGAGTGAATTTGCGAATATCCTGCTCTTGCAACACAGATCTCTGCGACCGTTCAGGAAAATGGGACACTGATCTCGAAAGAATTCTTCAGCCATACCGGCGAATTTTCCTGGTTTGTGTTCTACAAAACTCCAGTTTTTTTTAAGAATATCAAAAAGTTCTTCACGTTGAAAAAAACTAAAAGAAGAATCGTAAGATTATTCAAGTTAATAAAGAGTGAAAAAACCACGCAATGGGGCGGAGAAGAGCTTTGAACAGAAAGATGATGACATTTCTCTGTTCCCAATTATAGTTCAATAAAGGTTAATGGGAAATGCTGAAATGTTTTTTTTTGAACGACCGCTCTCCGAGCGAGAGGGTCTGGTACAATGAAAAGTGAACTGAAGGGGAACAGAAGAGAAAAATTTTTCCAAGCTTTCAACTTTCCTGTTTTCCTATGTTTAGAGAGAATAAAAAAAGAAGAAAACAACAAAAGCCAAATATGAAATTAATTTGACTAATTATATTTAGGCAAAGAACATTTTATAAGTTAAGCAACTTTCTGTCAGAACTTTTTTCAGACGAAGCAGCAGAAGGTTGAAACCCCGTCGAACAATCAGCCGTCTTCCCCTTCATCGTCTCCAAGGAGCTTCTCCTATAGCTATACTACTCTAATCTTCCACACTCCTAAGGTGCCCTCATCAACGATGACGACGACGGAGGATCCTTCCGAAGTTAGTCACGTAACGATTCAGAAAATTATTTAAGAGAAGTTTTGAGTTGTGACAACACCGATAACTTATTGACGATGTGAGTTTTTGAATTGAACCTTACAATTTGCCAAATAAGAATATAAATGAGCGGTAAGAGAAAAACACGATTTACAGGACCTTTTTTGGACGCACTGTGAAGTCATCGCGATCCTTCTCGTCTTCTTCGGATTAGCGTCAATCGGCTTCGTTCTACTGACTTGTAAGTACTTTCAACTGACTATCTATTCGAATCTCCGGTCTTTTCCTCACCTCCCATTTGATTTATACTTGCAGTGCTGTTCACCTTCGAGTGGTCCTGGAAAGAAAAGTGCTGCGGCAAATACCGAGTTAGTTGTTCAATTTTGTCGGGTTTTCAATCGGGAACTAAGCAGTAAGTCGGCGATTAAAATTATCTTCTCGCTGATGATCCGGAGGGGAAACAAGAAAGATAACAATTGGTTAGAATGGACTTTGAAAAGAAGATTGGGGCATAGAAAAACTAGCTGTTTTAAGATTAGGGTTAAGTTAGAATAGACAATTTGATCCTTTTTGGATGTTGAAGTGCTTTACTCGTGAACGTTATCCTCATGAAAGTTTGTCCCTTTTCCAATTTTGTTCTCCTAGGAAAAAGTGGACATCGAAGCAAATCTCGGAGGAGTGGTGAATGAAGTTGCCGTCAAGAGGCCCATACTCAAAGCACGGAGAAGGGTCAAGAAAGTTCCCGCTGCTCCTCAGAACGTTAACCCTGTCGAGCCTACCAAAGTGGAAGAATCCCCTCTGATTCCCGTGTGAAGTTGTGATTTTTGCCTCTCAATGGAATGGATAGTGAAAGAGAAGGAAAGGGAATACATAGCATTCTATAAGTGATTATCTCTATCTGGTTTTGATTTAGCTATTTGAGCCTGATTTGTGACCTATTTTGTAAAAAGCAGATTACGAAAAAAATCCTACTTTTTTTCTTCCAATCTCTTTCATTTTATCGCTGAAATTCAATTTTATGAAAAGTTGGTCCCTCTTTTTTTACCCCAGCGATTCATGACCTCATCTCTGATTACAAATGTTGGAAATAGAACTGCGATCCAATTTCCCTTTCAAAAATGCATATTTTACGGTGTGTTCAGTGAATTAATTTAATTTGTTGTCAGAAGTAGTCGAGTCCCGGTAAATTTCGACTATTTGTGCTCCGTTTGTGTTTGTAGCAAGCACTTCAAATGGCTCGTCCATGACTCTGTATAAAAAAAACTACATATTCTTCTGATTTTAATGTGAGTTTTGATATGAACCTATTGGTTTTCCTAGCGTTTTGAAGTAATAAGCTATTCAAACGTCATTCATATATTTGATGAATAAACCGAAATAATGTTTCTGAGTTCGATCAAATCAGCTTTTCACTAGTGAGTTGTGAGTTGCAACTCATCCGGACAAGTCAAATATCCGCAACACTGAAAACCGGCTACAATTTAATGATGCAGGAGAGGAAGGAGGTTTGAGTGTGTTTTTTTAAAGAGACGGAGAAGTTTTTTTCGAAGAAGTTCAAAATGTCCCACCACGCATAAAGCTCACATTTGCATGGGATATATTTACTTTGTAGATAATTCAAGGATTCCCATAGAATATACGACGGACTATTTCTTATCTTTAGCACAAGAAGTATGTAAATTCTAAAGACTAATCATTAGAAAATGGAACATTTTCAACGATAGAAACAAAAAAATACTTTAAAAGCACTCCTATCATTAGCTTATTTGGGTGGAGCATGGATTTGCGCATAGATTTACCCGCAGTACGGCTTAGAGTAACACCCTAAGAAGCGACATCAATGCCAAGTCGATCTGCACTTGCAGGTGCTATGAAGGAGGTTCTTCTGCAAAACGTTATCTGCATGTACTTGCATACGGCCTCTTGTCTCATGATGTACCTTGCACGATTCGATTAACACCTCATTTTTTCATTTATCTTTCGTTCCTATTCTTTGCTGAAAATTCCAATGCGCTCATTGTTGGTTTCAAAATATTAATACGACATCTAATGAATATGTATGTTTGGTAGAGGCTCTGATAATGGAGCGCGTTGGATTATTTTCTCCTACAGTGCAAGCAGTACTTAAGCGTTCTACGAAAATTGTGCCGCTAATTTGAAAGAATGCACCTATTTTTGTAGCGATTAAAAGTTTTAAACTTTTTACCCTGTTGCGTATGAAAGTGTGTAGGGTTTGCGAGTCAAAGTTACTCGCTAACAGGGAAATTTGGGTTGAAAGACGAGACCGTTATGGCTGGAAAACGGGGCTGTTAGGTGGATAGAGGAAAAAACTATTCACCTAAACGGATCCATGACTTTCCGCGTCACGACATTTCCCACCGCGAAAACTCTCACCCAGATTTCGAAATTGGAGGCGACAAAAAATGATAAAAAGAATAAACTTTAGTGTTGCGAGTTGCAATTTAGCGAAAATTATTCGGCAAAGATCCTTGTCATCGAAATTTTGCTGTTTTAGCAATTCATTTTTCATACTAACAACTTTTCGATTTCTCATCATCGAGGAAACTTTTGAAAGAAAAAAACAAGATTATCAATGTGATTATTCTGATATGTTGTATGGGCCTTAAATGTGCATTGTCATGTGTGGGTGTGTAGCTCAGTGGGGGGAGCATTCGCCCGGAACGCGAAAGGTCACGGGTTCGGTTCCCGTCACACCACACAATTTTTGCACAAGTTTCTGCGAACAATCCGCTCCTCTGCTCGGTATAAAAATCCGTTGCTTGGGATCAACGAGGAGTAAGGAATACTCTTATTTACAGATATGATGTTGAAAAGCTTTTATAATGTTCAACTAAAAATTTAAAATCTTTGAGTTCGTCAGTCTTTGAAAGACTTCTAAGCTTGTGAGTATTCAATTTTCAGTGTAGTCATGTCAGCAATGCTTTTAGTTTTGCTTGTTTTTAGTTTATTCGAGCAGTTTGCTGGAAAAAAAGAAAGAACAATTCGTCCCAACTTTTTTGCACGTCCAAAACCCAAGAAGAAAGAATGTAAAAATAATCGACAGTTTTGTTGAACCAATAGGCCTACCCTACTCTCTAGTTTTCAAACACAAGCTCAAACAATAGCAAAGCTTAACCATTTTATTAAAGCATTCATGAATTATATCGAGTCTCATTTTGAGTTGTGCCTCATTCCATAACTTGCAATGAAAAAGAACGTTAATCTTGAAAAACCGGAAATCAACCTCATTTTTGTGAACGAACGCTAAACATTCACGTTTTCTTCTAAGAACAACGAATGGTTCCACTACTAGTGAAGATATTTTTTCTTGACTGTGTGATGTGGAGGACTCTGTGGACGGTTTTCATCGATTGATTTAAAGGGGCGTGTCACATCGAGAGACTTTTTCTCTGACCGCAAAGAATCACTCCAGCTTATCTTTATCTTTCTCTCTTTCTCTATTTATCTTTCTTTCTCTCTCTTTTTTCTCTCTCTCTTTCTCTCTCTCTCTCTTTCTCTCTCTCTTTCTTTATCTCTCTCTCTTTCTCTCTCTCTTTCTCTCTCTCTATTTCTCTCTCTCTCTTCTCTCCTTTTCTTTCTCTCTATTTCTCTATTTCTCTCACAATCATACACTATTTCTTTCTTTTTCTCTCTCTTTCTCTTTCTCTTTCTCTCTCTCTCTCTCTCTCTCTCTCTCTCTCTCTCTCTCTCTTTATACTCTGTCAGATATTTTTTTCTCTGAATCTCTTGAAAAACATAACCATCCACAATGATTTTATCTGCGTCTCTCAATATTACAAGTTATTTTCTTTTACACTCTCTAACGTTTTTCTCTTACAGTTCAGTCTTTCTCAGAAAGACACACTTTTTATACACTCTCTCCGATGTGTATTTTTGAATCTTTTATTAGACAATTTTTATCATATGTTTCCAATAATCACTGTTTTCATACACGCATAATCTATGGATACGATCTTGGAAGGAAGCCATCTCCTACTCTCGCAACTTGCACTTTTTGCGGTAAAGAATACGTCACGTGTTCTTCCGCCTTTGTAGAACAAAGAACACAAAGATTAGCAACATCATTTTATCATCTCAAAGACAAAACGAAACAAGCAATAGAGGAAAATTAACTACATAGCTTAGTATTTTATTACGTAGAGAAAAAAAAAGCAAACCAAGTAATAACAAATCAGAATACGTAATGTATTCTTTCGCCTTTGTAGAACAAAAAAAAACGAAGATTAGCAACAACATTTTATCATCTCAAAGACTAAACGAAACAAACATTAGACGAAAATGAACTAAATAACTTAGTATTTTATTAATTGGAGAAAAAAAAGCAAAGCGAGTAATAAAAAAATCTAATTTCAACAGTTCATTTATATAAATCTACATCATTCCTTATATCCATATGGGATTGTGTTGTACGTCCCCCGGACGATAACCCTTTTGTCAAACACAGCGTTCAACTTCTTCTTTTGAAGAAGAGATGTCACCGCGTGACTTCTCTCAGTGACTATTCTGTCGTAGATAACGGTGACAGGGAGAGGTTTTTCACCTTTCTTCATTTCCCTTACAAACTGGCGCATCTGCTCGAAATGAATCTTCTGCGACGCTTCGGACGTGAGAGGGAAGCCTTTACACTTTACCACGCTCTTTTCCTGCAAGAAATCAAGACATGTTTCTCCAATTTGAAATCCTAGTGAACCAATGAATGTAAAACTCTCACCATGCCGTCATGCGTGACGTATTTGTATGCGTAGGCTTTCGGCCCCTGCGACACGAACTCTGTTCCTTTTCCAGGAATTTCGTCCGTCAGGTCCCCGAGAAAGTTCCCCTTCAGCTCCTCCAGGGGATCCACTTCACTGTCTTTGTGAAGGTAGATGACCGAGTCCGTGTCTAAAAAAAAGGGTTGAAACAAAAAGAATCGGAATATAAAGCAAAGAATAACGAACAGATTTAAACGAACCACAATACAGCAGTCTGGAACTTTGCACTCGCGAGATGATATTGTATAGTGTCACTCGCGCGTAAGCCGTCGTGAGCACTGCCGACGCCAGGGAAGTTGTGCTTATCGGCTCGGAGTGGCCAGTCTTCTTCTTGAAGGAGACCCAAAGCTTCTCATCGGTGAGGACAATAATGTCCCCAACCTCGGTCTTGGCCTCGATCAGAAGGCTGTGCAGTCTTTCGGGGGAGACAATCATTTCCTGTTGTTTCCTTCCCGAGCGTTCTCCGAGTTTTCCCCACTAAAAATTCAGAATAAATTGTTTGTAATTATCTAATACACAGATAGAATCTTACCAAGGAGTTGAGCATCAGCTTTGCGACTTGTCTTGCTGCGCTGTTTGGCACCATCTTTGCAGGGTCGAGCGTCACTCCTTCTCTTCGATTGAAGGCCTCTATGTACTCGGCCTGCTTCATGGCGTCATCGCCAACGTCTCTAGGCCATCCGCTTGCCTCCTTCAAACAGCTTCATTTTTGAAAAGATCATATGAGAATCAACAACACACTACTAAACAATAATTAAAATCACTAACCGTTTTGAGCTTCACAAATGTGTTCATGTACTCGGAGAGAATACCGTGACGTACATGCCCGCTTTCAGGATTCATCTCGTATTGGCTCCAGTCCGCATAATGTCTTCCCTGAATTGTAGTAATGAATGACTGTGATATATGTATACATATATATGAAAAGTGACTACCTCATAGGCGTTCAGAACTGTATAGCCAGTTCTCAAGGCGAGCTTGATCTCCTCCGTGGTCCATGTTCCCTCGAAAGCTCTCTCCTCATCTGTATGTGCACAAGAACTCTCTGGGGACTTTTCCAGAGCACATTGTTGACATAGTGCGTAGATGCACTTTCCTCCCACTCTCATACATAGAACCGGTAGATGCAGTTTGGGTGGTGCCAATACCTGAACAATAGGATTGTAAATAAGTAACAGGAAAGCGTTACAAGTTCATCAAGAAAACATACTCTGCACTTGAGGAATCCATTTACGCCCAAATCTTGTGCATCATTGATTGGGCACGGGATATCCTCTCCAGAAACGTAGACTCCAACGCCGATAGGATATGGCTTGTACTTGTTGGTGAATGGGTACAGACTGAAAGCAGATTGTTGAACATGAAAAAGACCATGACAAAGAGATAATAAGTAACCTGCAAACATCTTGATAGCGGATGCTCCATTGACATTTTGCGTGTAGTTTGAACGTCTCAGTTCTTCCGCCAAAGAACGCATCGTTGATATCAAGAGGCTCCTCAATTATAAATTTATAGGCAAGTCGTTTAAGGAGAAAACAAAAATAAAACTTACTAGAATTCGATGCTTCAAGAACATGTTCCTCATCTCCTCATCTTGACGCAGCATTTTGTTGATTTCACACTCCCGATAGACCTTCACCTTGTAGTTTGGCTCGAGTACGCTGAGCCTCAACTTGTCGTCACGTCTTATTTCGGCAGCTGTACGGCCCAGTATGACGGCGTCATCCTGGTATGAGCAGGTGCCTGCGTGGTAGTAGCATCCATGTACCTACAAAATATTGTTTTAAAAAACCCAAATGTTTCAACATTATCAGCTAACCTCGATAGCTACCGGCTTCTTGCCCTCTCTAGGAGTGTAGCCGTCCACGTGGTATCTTGTTCCAGGGACTCTGTGTTCCCCGCCGTGCGTTGCGTCCTGAATCCTTTGTCCCTTCGTCTCACGAAGGTATCTGTAATAGTTTAAAGTTGAACAAAGCACAAAGAGATAGAAATTTATTTGATTAACTTACGCCAGAAACTTGAGGGCTAGGATGCTCTGTCTCTTGCATGGAAGTATCGGTGCTTCAATCGCCAGATTCTCCTTTTTCAGAAAATTTCTCCGGAAGATGAGCATAGCTGCACTTGCAGCTTTGACACTCTCATGGAAAACGTGAGTGCCCGATATACGGAAGCACTCCGTGTCGAAGGCCGTTGCTCCTCTGCTGAGCAATGCTACATCAGAGTAGCAGTAGGCCAAAATTTTCTGCCGAAAGTTGAATTCTACTTCACTTTGAGCCGCGTGCCACTCCAAAAACTGTTTTTTCCCTTCCTCCTTCATTTGAGTGGGATTGTAGAAGGTGGAGTCAGGAACGGCTCCTATGTAGTTGTAGTTTTGCGGGCAATTGAAGAGATGGGGGAAGTAGCCTAAATTGAAAATATTTTACAAGAAACGAGGTAAATAATTTAAATTGAAAATATTTTACATCAACTGTACTTGAAAGAGAATACAACAAACCTTTCTTTAGCTCCGATATTCCAAATGCCTTAGGGAACGATGCGAGTGGCATCTGCAGGAAGTTTAGCGTGTCCACAAACCGCACGCTCCTGTTGACCATATGCATGAGCTTTAGTCCCGAGAGTATCATCTTACTCGGGACATCGTCGCTCGACATCATGGTTCTCAGCAGAAATTGGCCGTCATACCTCAAGCAATACATGATTGAAGAGAGAGAGAAAACGAAAGAAATATATGATTGTCAAGAGAGTAAGAAAGTTGGCTTACCCCTTTAGGTTATGCACGAGAACCGTTGCGTTACGGTTTTTCTTCAGGTTCAGCCACTGGACGAACTCGCTGACAAGGTCCCTGTTGCATCCATCCAAACCATGCCATACATGGACACGACGCCCTCCGCACTGATTGCACGATTCTTGAGAATCGTGAGACTCTGGCGTGCTGTGCTGGCAGGCACTGCACGAGCGGATGGCAATGATGACGTTCGGCTTGTGAACGTTTTTGCCATTCTCGCTCACAACTGTCGACTGAACAAATGATTCGTTGAGAGCTAGTTTTGAGAGAGATAGTGAGAGAGAGCTAGTTTTAAAATAAAAAAAAGTACTACCTCAATATCGAAGGCGATAGTCTTGAGTCGAAATCTGGAGGAGATGGGACTCGCTGGTGCAACGAAGCATGTTGGGTGGTCTTTAGGCATGTCCGTTTTGCATCGAGGGCAAAACGACATGCCGCATACGTTAGCTCGTCCTTTTCGTCCTTCGTCAATAACCTTCAATAGTATAGAGTAACGCTTTTTTTTTCCAAGGTGAAAAGTCGAGTAAATTGAATAACCTGATTGCACGTCTCACAGATTTGGACGCGCTCACATCTTGATGCACCTCCTCGGACACCCTGCTCCAAGTGACGTTTGAAGCAGTCCTCGTTGTTGAAGACAAATCGACACCGAGTGCATTCTTTATGCAGCTGACCACTACACTCTTCGATGCGAGGGTGGGTGCAGAGAGAGCACCTCATGGGGCAGTTGTAATGGGCGTCTCTGCTCTTGTAGAGCGAGTTAAAATTCCCGCAATAGTACTTGCTGTCTGTAAAGATTTTTCTTGTGAATCTTTGTGATTAAAACATTAAACTGTCAACTAATCAAAGAATTTTTTCTCTTTTGGAACTTGAATATCAAAACATTAAACTGTCAACTAATCAAAGATTTTTTTCTCTTCTGGATATTGATTATTAAAACATTAAACTGTCAACTAACCAAAGAATGCAGGGATTTTTTTGATGTGGTCGTAGTGGCTGGTCTTGAGTCGCAGTCCAATTATCTTTCCATCTCCAGCGAATGGACCTCGGAACAAAGGATGCTTGGCTCCATCAAATACTATTAGCTGGTAGTCGGTGAGTCTCTCCTGCATCTCCTTGACATCCTTGAGATCGTACGATTCCTTTTGG
Organism: Allodiplogaster pararmata; assembly: GCA_964056735.1. NCBI lineage: Eukaryota > Metazoa > Nematoda > Chromadorea > Rhabditida > Diplogasteridae > Allodiplogaster > Allodiplogaster pararmata. Next base: position 24,136,765 of record OZ057406.1, on the reverse strand, counting down.
GGAAGACCCAGTCGGTTAAGCAGTTCCAGCGCAGCCTTCTGCTGAGGCTTCATGAACCGAGAAATAGCTTTCCATTTGAGGGAGTCTCTTTCTCGATTCAAGTATGCAATGCCTACGGCGATGGCTTTCGGGAGGCAGTTGTTCCCTTAATCAACATAATTGTTCAGCATTTCGTTCTCGTACATCTTTTTTATTAAAATGTATGTATAGTATGTATACTTTTGTTCAAAAATAGTTCAAAACAAATTGTAATTTCACCAACACCAACCTATGACTTTGGTGATGTTGTCGTCTCGAGGAGACGCGTTGCTGGCCGGGTCACCCGATCCTGATGGCATATCCACCCAGGAAACACGCATTTCGAGCTGAATTTCTACATTTATAGGGTAAAAAAAAAGAAAAAAAGATTCGAATGTTTACTAACGTTTCCAAGAACCAAAGGGGCTATGATGCCGGTACTCGTCTCGGCGATTGTCATCTCGCGCCGAAGCGTAGAGGCACTGAACCTCGGATAAGAGACGGCCCTCATCCCAAAGTTCTTTGTGCTTCCGTCCTGTGTGACTCCCACGGACACGTACAAATTGCCCCCTGCCGGTTTCGATGTTTCTACAAGGTCGTGGACTACCTGTAAAAAAAGAAGGCATTTTCTAATGTTGATATTGAGTATGCAAGGATATAATAATAACTCAATAAATCATGTTATTAACCTTGTCGAAGAGGTCCTCAATGGAGGACGTGCCATTGGCCAACTCATTCAGCCTGAAGGTCAAGTTCTTTTGAACTTTTTTTGATTTTTTTCTTTTTCTTTTGAAATTCTTTTGAACAACTCCGGAAATGAACGTCAACATCAAACTAAAGTTGACTGTAAGAGCCGAATGATGTTTCTTCGAACTGATTCGGTGGCATTTCTTCAAGTTGAATATATTTATGTTCCTACGCAGCGCAATCGATAAAACATATTAAACTAAACTGAATTTATTTAGCGCTGGTTTTCAAATTTACAGAAAATTTTACTTCTCGTTTTGATCCGATAAAAAACAACAAAAAAAATTTTCTCGTTTTGACACGATAAAAAATATCCCTTTCAATAACAACCCTAAAATATTATAAATCACCGTGCGAATTGCTCTGACCTTGAAAGTTGGCGTCCTCGGAGTTGTGGGCTGAAAATAATATTCAAATAAAACAAAAAATATTCTATTGGTTTTTAGAGAACTTAATATCTAAACAAGTTACTCGTATTCTCAGAAAATCATTAAAAGGATCGCTTTTCATAGGAGACCTTGAATGAAGAGAAGCTAGCGAGCCTTTTCTTAGGAGAGCTTGAATAAGGAGAAGCTAGCGAGTCTTTTCATAGGAGGCCTTGAATAAGGAGAAGCTAGCGAGCCTTTTCATAGGAGGCCTTGAATAAGGAGAAGCTAGCGAGCCTTTTCATAGGAGGCCTTGAATAAGGAGAAGCTAGCGAGCCTTTTCATAGGAGTCCTTGAATAAGGAGAAGCTAGCGAGCCTTTTCATAGGAGTCCTTGAAAAAGGAGAAGCTAGCGAGCCTTTTCTTAGGAGGCCTTGAATAAGGAGAAGCTAGCGAGCCTTTTCATAGGAGTCCTTGAATAAGGAGAAGCTAGCGAGCCTTTTCATAGGAGTCCTTGAATAAGGAGAAGCTAGCGAGCCTTTTCTTAGGAGGCCTTGAATAAGGAGAAGCTAGCGAGCCTTTTCATAGGAGGCCTTGAATAAGGAGAAGCTAGCGAGCCTTTTCATAGGAGTCCTTGAAAAAGGAGAAGCTAGCGAGCCTTTTCATAGGAGGCCTTGAAAAAGGAGAAGCTAGCGAGCCTTCACAATTTCAACTCCATTTTGCCCGATCTGTGTCTCTCGTCTGCCCTTTAGTTCTAGTTTACTTCTCATCTTTCTAGATCTCCTTCACTCGAAAAGCAAATCGAAAAACAAATCTTTATTAGCACGGCTATTCATTCCTCATACAAAGAATATTCGAAGAGACTCCAACCAAAATAGCCAGTCGATATGGGCGGAGAATTTCATGTATTCGGTCTTTGAAATGGCTGATGTTGTTGCATTTCTCCGTGTTGCATTTGAACTCGATGAAAAGTTTGGGTCCAGTGATATATGCGCGGAAGCCAAGCACATTTAAACCGGTGCACCCAGCTCTCACGTATTGTGCTTTCTCAGGGAAGAAGACCTCCTTGCGGTCAGTGATGTTGACGTTGATCTCGAAGTAGCAGATGGGCATGCGAGGCCAGCAGTAATACGGATTGTGTACGGAAAAATGGCGTGCTGGATATTTGATGCATTCCTGAACGGATTAAAGATTTTTTTCCAAAAAAAACTTCGAAAGCTTTTATATTATAGCTTTAGAAATTGTAAAACTATTCAACAATAAGAGCACATGCTATACCCATGCACAGGGAAGGGGGAGAGGAGAGGGGGGAATATTGTTTTTTGTGTGGTACTGTAATGCGTCAGGTAACACCGAACAATAAAAATTTAAAAACTTTTCTGTTCAAAAAATCAGATTCAAAGCGATCAATTCTAACCAAAAACAATTACAAAAGCACTTCGGCTATTTTTAAGTTATCTGCTAGTTTTTTTTCTTCTTAAACAGTCTTCTCGTTGGATGGACGGTTCAGCATTGAACTGAGAATATCTATGAATGAAGCAGAAGCGCTTCTCCTGAGAGTTGAAACGTTCCCAGATTTTGAAGAATTCTGCCGAACCTCCCCCCTTTTTTGATGACCTCCCCTTTTTAGATGTTTTTAGCTAACGTGAATTAAGGTTCTAAAAATAGTTTCTAAGCAGTGAAACTATTAAAAGAAGAATAGTTGCAGAGTCTCCTGCTATTTTTATTAGACGGTGAGCGAAAAACAGAGAATCTGCAAGAAATTTACCAGAGTGGTGTCGTATAAAGAGAAAGCAGCACAGGAAAAATGATGTTCAGTCCAGCCTGCGAAGTGCACAGATAGAACCAAGATGGTCTTGAACTGGAAAAACCTTAAACGTTTAATTCTGTCCTCAGTAGTGTCAACAAACGATCATAGGTGATAAAAACAAATTGGAATTGACCCATCGGCACATGCAGATGCGTGAAATCTCCATTGTTTCACCTTTGTAGTTTTTTGCTGACGATGCTTCTGAAAATGAAGGAAACTGGGGAAAAATTTTGCGTAGCGATAGAAAAATCGAAGTCAACGAATAAGAGTCTAGAAGTTTATGAGAAAGTTCATTATTATGTAAAGCTGACCAGTCTCGACCTTTTGAGATTGAAAAAATGAGGGTACCAAAAACGAGGACATGATTGTGGGAGTCGTATAAAATTGAAAAAGAAAGATGACGAGTCATTGAAAAATAATGAGAATGGTAGGGTGTGAAACATTTTCCATGTGTTTCATTCTTTCATAATTTCCGAAAGGAAAGCGGTTCGTTTTTTTTTATTATTCTGTTCGATTAAAGCGTTGCACGAGTTTTTTGATAATATCTTAACTTTATTGACTATATAAGTTTCGATTTTTTTCACATTCGTGTTTTTCTGCACCTTTTTATCCGATTAACTGTTGTGGGCATAAAAAGCGCATCGTATAAAATTGTTTCTGAGACTAAAAATCTAAACTGTTTAACACTAATTTTTTAAACAACGCATGGAATTCTCATTGTTTTTAGTTTTTGAGATCGGCGCAATTTTTTTCTCCAACTTGTTAGCACACGACATTGATTCTTCGGAAAAAAAGAGCAGAATAATTACTGAAGTGAACTAGAAAACTCACGGTTCAGAAATCTATGAGTGGAAATTGCAGAAATCCTTCATGAATCCCACTCATACGAGTTGTGAGCACGTCTTGGACAACAAAGTTATTGTCAAACTCAGCCAGGTTTGAAGCGAACATCGAAAACGCAGAGTTTTTAGAAAAAAATATTTATTTAACGTACTTGTAAATTACAACTTTAGCTTTATGATAAAATGTTTAGGAGTCAACTCAAAAAATTTTGAAGCTCCACAGAAAATAAAACATTACAGTTGGGCAAAGCTGGCTTACTCCATCTACTTCTTTTACTTGGCAGTCTCACGTGGATCCCGAGTTTGGCGATCGTATGTGACATAATACTCTTGATTAAACAGAATTTGAAGACAAGCTACACTTGGAGTCTCAAAATGTCACTAGATGATTTGATCATGAGTCTTATCGAGTTTTTAGCATGTAAAAAACACCTTTCGAATAAAATCACAATTTTGATGAAAAAAAATTAAAAAACTTACTTCCTGCAGAAAAGTTAAAATTTTTTTGCATATTCTTAGCGAAACATTCTTTAAGTTCTTAGATTGCTACTAGTCAAAAAAGGTGTCATGTCATTCAAAGAAAACAAAAACTATTTTTTTATGTTGGTAATCTGGAATTATGAGAAGAGAGCTATGAAAAAAGGGCATGGAAGGAAGAGCTTCTCATTATTCTGGAAACATTTGCTCAATGAAAAATCATTTGTAAAAACTTTCTACAGTGCTGGTGGATGATCTCTATGAATGGCTCAATTTTCCAGTTTTGTTAACTGGAAAATTACGTTAGACTATAAAATTCAAAGCGCGTCCTACAAATGAATTTTTGCGAGCAAAGTCCTGAACTCAGTTCACTAAATGTGTTAGAGCTTTCGAAATGTATTCATAGCAATTTATTTAATCATTTGACAAATCTTGATGTATAAGAAAAAAGTAACATTTTGTTGATGACTTTTTTTTTGAAGTACAACAACTGGCGAAGGTTAACCATTGTGGTCTCGCCATAAATGACTCAGTTTTGATTGACTTACTTTTCAAAAAAAATGTGACACTTCAAAAACTTGGGTTGGAAGTTTCAAGTTTTTATTGTTGTTATTTCCTAGTTTTATAGACCATAAAAAGGTTAGAAACGTTTTTGAAGAGATAAACTCACGAAGTTTGAGCCTGAACTTATTTGAACGTGCTTTTCTGATTGTATAAACGTCAGAGTCAAATGCTCAGAAAATCCTCAGTCAGTTACTCTGAAAACTTTAAGCTCTAACTTATTTGAACAAGAAAGGAAGATTTAGGTTTTGCATATAAGCAAATTCACTACATATTTTGCCAACGTACCAGTGACAGTTTATCAAAAAGCAAAAACATTGAGTGAGAAAACCACGAATTCAAGCAAGCCATGCTCTGTAGCTTGTTCGTCCTCTTAAGTTTTAACACTCAGCTAGGAACGTTAAATTAAGTTTATGCTCAAACTTGCGGAACAATTTCTTTTTTTTATTAAGTTTATCGTTTTTTTTTCTTTTCCAGTTTTCCGAAAAAAACTCGCTTCTGAACAACTTCAGAGTCCATAATGATTGATAAAGAAGAAAAGAAGAACGAAAGCAATTAAAATTGAACCCAATTTTTTTGGAAAAAACTTTTGTCTTTTAAACACATTTTTTTCAAGCCTAAAACATCACAAAAATAAAAACAACAATTTAATTTAAAAAAAATTGAATCAGTTATGCGAAGACCACAATAGTTGACCTTCGCCTGAGATCTTCCTAGAAGTAGCTTACTTTCTACTAAAGTTATATCCGTTTTTTTAGCGGTGCCATGGAGTGGATCAAGGTCTTTCTACATGCGTCGATGAAAAAAGCTGTCAACACGTGTTTGAAATCAACATTTCAAATATGACTGAGTTGATGAGCCCCATCTTAACCAGACAATCGAGCTGTAAGAAAGACGCAAGAATGGGCTGCGCACAAACACTTAGTGGAGTGAATTTGCGAATATCCTGCTCTTGCAACACAGATCTCTGCGACCGTTCAGGAAAATGGGACACTGAACTCGAAAGAATTCTTCAGCCATACCGGCGAATTTTCCTGGTTTGTGTTCTACAAAACTCCAGTTTTTTTTAAGAATATCAAAAAGTTCTTCACGTTGAAAAAAAACTAAAAGAAGAATCGTAAGATTATTCAAGTTAATAAAGAGTGAAAAAACCGCGCAATGGGGCGGAGAAGAGCTTTGAACAGAAAGATGATGACATTTCTCTGTTCCCAATTATAGTTCAATAAAGGTTAATGGGAAATGCTGAAATGTTTTTTTTTGAACGACCGCTCTCCGAGCGAGAGGGTCTGGTACAATGAAAAGTGAACTGGAGGGGAACAGAAGAGAAAAATTTTTCCAAGCTTTCAACTTTCCTGTTTTCCTATGTTTAGAGAGAATAAAAAAAGAAGAAAACAACAAAAGCCAAATATGAAATTAATTTGACTAATTTTATTTAGGCAAAGAACATTTTATAAGTTAAGCAACTCTCTGTCAGAACTTTTTTCAGACGAAGCAGCAGAAGGTTGAAACCCCGTCGAACAATCAGCCGTCTTCCCCTTCATCGTCTCCAAGGAGCTTCTCCTATAGCTATACTACTCTAATCTTCCACACTCCTAAGGTGCCCTCATCAACGATGACGACGACGGAGGATCCTTCCGAAGTTAGTCACGTAACGATTCAGAAAATTATTTAAGAGAAGTTTTGAGTTGTGACAACACCGATAACTTATTGACGATGTGAGTTTTTGAATTGAACCTTACAATTTGCCAAATAAGAATATAAATGAGCGGTGAGAGAAAAACACGATTTACAGGACCTTTTTTGGACGCACTGTGAAGTCATCGCGATCCTTCTCGTCTTCTTCGGATTAGCGTCAATCGGCTTCGTTCTACTGACTTGTAAGTACTTTCAACTGACTATCTATTCGAATATCCGGTCTTTTCCTCACCTCCCATTTGATTTCTACTTGCAGTGCTGTTCACCTTCGAGTGGTCCTGGAAAGAAAAGTGCTGCGGCAAATACCGAGTTAGTTGTTCAATTTTGTCGGGTTTTCAATCGGGAACTAAGCAGTAAGTCAGCTTATCTTCTACCAGAAAATGTTCTCCATTTGTAATAGCGGCGATTAAAATTATCTTCTCGCTGATGATCCGGAGGGAAAACAAGAAAGATAACAATTGGTTAGAATGGACTTTGAAAAGAAGATTGGGGCATAGAAAAACTAGCTGTTTTAAGATTAGGGTTAAGTTAGAATAGACAATTTGATCCTTTTTGGATGTTGAAGTGCTTTACTCGTGAACGTTATCCTCAGGAAAGTTTGTCCCTTTTCCAATTTTGTTCTCCTAGGAAAAAGTGGACATCGAAGCAAATCTCGGAGGAGTGGTGAATGAAGTTGCCGTCAAGAGGCCCATACTCAAAGCACGGAGAAGGGTCAAGAAAGTTCCCGCTGCTCCTCAGAACGTTAACCCTGTCGAGCCTACCAAAGTGGAAGAATCCCCTCTGATTCCCGTGTGAAGTTGTGATTTTTGCCTCTCAATGGAATGGATAGTGAAAGAGAAGGAAAGGGAATACATAGCATTCTATAAGTGATTATCTCTATCTGGTTTTGATTTAGCTATTTGAGCCTGATTTGTGACCTATTTTGTAAAAAGCAGATTACGAAAAAAATCCTACTTTTTTTCTTCCAATCTCTTCCATTTTATCGCTGAAATCCAATTTTATGAAAAGTTGGTCCCTCTTTTTTTACCCCAGCGATTCATGACCTCATCTCTGATTACAAATGTTGGAAATAGAACTGCGATCCAATTTCCCTTTCAAAAATGCATATTTTACGGTGTGTTCAGTGAATTAATTTAATTTGTTGTCAGAAGTAGTCGAGTCCCGGTAATTTTCGACTATTTGTGCTCCGTTTGTGTTTGTAGCAAGCACTTCAAATGGCTCGTCCATGACTCTGTATAAAAAAAACTACATATTCTTCTGATTTTAATGTGAGTTTCATTAATGATATGAACCTATTGGTTTTCCTAGCGTTTTGAAGTAATAAGCTATTCAAACGTCATTCATATATTTGATGATTAAACCGAAATAATGTTTCTGAGTTCGATCAAATCAGCTTTTCACTAGTGAGTTGTGAGTTGCAACTCATCCGGACAATTCAAATATCCGCAACACTGAAAACCGGCTACAATTTACTGATGCAGGAGAGGAAGGAGGTTTGAGTGTGTGTTTTTTTAAAGAGGCGGAGAAGTTCACTAGGATTTCAAATTGGAGAAACATGTCTTGATTTCTTGCAGGAAAAGAGTGTGGTAAAGTGTAAAGGCTTCCCTCTCACGTCCGAAGCGTCGCAGAAGATTCATTTCGAGCAGATGCGCCAGTTTGTAAGGGAAATGAAGAAAGGTGAAAAACCTCTCCCTGTCACCGTTATCTACGACAGAATAGTCACTGAGAGAAGTCACGCGGTGACATCTCTTCTTCAAAAGAAGAAGTTGAACGCTGTGTTTGACAAAAGGGTTATCGTCCGGGGGACGTACAACACAATCCCATATGGATATAAGGAATGATGTAGATTTATCTAAATGAACTGTTGAAATTAGATTTTTTTTATTACTCGCTTTGCTTTTTTTTCTCCAATTAATAAAATACTAAGTTATTTAGTTCATTTTCGTCTAATGTTTGTTTCGTTTAGTCTTTGAGATGATAAAATTATGTTGCTAATCTTCGTTTTTTTTTTGTTCTACAAAGGCGAAAGAATACATTACGTATTCTGATTTGTTATTACTCGGTTTGCTTTTTTTTTCTCTACGTAATAAAATACTAAGCTATGTAGTTAATTTTCCTCTATTGCTTGTTTCGTTTTGTCTTTGAGATGATAAAATGATGTTGCTAATCTTTGTGTTCTTTGTTCTACAAAGGCGGAAGAATACGTGACGTATTCTTTACCGCAAAGAGTGCAAGTTGCGAGAGTAGGAGATAGCTTCCTTCCAAGATCGTATCCATAGATTATGCGTGTATGAAAACAGTGATTATTGGAAACATATGATAAAAATTGTCTAATAAAAGATTCAAAAATACACATCGGAGAGAGTGTATAAAAAGTGTGTCTTTCTGAGAAAGACTGCACTGTAAGAGAAAAACGTTAGAGAGTGTAAAAGAAAATAACTTGTAATATTGAGAGACGCAGATAAAATCATTGTAGATGGTTATGTTTTTCAAGAGATTCAGAGAAAAAAATATCTGACAGAGTATAAAGAGAGAGAGAGAGAGAGAGAGAGAGAGAGAGAGAGAGAGAGAGAGAGAGAGAGGAGAAAGAGAAAGAGAAAGAGAGAGAGAAAAAGAAAGAAATAGTTTATGATTGTGAGAGAAATAGAGAAATAGAGAGAAAGAAAAGGAGAGGAGAGAGAGAGAGAAATAGAGAGAGAGAAAGAGAGAGAGAAAGAGAGAGAGATAAAGAAAGAGAGAGAAAGAGAGAGAGAAAGAGAGAGAGAGAGAAAAAAGAGAGAGAAAGAAAGATAAATAGAGAAAGAGAGAAAGATAAAGATAAGCTGGAGTGATTCTTTGCGGTCAGAGAAAAAGTCTCTCGATGTGACACGCCCCTTTAAATCAGTCGATGAAAACCGTCCACAGAGTCCTCCACATCACACAGTAGAACGCTTAAGTACTGCTTGCACTGTAGGAGAAAATAATCCAACGCGCTCCATTATCAGAGCCTCTACCAAACATACATATTCATTAGATGTCATATTAATATTTTGAAACCAACAATGAGCGCATTGGAATTTTCAGCAAAGAATAGGAACGAAAGATAAATGAAAAAATGAGGTGTTAATCGAATCGTGCAAGGTACATCATGAGACAAGAGGCCGTATGCAAGTACATGCAGATAACGTTTTGCAGAAGAACCTCCCTCATAGCACCTGCTAGTGCAGATCGACTTGGCATTGATGTCGCTTCTTAGGGTGTTACTCTAAGCCGTACTGCGGGTAAATCTATGCGCAAATCCATGCTCCACCCAAATAAGCTTATGATAGGAGTGCTTTTAAAGTATTTTTTTGTTTCTATCGTTGAAAAAGTTCCATTTTCTAATGATTAGTCTTTAGAATTTAAATACTTCTTGTGCTAAAGATAAGAAATAGTCCGTCGTATATTCTATGGGAATCCTTGAATTATCTACAAAGTAAATATATCCCATGCAAATGTGAGCTTTATGCGTGGTGGGACATTTTGAACTTCTTCAAAAAAACTTCTCCGCCTCTTTAAAAAAGCACACACTCAAACCTCCTTCCTCTCCTGCATCAGTAAATTGTAGCCGGTTTTCAGTGTTGCGGATATTTGACTTGTCCGGATGAGTTGCAACTCACAACTCACTAGTGAAAAGCTGATTTGATCGAACTCAGAAACATTATTTCGGTTTAATCATCAAATATATGAATGACGTTTGAATAGCTTAATACTTCAAAACGCTAGGAAAACCAATAGGTTCATATCATTAATGAAACTCACTATAAAATCAGAAGAATATGTAGTTTTTTTTATACAGAGTCATGGACGAGCCATTTGAAGTGCTTGCTACATCTAAGAAAATACCATAAGGAATCGAATTGGTACACAAAACCCCGCCCGGCCCCCCCCCCGCGAAAATTTTTCTGATAAATTTAGGTGACCTATGTTTGTGACAATTAACTATGTCATAATGTCCGGATAGCACCCAATGGCAGATAATTTTTTTCATTATATCGAATTCACTCGCAAACTTTTTATCATATTCGCTATTGTGGTCAATATTAACATTTTTTTCCTTTTTAAAAGATACATTTAAAAATTTGAAAGACTAAAAGACCCCGAGATTAACCCTCGTTGACATAAAAGTGAATAATCAGGCAGGAGAGTCTCTTCCTTTGGAAATGGAAGAGTACGAAGAGGACAGCAAGGAAGACAATGACATGGTACACAAGACCGTCCTCAAGCTGCCGAACGGCACTCCCGGCTCACCCTTCACGACCGTCCAGGCAAGCCAGGTTGTCATTGGTCATCAGGATGCTATTGACTGGTTGCCTTCATCTGGGCCATGAATTGACTGGTTGCCTTCATCTGGGCCATGAATTGACTGGTTGCCTTCATCTGGGCCATCAATCACAATACAAAACATGTACATACAGGAAGCACATTTGAAAGAAGATTGCTCTTGGAGCAGGCAACGGTTTAGAGCAGAAATAAGCGAGCTCTAACTGAAAGACCTTTGAAAAGAAAGCCTCGGCACAATAGTGGTCCAAAATGTATTCTAGAATTTATACCCCTCCCAACCCCTCTCTCCCGCCCCTTACGCTCTCAAAGCGTTGGTTTTTGAAAACTCACTTACTGAAGCGTTCGACCTATTTTTTCGGCTAGCACTTGCGAGAAGCACATTTGACAGGAGTTCCTTCCAACTCGTGAAGTGTACCGTTGCAGAAGCTGCAATCAGTAAGAGAATGGCTAAAAGTGGATCTCTCCCCCCAAGATGTTCTAACCGCCGACATTTCGACTCTCATGGATGATATGACCATGGTGCGTTTTGTGAATTTAATTAAGCGTATTCAATCCAGATCATTTGCCGAAATTTGATAACTTGACTGAATTTCATAGTTTGAATATGTCTTGATGTTTGAATAGATCCCCCGAGTAGGCTTGAAGTTTCCACTTTTAACTTCAAAAAAACCTAATCATTATAAGCTATGAATACTGATACTTTTCATTCAAAATAATGAAGCTTTTTCTCGATTCTAAAACATCTGAGAAAAAAACTCTGTAAAGTTCTTTTCGAGGTCACTGAAAAAGGGATCAAACAAAAAAATTTGGCCATGAGCCAGTTCACTTATACTGAATTCAGAAGTATTCGACGTCCGACGAATCGTTCGAAGTGATTGAGAGATGCGGAGAAGCGGTGCCTAGTAAAGTTGGCATTTTGCCCTAGTCACAATTATGAAAACTGTTCATAGTTCATTTCATAACTGGTATGTTTTGTTAATTGGCTGCTGCGATTTTTTATGATCTGCCAGAAATTCGTGAAAATAGAGTGATTGTTTAAAACAACGGGGACTTACAAGTGAAAATGATTTCTAATTTTGATTTCGTGATTCCATTCATGAACGTTCGTTTTTTGGCCAATTTTACTGATCTTTTCCATTAACGACGGATACGTGAATACATCTTGAAGGTGGCCTTTGTGCCGAATCTTGCCAAGCTGACCGGTTTTCTATTTGATCAAGAAACGTTGTATTGCGAGTGAAAAGCCCGGATAGTCGGACTCATAGTTTTTCAAAAGTCATACTTTTGAAAAAATGTTAGAAATTTTGTTGGAAAAACGACCGCTATCCGAAGGGTAGAAGGGAGACTGAAATAAAGAGGAACGAGCTAGAGTTGAAGAGCAATGGGGAGAGCTTCTCATTATTCTAGAATCCTACGCTCTAAGAATTCGAATGTTTAAAAATTTTCAGCAGTGCTTGCGACCTATGTTCGTACTTATGAAAGCAACTTGTTGAGGAGCGATTCCAGAGGCCTCTCGATGAGGCGCTCCTCTCTCCCAAATCGAACGAAGAGGGTTATGAGCGGCCTGTGTGAGTTGATTATCGCTTTTTGGGCGCTTGCCTGAAAGCCTCGTCTAGATTCGATGATACTGGCCCCCTTGACATTTCTCCTCTAGGTAACCTGCTTTTGTTCAAAATTCTAAAAGGACGGTGAGTCTAGCTGAACATTCGAAAAATTGAATAATTGAACCCTAATCATCATGAATTTTACTCTCAACGAAATGGAATAGAATGCGCGAAAATAATTTTTAGGCCTGAATACATTTATATTACAACCTTTTTTGTGATAAATTGATTTGGGGGGAATATAACAATGTCGATCGATACTGAATGTAGAAATTCTTTAACCGTGTGAACTGTAAACCTTTTTTTCATCAAAAAATGTAATACATGGAGGGAACTTTTGATGAAAGAAAAGAGCGCAGATTAAATTTTCCACAATTTTTGTTGGTTGTAGAGAGCTGGAGCAGTTAATGCAGACCATCATGAAGGATGACCAGTCTAACTGGCTGGCACCTTCAGAATGCGGAACATATCCTTCCTGTTCCGTAGAATGCAATCCTGGATCTCCTTTTGCAAGCGTTAGGAACAGGCTGTTTATTTTCACCCGCCTTGTAGCGAGTAGATCGAAAACACAAATTCTGAGGAAACATGATGAACGGAGAAACCGGGAGCATGAGATACTGAAAAGAGAACGAATGCGAGCGAAGAATTCCGTATAATAGTCTCGTACACAAAATGCATAGATTTTAACCGCAGTGCGGGTTAGAGAAACGCTTTGGTGAGCAACCAATAGCTTTTCGCGATATGGGACCGAATGTACATTCCATTTTCTCTTCCTTCCACAAATTTGTTATTCAGTTTTCACTCTACCTTTAAATATTGAATAAAGTATAAAGCTGAAACCGCTGGATAATTGTAGATGAGGCCGGCGGATTATTATCAAGGCGCTGCAACGGAGAATGCTGCCCAGTCTTCGCCGGCCCAGTCATTCGCGCAATTCGCAAAGGAGCATGGAGACGTGGGGAGAAAGGTGACAGTGTCTGGCGATCCTTGTGAGACGATCACACACGGCAATTTGCCTCTGTACACGAGTGCGACTCCTCACACATGTGTGCAGCCATATTATATGCTGCAGTCAGAATTCCCGCTTTATAGAAATTACGGAGACGCAAGATTTATTTTCATGTACGAATACGATGAGCATGGTCAACCTGTGAAATGTCTGGATGAAGAGGGCAACACGCTTGCATTTTGTAGGCCACAATACAATGAAATATGGCATCACAGTTGGTACTAATTCAAGCAGCGGGATGAACGCTAGGAAGAAGAAGACTTTTTTTACAAGTGCGGCATGTTCTTCAGGAAGATATCTGTGAAATTTCATGAATTTGGGTTTTAGAAAAAAGTTTTTATTTTCTCATCACACAGGGAATCTTTTGTTATTTGATAGATGTCCCACCACGCATGAGGCTTACATTTGCATGGGATATACATAGTAGGTAATTTACGGATTTCCAATAGAAAATAGGACAGACTGTTTCTTATCTTTCGCACAAGAAGTGTTTAAATTTAGAAGAATAATCATTAGGGAATAAAAACTTTTTGCGATAAAAATACTAATTTAAAAAAAGGCTCTTTGGGGTAGCGCAAGGTTTCGCGCATTAGTTTTACCCGCAGTACGGCAGGAACACCCTAAGAAGCGACATCGATGCCAAGTCGATCTGCACTTGCAGGTGATATGAGGGAGGTTCTTCTGCAGATTCTGCCCCTCTGAGCACTTTGTCCGCACCGTTTTTTGTCCGCAATGTGAGAAGTTGATGCAGCTCTCCGTGTCCTCCGATCACTTGACTAATCCGCATTAAGTCTTCTTTTTATCTTCTCATCCATTCATTCCTCACCACTGCCTGTTTAAGGGCAGTATGCAAGTTCCATCATCTGAGATAATTACCTTTTTTATGGAAATTTGTATGCACGTACTCCTCTGTTACCGAAGAAAACTCCTTTCTTCGAGTGAATATTTTACCAATGTCAAGTAGGAGACAATTGTGTCTGCAACGGTTTTCAAGGAGAACGTTATCTGCATGTACTTCTTTACGGCCTCTTGTCTCATGATGTACCTTGCACGATTCGATTAACACCTAATTTTTTTCATTTGTCTTTCTCTCCTATTTTATCGTAAAAATTCTGATGCGTTCATTGTTGGTATTCAAATATTAATATGACATCTAATAAACATGTATGTTTGGTAGAGGGCTCTGATAATGGAGCGCGTTAGATCATTTTCTCCTACAGTGCAAGCAATACTTAGGCATTCTACGAAAATTGTGCCGCTAATTTGAAAGAATGCATCTATTTTTGTAGCGATTAAAAGTTTTAAGCTTTTTTCACTCTGTTGCGTATGATAGTGTGTAGGGTTAGCGAGTCAAAGTTACTCGCTAACAGGAAAATTTTGGTTCAGAGACGAGACCATTATGACTGGAAAACGGGGCTGTTAGGTGGATAGAGGAAAAAAACTATTCACCTGAACGGTTCCATGACTTTCCGCATCACGAAAAATCTCGGCTCTAATCTACTTTAGCCGTCCAATGAAAGTTTAGCCGTCCAATGAAAGTTTAGCCGTCCAATCAAACTTTTAAAATTAGGCTCTCTTTTTTTAAACATTAAAACACGCTCAGGCTTAGGAAAAAGTTTACGCTAAAGAGGCCGTACGGCTTAGCTAACGAGGTCGTACGGCATAAGAAAATTTCTCATATTATTAATTTTTGCCAGCTAAACTTTCATTGAACGGCTAAAGTAGATTAGAGCCAAACTCTCAACCGGATTTCGAGAAATTTTTCTCCAAAGCTCTAAACATGTGGCTGGTCGTTGTATACGGTCTCGTACTGAATCGTACTGCCTCGTTAGTGTAATCTATACCTGAGCCTAAGCACAAATTCCAGTAAAAATACAAGGAAATTTTTCGATCGTGAAATTTAGGGTGTGAGTTGACATGGTGCGAAATGTGATACCGCCCAAACGACTCGTTTCATGAAATTGGAGTTGACAAAAAAATGATTAAAAAAACAAAAACATTAGTGATGCGATTTGCAATTTAGCGAAAATTATTCGGCAAAGATCCTTGTCATCGAAATTTTGCTGTTTTAGCAATTCATTTTTATACTAATAACTTTTCGAGTTCTCATCATCGAGGAAACTTTTGAAAGAATAAAACAAGATTCTCAATGTGATTATTCTGATGAGATGTTGAAAAGCTTTTAGAATGTTTAACTAACAATTTAAAATCTTTGAGTTCGTCAGTCTTTGAAAGACTTCTAAATTTGTGAGTATTTAATTTTCAGTGTAGTCATGTCAGCCATGATTTTAGTTTTGCTTGTTCCTAGTTCTTTCGAGCAGTTTGCAGAGCCTTTAACAAAGTGTGCACCCTACGGCCTGGCTCAATTAATTACAGGGTGGTCCATAAATAGTGTTACAAATAATCAAGAACATTTCTTGGGGAAGTGACCGCACGTAGCAGTAACTTTTATCGTTTTTCCGATTCCCCGTAATTTTTTATACGTGTCGAGTGAGTTGCGATTGAATCCATCGATGTTTAGGGTAATGACAGCGTCGAATCGCTTGCGAACTGCGATCATTCGCCTAAACACTCTTGGCCACGCCCCTGATCGCATTGCTGAAACGCTTCGCCTGCCTCGCATGACAGTGTATCGAGCGATCAAACAATTCGAGGAGCTTGGCACATCTTTGGACCGTCCAAGGCGAGGTCGTCCTCGCACTGTTCGCACGACACCACTCATCGAAACCGTTCGGAGTCGGATCAACCGAAATGCACGACGAAGCATCATACAGATGGCGCAGCAGCTCCCGATGAGCCGAACTTCATTGAAACGAATAGTCACGGAGGAGCTGGGACTCAAGTCGTATCGTACACGGAAGGCCGCTTTTCTGTCGGCTCGCAACAAGTCGGAAAGAGTCAAAAGATGTCGCGACCTTCTTCGTCGTACGCAGCAAGGCGAACATTTCAATATGGTGTTCTCTGATGAAAAGCTGTTCACCGTGGAAGAAGTCCACAACTCCCAAAACGTCAGAGTGCTTGCGAAGGACGCAGAGCAAGCCGATGTCAAGGGTAGAACGGTCCAACGCAGTGCACATCCAACTCAAGTCATGGTCTGGGCGGGGATCTGCGCCACAGGAAAAACACCGCTTGTTTTCGTCGAGAAAGGCGTCAAGATCGTCACGGAATACTATCTGAAACATGTTCTGCAAGACGTGCTCCATCCATGGTCTCAATCGCATTGCAATCAGAGGACATGGACCTTTCAACAAGACTCAGCACCAGCCCACAAAGCTAAAAAGGTCCAAACGTGGTGCAAGGAAAATTTTCCTGGCTTCATCACATCAAAATGGCCGGCCTCATCACCCTACCTGAACCCGCTTTATTATTCCGTTTGGTCCTACTTGGAGTCCAAGGTCAACTCTCGCTCCCACCCAAATATTGATTCCCTGAAGAATGCCCTTCAGGCAGAATGGGACAACATCGGAGTCGAATACCTCCGTACAGTGGTCGAGGGGTTCCCAAAGAGACTTCGAGCTGTAGTTCGGGCAAAAGGGGATCGTTTGAGCTGAACTTCCGCGTGAATGTTTTCATTTAAGTTGTTGATAAAATACGTTAATTTGAGATCATTTCATCTGTTTTGAAAAAAGGTATAACAATTCCAATTTGTAACACTTTTTATGGACCACCCTGTAGTATTCTTCTTTCTTTCTCTTTTTTTAATTATTTTTTTCTCTTTCTTTTTTCTTACTTGTTCTCTTACTTTCTTTTTTCTTTCTCTTACTTTTTTTTTCCTTTTTTTAAAAAAATTATCTTTATAAATTTTTATTTTCACATGAGAAAATTATTTTTACATTAAAAAAACGCTTAGGCTTAGTAAAAAAAATTGGCTTTACTCTACTTTAG
Source organism: Allodiplogaster pararmata (assembly GCA_964056735.1). Taxonomy (NCBI): domain Eukaryota; kingdom Metazoa; phylum Nematoda; class Chromadorea; order Rhabditida; family Diplogasteridae; genus Allodiplogaster; species Allodiplogaster pararmata. Next base: position 24,119,451 of record OZ057406.1, on the reverse strand, counting down.
CCGTCCAAAGATTTTTTGATCAGGAGGAGATTTTATTCATGAAAATTCCCCCCCCCCTTTTTCCTTAGGGCCCCCTTTAGGCCCCCCTTCCCCCTCCCCCCCTAGGGCCCCTACCCCCCTTTGCTTAGGTAGGGCCCTCTTTCTCCCCCCTTCCCTTTTTAGGCCCCCCCTCCCTTCCCTGCTTAGGTAAACCCCCCTCCCCCTCCCCCCTTCCTTTCCCCAAAATTTATAAAGATAATTTTTTTAAAAAGGAAAAGAAAGAGAAAAAAGAAAGTGAACAAGTAAGAAAAAAGAAAGAGAAAAAAGAGAAAGAAAAAAGAATACTAATGAATTGAGCCAGGCCGTAGGGTGTACACTTTGTTAAAGCCAGGCCGTAGGGTGGACACTTTGTTAAAGGCCAAGAAAGTCGCTCTGCAAGGTGTCGCTCTGCAAAGTGTCCGGTGCAAGGTGTCGCTCTGCAAAGTGCGCGGTGCAAGGTGTCGCTCTGCAAGATGTCATGGAACCCCTACCCTACTCTCTAGTTTTCAAACACAAGCTCAAACAATAGCGAAGCCCAACCATTTTATTAAAGCATTCATAGTTTAACAAAAAAAAAGGAAATCTATAATTATGAGTCTTGAGGTCTAATAGTGGCACTTTTTGCGCTAAATTCCCCCCCCCCCCCTACCAGAGGTTCAATTGGGTCAGAAGAGAGTGGCATTTTTACGATACGGTCTCGTTAGCCTAAGCCGTACGGACTCGTTAGCGTAAACTTTTCCCTAAGTCTATGCGTGTTTTAATGTAAAAATAACTTTTAGTGTAAAAATTTTTTTTTGTAAATGTAAATAAGTCAGACGTATGACCCATGCATGGAACCTCTGGTAGATAGGGGGGGGGGGGCTAAACGCAAAAAGTGCCCATTGAGGCTCATTACCTGAGTTGTGCCAGTCTGTTAGCTTCATTTTCTAACTGGCAATGAAAAAGAACGTTAATCTTGGATAACCGGATATCGACATCATTCTTGTGAACAAACGATAAACATTTACATTTTCTTCTAAGAAGAACGAAGGGTTCCACTATTAGTGAACATACCTTTTTCTTGACTACTGTAGGCACCTATTTCTACTGTTTCTTCTTTCTCATAAACCTTCATAAATCTTTATGTGGCACACGCTTCTTGATTAATCGGAAATCATGATAACTTTTTTTTTTCTAAAGAAGCTTATTTTAATAATCAAATCTGGTATGTGAAAACAAAAGATGAATTTCAACACACTGATACAATATTGCAATACTGTACCCGCTAAAAAAATTGATCAGAACGAATAGTAAAAGAAGTGGGAAAAGTGCTGGAGCGTAAAAAAGTCGAAAAATTCTTTTCTGGGGAGAGATAAACGCAGCGGTAATTTTGTACCTTCTTTAGCCTCACCACGAATTGCCTTCAAATTTCAAGAAATAAGGTTGTTTTTTTATAGCTACTTTTTATAACAAGAAGTAGAAATAAAAATGAAAAACACCGTAATTCATTTATATTCATGGCAACTCGTGGTAAAACTAAAAATGGTACAAGACTAGGGGCAAAAAAATCTTCTTCTTCTCTTCAAGACCTTCTTTTTGCTAAAGAATTCTCCAGAAATTACTCCCAGGAATGCAGTGCAGAAATAATTTCTTCGAGCTTCTCTGATACCGCAACCGAACCGTGCATAGATTTCTCACCGCATATTATTTACTATGTTCTCAAGAACTTACCTAATAAATTCACCAAGTTTTCAGAAGGCATCAATCAATTTCTTTTGAAGAAATGTGCCCTGGCTCTTGCTTTCCCACTTTCCCTACTATTCGAAGACTCTTTCAAGCGATGCTCAATTCCTATTCAATGGAAATCCGGAGAAGTCATCCCAGTCTACAAACGTAAAGGTGATCGAGCGAATTTCAGCAATTATCGCCCTATCACTGTGACTTCCGCGGTCTGTCGAGTCTTCGAGAGCATTTTATCTAATAACGTCAGACTTAACCACAGAAACTTCTTCTCCAAGTCCCAATATGGTTTCATATCCAGAAGAAGTTGTGAGTTGCAACTTTTAAAATCTATCAGTGAGTGGGAAATATCTCTTCAGAAACATCAAGCATTAGATGTTGTATATTTTGATTTCGCGAGAGCTTTCGACAAGGTCTCACACTCAGAGTTGATCAAAAAGCTTCATTACATGGGACTTCATGTTACTATAATAGACTGGATTACTTTATTTCTGCAAAACCGTTCATTTAAGGTTCGAATAGAAAATGTCTACTCTTATTCTTTCCCAGTACTCAGCGGGGTACCCCAAGGGACAGTTCTCGGGCCCCTCTTGTTCCTCTGCTTCATCAATGACATTGAGAGCTGTATTTTCTCAACTGTAAAGTTTTCCTTGTTTGCCGATGACCTTAAAAATTATAGTGAGGACTCTGATTCTCTTCAACTATGCATAAACAATATCTCAAATTGGTCACGTGAATTCAAACTTCCCTTAGCTGTCGAGAAAATCAACTGTCTCCGTCTTGGGAAATCTCAAAACGATTACTTCATTGATAGCTCGCTGATAAAAGTCGTTAATTTAGTCAGAGACTTAGGTATTTTTGTGGACTCTAAGCTCAATTTCAAGCAACACGTAGAAATAATACGTGCTAGGACTCTGTGTAGAATTTCACAAGTTTTCATAGTGTTTAGATGTTTGGACTTGAACGGTTACAAAACCGTTTACACCACTTACATCAGACCACTACTTGAATATGGTACAATTATTTTCTCTCCGAAAGTCCACAGTAATAATTCGAAAAGGTTGGAATATCCTCAGAGACTTTTCACAAAAAAAGCTTATTCTCGTTGTGGAAGTATTAGGTTGAGCTATCCCCAACGTCTCGCTGAATTCAATTTAGATTCACTAATCATTCGACGACTCCGTTCTGATTTATTGGTAGTTTTTCGTCTACTTTCTGATAGAGCGGATTGTCAGACGTGCAAAAAAGAGCTGAAGTTAAGAACTGAAACCAATCTCCGCACTTCAGACCGAACCTACAAATTAACTCTGATGAACTTTAAACGATACAATGATCCACATTCTTTCTTTTCTAGAGCAATTGCTTTATGGAATAGAGTTACAGATAATTTCAAAGAGATTCAAGATATCGAGGCATTCGGCAAGGCTCTAGAAGAAATCGACCTCTCGAATGTCATAGTTTTACCGAACTTTCTGTTGTCAACAGCAAGAGTGGACACAAACGAAAATTGACTGTCTTATTCCTCATTATTCCCCTTATTATTTCATGATTCCATATAAGCGATGGCCTTACAAGCTATCCTATGGTAATAATAAAGAACTTAAAGAATTATTGGTGTACCATTTCAATTCTTTATTCCTTGAAGACATATAAACATATGTATACAATGGAGATTTGTCGCAGTTGCGATTTCAGTACATGCATATTTATTTAGAAAAAAAGGAGATGAAAGAGATTAAGTATGGAAAGAGTCAGTAAAAATCATTTCATCGGAGTTATAATCGTATTCTGGACACAGGTAAAATAGAAGAAGAGGGGAGATTTACAAGAGCCTTTTTGAATAAAACTGGAGAAGATGTTGCAACTATCTGAGATGGAAGAGAATTCCAAGAACTTATACAACGAGAGGAGCATGTACTGTGAGAATTAAGAATCTTAAAGGGGAGAGCGATTCTAAATGAATGTGATGTCCTATTCTTATATGGAAAGGGTAAAATTTTGAATAATACTGACGTATCTAGATGAACATGATTGTGGATAGATTTGTGGATGAAACATAGGTCGGCTATTGCACGTCTGTATTCCAAGGTAGTGAGATTCAGAAATTCTAACCGTGCAAGATAATCGATTCTAAGGACACCAGCTCTAGCAAATAAACGCCTAGTGAAGTTTCTTTGAACTCTTCCAATTTCATTTACCAAACCGATAGCAACTGGGGACCAAACTTCAGATCCATAATCAAGTATGGGCAGAATGTAAGTCTTATATGCACGAATCAGGATGGTAATAGAGGTGGTTTTTAGAGAACGGAAGATTATATTCATGCACCTGAATGCTTTCGAAACCATATTATTGATATGGTTGGGAAAATGTAGTGAATAATGGAAACTAATACGTAAATCACGAATATCAATTTGACTGAGCAATAAACTATCGTTGATGAAGTATGATTTACTGGGGTTGTTATTACCACAGTGCATCACGATACATTTGGGCGTTGAAGTACTCAGAGACCATTTTGAGGCGTAATCGGATATTGCATCTTGAGCGAGTTGAAGAAGATTAGAATCTTCCGAGAAAACTTTAACGTCATCGGCGTAAAGGAAACAATGAACGCCTTGTGGTATCATATCCACAATATCGTTAATGAACACAGTAAAAAACAATGGACCTAAACAGCTTCCTTGAGGAACTCCCATAGCTGTTGTTTTCTCATTCGATAACATATTGTTGATGCTAACACGGAAGGACCTATCAGCAAGAAATGAGGATACGAGAGTCGACAAAGAGGAATGAATTCCGCAGGATTCTAGTTTGTGCATTAAGAAACGATGGTCGACCAAATCGAAAGCTTTCGAGAAATCAACTGGACAGATATCAAACGGCACTTATCTCGCTAAAAGGGTGAGATATAAAGAATTAGAATGCACAAGGAAAGAGATTGTGGACCTCTTACAGCGAAATCCAGATTGGTTCGTATGTAAGATGTGGTTCGATTCCAAATGTTCGAGAATCAGTTTATAAATATGCTTCTCTAAAAGTCTTGATAGAGAGGTAACAAGGGTGATAGGGCGATAGTTATTTACATCCGATTTACTACCTTTTTTATGTACTGGCTTCACAATACCAATCTTCCATGCCTTCCAGGCCTGATGTCAGACAGTTGGAAAAAAGTATAGCAATGGGATTTGAGAGGCTATCTTTACACATCTTGATGAGTAGATTCGGTATGGAGTCAGGCGAATTATTGAGTTTGAGAGCAATACGATCGATCAATTTGGAGACATCCAAAGGGGTCACAATCGGATCATAAACTAGTGGGTTAGATGCATTGACTAGAGGAAGAGGGCCAGATACGGAATGTGTTGTTATGAAAGAGAAGAAGTCAGAAAATGCGTTCGACATTTCAGAGGATGAGGTTATAGAAACGTTGTTGACAACCAAAGAACCGATATTGTTGTTAGGCTTAGTACGGTTAGTTATGGTACGATAGAAAAGTCTGAAATTCTAAGGCAATTCAAACGAATCTTCACGTTTACACTCGAACTTAGAAAATTCCTTTATGCAATTTTCTAGAAGTTTTCCGAACTAATGACTGAGAGGATGCTCTTAACTTGGACCCACGAAGAAAGCTGAACATTCTTCTAATCTTAATAGGATAGTTCAAGTGATGTTTTTGCGGTACACACAGAGAAAAATTGTTCAGTTTTGATCCATTTTCTGAACAATATAAAGGGGACGATGTTCTTAATGCCCTTTATATTGTTGTCTGTAGTAAAACTCGCCCCACCTAGCGCTAATTCGCGAACTGCGAAACTGTTCAGTTGTTGTCAATAATATTGTTCACTTGGAAAAAGTGTGCTGGATTAAACCTCGCCCATAAATTGCGAGATTTTCTTCCTTTTTCTTGAGTTTTTTCTTTTTCTTTTTTTTCTTCCAATTTAAAACAAAAATTTCGTGTTTCTCTGGAATGTAATGAACACTTCAAATCAACAAACTTTTTTTTCCAACAAGCATACAAACAAAAGATTCAAAGTAGAATTTGAAAAAATTCAAGGTCTATTTTTTTCACTAGTTACACTGGTTTAGAAAAATTCTATTACACTGGTATAACTAAAATATACTATTACAACTTAGAGAACGAAGACAATCATTTTATTATACCTTGAATACTCTATCAATCATTATCATTCACAAAAACTCAAGATTGTAAAAAAATTTATCACATTAATAACACTTCAAAGCCCTAGAGAATAGGTTGTCTGTGAATTCTTCTCAAGAGTCTCAATTTTTTTTTTTGCTGAAATAGAGTTTGGAATTAATTGTTCGATCATCAATCATAGAAATTCCCGAAAGAGTTGCCGTTTTCTGATGTCAATTTCGGAATCTTCCCCATCACTTCCAATTGGGTGTCGATTATCTCAATACAAAATACGATATACACAGATTTTATGCCTTTTTGCTTTCTTGCTCATACATTGAACATCAAAACTTCTCTTCAAAACCATATAAAAACCGTTCATCTTGGGAAATTCAAAAAAAGAAAAACCTAACCACTTGATACTCTAGTTTTTTTCCTACACCGGAGGCTTGAAAATTAACGTCGCTTATTAGATGCTGAAAAATCGGTAAGTGGATACAAAGCAGGCTGTGTTTCATTCTCAATCTTCCCAATCTACATGAACTCAAGAAAAACAATGTTTTTTCGATTTATACGAACCCTATGAATAATAGAGAAAACATCTCACTTCTTGCAATTTCTCTTCACTGCTGCTATGAACTCTAGCAGTTCACGACTGAGCACCCCCTAAATCTAGTTTACGTTTCTATCTAATTTAAAGGGAGCGCGTAAACCAGGATGTTTCTCTTACCCGCAGTGCGGGTAAAAAAAATCTATGCGTTCTCAGAAAACCCCGAAAAACAAGGGAATCTATGCGCTTGGAAAAACTTTTGCTCTTATTTTTCGTACGGAAAGTTCAAATCATTGAAAAATCTAAACGTTGAATTTTAAAATTCTATGCGCATCAAAAAAGCAGTGCGGGTGCTGAGAAACACCCTGGCGTAAACTACGCGTGAATAGGAAATGAGCTTTCAATATCACTTTGGCCAAACTTATCTTGAGCGGTCCCCAATCATGAGTTATAGTTAGTCTTATGAAACCAGGTATCAGCTTTGGCAAAAGTCGGCTCACCTGCAGTAATTCTGCCGGCGCAGGTACGCGGCCGCTCTCTATCTTCGACCAGAGCTGAGCTTCCCCCAGGTAGATCTGCGAACAAAATCAATATACAAAAATAAAATAAAACCCATGGAATTTCTTCTGTGAATGTCATATATCTAACGTGAACAAAAAAATTTAAAATACGGCAGCTTTTCGAGCGGGATGTGGTCTGAAACAGTGAGAAGCGAGGAAGAGGTGAAGATCACAGAACATGAATTGGACTTGTAAGGAGTCAAGACTGTGAAAACTCGCTCACTTCTCATCATTCTACGCGCCGCGATCGAGCAGTCTTCTAAATTAGAGTATACCCTACTCCGCGTTGATCTCAAGCAACTGATTTTTTACCGAGCAGAGGAACGGATTGTTAGCGGAAACTTGTGTAAAAATCGTGTGGTGTGACGGGAACCGAACCCGTGACCTTTCGCATTTCGGGCGAATGCTCTTCCCATTGAGCTACACACGCACACATGATAATGCACATTATAAGGCCCATACAACAGTCTTTTGAAACATCAATCCTCAACTGTGCAGTTGACCTATCCCGAACCACATCTTTGAGAGAAGATGGAACTGGTTTGCGTACCCTTTCTTATGTATTCCAATGGTTCACCTATGCCGCTTTTAGTAATTCTATGGTTTTCTACACACTGCTCCTATTTTCTTCAATGTTGAATAGTCTAGTGAGTACTACCGTTTGATGACAGACCGTGGTTCAAAAAAGTTCGAAAGCTAACGAGGCCGTATGATACATTGTGTGGTTCTTTTTAACTTGGGGGGCTTTACTTGGGGGGCAGGGTGTTTCTTAGCACCCGGATAACTTTTTTCGAGCGCATAAATTTGTAAAAATTTCAGAGTTCAAGATTCAATTTTTCCAATGATTTGGTATTTCCCTACAAAAAATCCAATTTTTTTCTCAATGTTTTTCGGGGTTTTTGGAGAGCGCATAGATTTTTTTTACCGCAGCGTGGGTCAGGGAAACACCCTGAGGGGGCGCTGTACTTAAGGAGGGGTTTTTAAAAACAACTTTTTAAAAGATTAGTTTTACTTTTTAAAAAAAAAACGCTTAGGCTTAGGAAAAGTTAACGCTAGCGAGGCCGTACGGCTTAGCCGAACAAGACCGCATAAGACAAATCACCATTTTTGTATTTTTTAAACATTTTTTGGAACGCACCGAAAAGAGCCCCCCAAGTAAAGCGAAGCCCCCCATTTGAATTGTGCCAATTGTGTTTGATGTATTTAGATACATTAAACACAATTAAAAGAAATCTAAAAACAGGCTCTTATATACTCACGGGCATGCTAGACGCCAGATAGTGCAGAGTGGCATTTTTTTTGTTGATACTGTCTCGTTCGCCTAAGCCGTACGGCCTCGTTAGCGTAAACTTTTACTAAGCCTAAATGTTTTTTTAATGAAAAGAATTTGTTGATTTAAAAAAAATTTAATGTGAAAATAATTTATTGATGTAAAATTTTTTTTTCAAGAACCGGAGTCTCTGATGCTCAAAATGATCACCTATGAAGAAAAATTTCGAAACCGTAGCGTTTAAAGCCAATTTTTCGTCTAGTATTCCAATGTCTGCAAGACAAGACGCAGGGTATGCCCGTGAGTATATAAGAGCCAAAATATTAAACACTTTAAACACAAAAAGAGAGAAAGTTGACTGACCTTTCAGACTTGTTCGAACTGTTCGACTGACCCGTTCGAATGACCTGTAGAAGCGCCAAAAAATAGAAGCGCCCAATGACCTGTAGAAGCGCCAAAAAACATTAAACTCGCCGAAAACAGGATTCATAATCGTGCGGGGACTGGCTAACTGAACACGTGTGACTTTGGCAGTTATGCATGTCCGCGGTACATGACTTGTTAACTGCCAAAGTGACTAAAACTTCTACGCGGTGACTGGTCAACTATACAAGAGCCAAAACGGGTCAGCAAGGATTAAAATACATTCAAAAACTGAGCAAAATTCATTCAATTCTAGGCACTCGGAGAAATTTTGTTTTCGTCTTTCTACAAATCAGTTCTGGCTCATTGCTTATATAAAAAATTTGGTCAAAGTGAAAAAGAGAAAGAGAGAGAGAAAAATCCAATGAGTTTTCAAGCATGCAGGTAAATTTTGATCGAACTAAGTAGAAAATATATATTTAAAATATGTTCAAAAAGTTGATGAATGTTAAAGAAATGATTTCCTACTACGATACTTTCCTTTACTGCGCTGCATGCTGAACCTACTATTTTTATTAGCTGCGCTTCACTTAAACTTACCCTGGGTATGCTTACCCAGGGTAACCTACCCGGGGTTGACTTACCCTTCCGCTATGAATACGGATTTTGAGGGTAGGGTAGCTTAACCCCGGGTAGGCCTACCCTGGGTAGCCTACCCTTACCCAAGGACTATGAATATGGCCCCTGGGGCCATATTCATAGTGGCTGGGTAGCCTACCCCGGGTAGGTTACCCTGGCTACCCTGGGTAGCTACCCAGCAAGTTCGTATTCATAGAGTTGGGTAGGCTACCCGGGGTAGTTACCCGGGTAGCCCTTTTGCTTACCCTGCTCCAGACCAGGGTAAGTTACGGGGTAAGTTGATTATTTTCAAGATATCATTAGAAAACTAATGTTTTCATACTTCTTGATGAGACGAATTCAATGAAACAAGTTTAATTAAATTTTTACGTTGCACGGATAAATTATGAAGGGGTTTTCTTTATTGGACTAACATTAAACACGTATCATTTCATTTTTTTTTATTCCGCGCATTGATGTTTTTGATTGATGCGCATTGATTCTTTAAAAAAGAATGATGGGAGATCGAATTTTTCGCATGATGAGGATTTTGTCTCACACCCAATATCCAAATTGTTCCACGCAGATGCGAGACAATCTCTTCGATCCACTCAACCTTTAGCAAGTAGCGTGCTTTAGTAATGGCCAGGGTTTAATGGACTTCTTGTGAATTTGTTTTATTGTATCTCAGGCCTCTTCTCAATCATATACTCTCTCCATATCATTGATCTCGGAAGCAAAGTTCACATGACCTATGAAGAAACCCGGAACGGATAATAAAAATAATCGAAAAGAGCCAGATGACTGCTTCAGCGGAATAGGTGGGTTTTAGTGTGAGGGTTTGCACTCAAATAAAATAACATCTACGGGTAAGAGATCGGAACTTATGTCTGACAAAAGACGTTGACAGTAGGTTCTTTTTGAAACATCTTCTTTCGTCTTTGCATAGTGAGAAGTTGCTAAAATATTTTTTTATCGGTTTCCAATCATTTAATATTTAAACAAATTTTAATAAAAAGCGGCGAAACATCAGTTATAACTATATATATATATATATATATATATATAGTTATAAGTATAAACATTGAAAACATAAACAATGTTAACAGTAAACAATGAAAATACGAGCATTTTATGAGAGAAAAAAAAAATTCACTGTTCACAAAAAAAAACAATCTAAATTTTCTTATTCAAGTTGAAAAACTACTCGGAACTTCCACATGAATGCATGAGATCGACTTATATTCTAGGCTATTAGCCTAATTTAACAATTATCGATAGGTATAATTAAGAACGCAACAATCAAAAAATATTATGATTAATAACTATGACTTCCGAAAAATAGGTCTTTGAAACTGAGAAGTAAAAAATGAATGATCAATCAATAATGAAAGTATATAGAAAAGAACTGAGCCTTTTTTGAGATGAAAACCATGTGGAACGCTTGATGAAAACTTTACAATCATCATTAGAATGCGACTTGCTTGGGACTCAACGGAGTCCTTTGAAGACGCACGCGAGTGAGAATGTCACGAGTACTGACATCGTGACTGAAAGAAGATTGACATTTATGTCAGTCCAGAGTAAACACTCTGGACGCGATATCCTCCGTCAACCAATTCATCGCGTTCAACAGATTCTCCCCATTCATAGCCGACACAGGGAAAATCCTCCAGTGGTGCGAACGAATCGATTCTAGATCCAAATTCTTAATTTAACTAAAATTATTCAATCAAAATACTATTGAGAACTATTTTTCCAAAGTTTTTGCTTCTTCTATCCAAACAGTGTCTTTCTATCACCCGCACTGCGGGTGATAAAAATCTATGCGCTCTTCATTCAATTCTATGCACTCGAAACGCTCTTCATTCAATTCTATGCACTTTTCGTCTTGATAAAAATCAGTTCTGACTCATTGCAAATAAAAAAAAATTGGTAAAAGTGACAGAGAGAAAGAGAGAGAGAAAACTCCATTGAGTTTTCAAGCAGGCAGGCAATCTTTGATCGAAATAAGTACAAAATATGTATTTAAAATATGTTCAAAAAGTTGATGAATGTTAAAGAAATGATTTCCTACTACGATACTTTCCTTCACTGCGCTGCATGCTGAACCTACTATTTTTATTAGCTGCGCTTCACTTAAACTTACCCTGGGTATGCTTACCCAGGGAGAGAGTTTCCCATACAGTAGAATACATCCGAAAAAAAGCCTCGATAGCGATAGCTTCACTTACCGTCCATCTTATGGGGATAACATGTTTCAGCCTCAAAAACTGGAAACCTTCCGGGTGTACGTTTTTTAGATGTCTGATACGGGATGTAGCTGTACTTCCGAAGAATGTTTTGACACTGTTCGAAAAAAACTGTTGAAAACTTTCTCCGTTGAAAATGAGCTGCCATGTTCCGTTGTCTAGCCTGCTTTCCAGATAGACCATCATTGAGTGCGAGTTCCAATTTGTGGGCCAAACATATGACGTGCACGAACGGCTCTTGATCAACCCCAGCAATCTCTCTTTCTTTAAGGATGTACATAATTGCGCAAGTGTGCGACAAACCCATTCGCAGCTCCACTCATATTGCTTGCTCCGTCTGTCCCTAACGCAACCAGGCACTCAATCAAATATCTTTTCAACCTTTTTTTTCTCAAAGAAACGCAATACTTGTTGATGAATGTAGATTCTAGTTTCGCTCTCTTCCATTTCTAGGCATTTCAATAGCTGACTGATTGGTTTTCCATCAAGGGAGGTACGAATGAAAACAAGGAGAAACGTGCGCCCCGCTTTGTCTGTAGATGAATCTAAGAGCAGTGAAAACTTCGGTTTTCTTTTCAAAAGTACTGTGATAAGTTGTTCTTCCAATGTTTCCGAGATTTCAGCAACGATAGCGGTCGCACTGGTTATAGATCGATAGTGACGACCTGTATCCACACCAAGTTGGTCAAGATAAGCAGCGAGCTGTTCATGCCTTCTCAGAGGCAATCCCAGCTTAATTTCTGTATAAATGAGTATTACTAGCCAACTTGTAACAATAGTATCAGAATGATAAGAAAGGTCCAACGGTGCCAATACTTTTTCGAGTTCATCTTTTGATTCGGTCTTTCTGCGATTTTCGTTAGAATGGTGAGTTGACCAGTGTCTATTCACACTTTTTATGAAGTTCCTCTTACTTTCCTTGGTCTTCAAATTATTGATTTCTCTTTTATAAGCTGCTTTCGCTTCATATTTCAAACAGAGAGAACATTTGGACGGTAAGTGAAGCTATCGCTATCGAGGCTTTTCTTCGGATGTATTCTACTGTATGGGAAACTCTGTACAATATGGCTGGAGAGTATTCAGAATCTAGCAGTGCGCATGGTAATCAGGCATGAAAAGTGAGAGTCTTGCTTTACGCAATGTCTGATATGAAATTTTGTGTATATTTAGTGTTCGAACTCCAACTACTCAAATACATCGCATCGGTCAGTCAACGATTGCAAGACGTCAACGCGAATGCTGTACTCGCATCCAAAGTTTTCAAAGATCTGGAGGAAAACTTGAACATACTTGCAGACAGTCCTTGGGAAACCCCAATAATTAACACCTATTTCTCAAAGTTGAGATGCAGACCTTCCCTTTCTACAGGTTCAGCGCTTTCAGGAGACAGGCCAAAATGTGCTCATAAACTTTTTGAAGGGTGGTAATTAGAGACATCGAGATCAACTTTTCTTGTCTTACCAGATAAGATCGGCGAACGTTTGTTGCCTTTCAGGAACCCACTTCAAGACGAAAACAACGAGTTGAATACTCTGAAAGACATATAGCTCAACTGGAAAGTAATAGAAATATCAAAATACTGGGTGATATCTCAACAGAAGAGAACATTCACGAACTACTAACTGTACTATCGTATGCAAAAATGCATTTGGATTCTTAGATCGAAGTACTCGTCGTCAAATGATGGATTCATTGCTTGGTCACCTTAGGAATCGCTTCGACACCCACTCTACAATTTTGAAGGAGTTGGAGTTCTTCGCTCCTTAAAAGTTCATGAAGACGCAAAGCGTTGTTGATGATAGTTCCGTGGAAGCAAGGGGCAAAATTTTTGATTTTTTCGGTCTTGATCGGTCCTCTACAGAAGCAGAATTTCAAGAACTGGCAAAAACAATTGAAAGTTTGCCCGAGAAATAAAAAGAAGATTTAGTCGACACTACTGATAATGTCAATGCATTCTATCCTCTTCTGCTGGAAAGCAAAGGATTGTGCCGGAGCGGATCCGTCAGACCATTAAAGGAGTGCTGTATCTACCTTTATCTACAGCGGAAGTTGAGAGAGCTTTCAGCATCTTCTTCAATATCAGGGAAGGAAAAAGTACAATCACAACAACGAATCTTGGACATCGCTTGAGGTTGAATGTTATTTTCTCCACTTGTTTCATCTCACAATTTTGAACGACCCTAATACTTTCATAATCATCTTAAATTTTGAACGACCTTAATACTTTCATAATTATCTTGAAGAACGTTTAACTTAAACTTTAAAAAAGTTAAAACAATATTTTATTGTTATAGGATCACAATGAATGATCCTGACATTCTAGACTTCGATCCGAACGAGATAACTCTGAAATGGCTTTCGGAACACAGACCGGCCGACGATCCCCGAGGTTATCAATGGTGTATCTGAGCTTTTTCTCTCCAAAGTTTTTGTTGTTTGACAGCATCCTCAAATTTTTCTCCTGATTAAGATGGACGAGGACCGGGAAGGAAGGAGAAAACAGCAGAAGAGATACGTCAAGAAAGTCTACGATACGTCAAGAAAGTCTATATACTCCTAGTCTACAATACGCCGTAGCTTGTATACGTAGGCGTTGGCGTAGGCTCTCACGTATTCGTGAAATTTCTAAACTCCCATTAAATTTTATATTATGACTAAAGATACAATGATAATTTAAAAGACATTTTTTGAAAGCACATCATCTAGATGATTGTTTGTACGTTATTGAGATGTTAAGAATATTTTCTTTTTTATCCGTTCTCTTGAAATCCTAGGCTTAAACTAGTCCTCGAAACATTTTTTCGTAACTTTGTCTGTGTTTCAACCGCATTTTTTGTGTTTCCTTCCCAAGTTTTTTGTGTTTCAATATAAAAGATGTATGAAAAACTTATTTTCTTAAAAAAAATCCCCCTCCCCTTTGAATAGGAGAGGAGGAAACAACAGTCCTTTTAAAGGAGGGGGAGGGGAGAGAGGTAGGGGAGGGGCCGAAGTCCTCCCTACACTTCCATGACGGATGTCTCCGGGGCGGGGGCGGGGCGGGCGTGCGAGGAGCTGGAGCGTGAGGGGTTCACCCCGATGTAGTGTCTTAACGAGTGCTTCAATTTCTGAAAAATTAGAAAAATCTGTAAAGGAGATAGGCACTTTTTCGGTTCATCGGTTTTCGCGTCGCGGTTCCCTTCGCGTTTTATTTTTACATCAAAAAGTTATTTTTACATTAAAAAACGCTTAGGCTTAGTAAAAGTTTACGATAACGAGGCCGTACGGCTCAGCTAACGAGGCCGTACGGCTTAGCTAACGAGGCCGTACGGCTTAGCTAACGAGGTCGTACGGCGCGAAGGGGGCCGCGACGCGACCGCGACGCGAAAACCCGATGAACCGAAAAAGTACCAGGAGATAAAGTGTAAGTTTCCGTTCAATTATTGGAAATGTTTCCAAAACAAGAAAACTTTTTTCAAATGTTCTACTTAGTTTGTTCTGTTATCACGTGGAAAAAAGAGATTCTAGCACAATTGTGATCTCGATTCATATCCCCAAGGAGAAATGAAATGACTCTTATTCTCTTATGGACATACATACTAGACCAAAAGGCACTATTGCAGTTTAATTGGCAGCGCTAATTGGATTTTAGCACTACGGTTTCAGAAAATTTTCTTAATAGGTGATCAATTTGAGCATCAATGACTCCAGTTCTTTAAAAAAAAATTTTACATCAAAAAATTAGTTTTACAATGAAAATTTATTTAAGATTAAAACGCTAAGGCTTAATAAAAGTTTAAGGTAACGAGGCCGTACGGCTTAGGCTAACAAGACTGTATCAAAAAAACTAATCTTTAAAAAAAGCATTGTGCCAATCTCTGCGTCTTGGGCATGCCCATAAGGAAATAAAAGCCAAAGAAACGAGATTGTTTTTTCGCAGATTATATACAATAAGTCACATAGAAAGTATTGATTCGTGAGCAAAACAAAATACTCAATTTTATCACCTTAGAATAGTTGTACATATTATCACTCAAGAATATTTTAACTTACCACCAACCTTCCTCATTATTAGGGCCATTGTCCGGTTTTCGTCATTCCCTCGAACAAAATTCATGTATTACTTGAGTTGACCACACTGAAACAAGCACAGGCGGAAGAAATGAGACCGAGAAACAAAACATCGACCACTTTGAAATGTGGTTCGCAACCCAGAAGTTTTCAGATTTTTGTCTCTTTGTGCTCGCACACTTGTGCTGAAAAAGCTTTCACAAAGAAGTAATTTACATATGACAATCACATGCTCTCAATTTAGCGAGTTTGAGAAAAAACCGCTATTGAAGATCAATGCGGCCAACTTAATTAGTCTGAAACATCTAGACCAACTTAATTAGTCTGAAACATCTAGACCAACTTAATTAGTCTGAAACATCTAGACCAACTTAATTAGTCTGAAACATCTAGACCAACTTAATTAGTCTGAAACATCTAGACCAACTTAATTAGTCTGAAACATCTAGACCAACTTAATTAGTCTGAAACATCTAGACCTCACAATTTTCCACACCACTTAGGTTATCGAAGCTAGAAATCACTTTTCAAAAATCTAGAAAGCTAGATGTGAGCTTCCACTCGCAAAAAAACAAAATCTTCTGCCTACAATTAGGTAGAAAATCTGTCAGAAGTACATATTTCATAGATAATGTAGCAATAAAGGTAGAAAATGTAGTTAGAGATCTAGGTGTTTTCATAGATTCTGGTTTGAAATTTGATAAACACATAAAGATCATAAGATCAAGAGCCTTTAATAAGATTTCTCAAGTGTTCAGAGCATTTCGACACCTGGACATGAAGGGATATCGTATTGTCTACCTCACCTACATACGTCCGCTCCTTGAATATGCAACAACGGTTTTCGCACCAAAAATCATAAGTAACTTATCCAAACGACTGGAATTTCCCCAGAGACTCTATACCACCAGAGCACTCAGCCGATGTGGCTACTCTAAGCTAAGTTATCCTCGACGACTAGAGATCTTTGAGTTAGATTCATTAATTGTAAGAAGAATTCGACTAGATCTTCTTTTCTTGCTCAGAATACTCAACGGAAGATTCGATTGTATAACATGCAGAAGTCTAGTTGTGTACAGAAGTAACCTCAACTAACGAACCTCACTAAGAACATCTCGTTTGAGATTCTCCTCGGTTAAAAAGTACAAGCACTCAAATTTCTTTTTTTTTGAGGTCGATCACTTTATGGAATAAGGTCACGGAGAATCATCCTAATGTGACGACTATTGAAGAATTTTCATATAATTTACAGAGCATAGACCTGCAAACCATCGTCGACTTGCCACGTTTTCTGACTATGAATTGAGAGTTGCCCATTTACCCTCCTCAATTTTTTTTTTCTTTGTGTCCCCATTTCCCTTCCATTCAGTATTCGATTCGTTTTTTTTGTTGTTGCTTGCTTTTGATTGTAAAGCTCTATTGTCATACCACGTAAGTGATGACCTCAACAAGTCATCCTGTGGAGATAAAGACATATATAGATGTTCACAGAAGTGCTTATATTACGAGATATCATTTGGCATAACTATTGTATTATTCAACCAGATAAGCTGCTAACGAGGCCGTACGGCTTAGGCGAACGAGACCGCCTAAGAAAATATTCATTTCTTGTGTTTTTTTTCACATTTTTGAACGCACCGAAAAGAGCCCCCCCCAGTGAAGCGAAGCCCCCCCCCAAGTTAAATTGTGCCAAAACTTCAACCATTTGTTTGCAAGCAGTGCATATTAGTCAGTCATCTCCAAATAAATGTTTGGAAATGGTTATGTTAAAGCAAAGGCTCATTCGTCAACTCTTCTCCAATGTAGCGCTAGATAACCATATCACCTCTTCTTAAGAGCTAGTAAATTCATCATATATTCAATTAACATTCTTAATTCTTGCATTCATTATACTCTTCTAAAAATGGTCGCACAACCTTTCACCTCTCCAAAGGCTAAGTTACACAGTTTAAAGGCAGTGACGCCTGGTTAAGATGACAAATGATTGAACTATCGCACAGAGAAAAGCTAGTCCACCGGGCGGGATCGAACCCAGACCATCTCGACTCAAACCGGGAGCGCGTGTTACCATTACACCACGGGGACACATTGCTATTCCGTGCGATAGTGTTATATCAAAGGCTCATATGCCTTGTTCTCTTAGTCACGCATGCTTATCAAGCGATTGCGTCATGAATGGAGCGTAACTCATAGTTCAATCATTTGTCATCTTTCACCTCTCTTTTGATGTGAATCTGTACGTGGTGTGGATGAATCATTGCACAAGGGAGCACACTAAAAATGACCGTTCATCTAAGCGGGGGGCTTACAATAATGGCTCTCTCCTTTTACTGCCCTTCATTTTTCGCTTTCTTCTCATTATTTTAGGCCCCTCGATCGATCAAGCGGTCAGTTTTGAATTTTTTGACAAGTGCTGGTGAGCTATGAGCACGCATCACCAATACGCTACACCCGCACGAAGGAGCATCTTAGTATATCGCTTTCTATGGAGATCTCGAGTATCACCAGTAAAATTGGGCCTCTAAACTTACAACCTGTGAAATCCTACGTTATGATGCTGTCAGAAAAACTCAAACTTAGTTGAGCGAATCAGTTTAAGGCGGGGACGAACATGGAACTTAAGTATAATAGTCAAGACGTACTACGACTTTGCTAGACTTACTGTTTGGAGATATATGTTTGCAAAATGTATGTCAATCTGGCTTCCACCGTTAACGGTCCACTGTGACCTCACTTGTCCAATCTCACTCAACTAACCTTTCCATGTTGACCCTTAAGCGTTTCTTTGATGTATGTTTCATAGATTTCGATACTGTAAACCTCATTCACAAACACATGTCTCATGGTGTCAACTCATCCCTACTCACCCTGATCACTTCTTTTTCAACTAACAGAACTGCGAAAGTCCTAGTTGAAGATTCCCTGTCCGACTGCCTGCCTTATCCTTCGGGTGTTCCCCAAAGCAGCTGCTTAGGATCTCTATTCTTTACTATCTTTATCAACAATATCATAAATGTGATCCCTGACGATGTTCACTGTTTCTTATATGCCGATGACATTGAATTATTTTCTGCTATCCCTTCATCATTACAAACTGCTTTAGATTCTGTCTCAGACTTTGCTAAAATTTGATTTCTCTCCATTTCTGAATCCAAATGTTTCGTTATACACTGTGGCCCCAATAACCCAATATTATCTTCTTACTCGATCAATGGAACCGTTCTACCACCACATACAATCGTGAAAGATCTAGGCATAACTTTCGAGTCTTCGTTATCCTTCTCCCATCATATTCACGATATGAGTGTAAGATTGACATACAACAGAACTCGATTACGAAAAACCTTTTTCTGTATGAGTTGTGGAGTGTTTGGAGAGTTTGAAACATGTGATATAATTAATTCAGATAACAAAAAAATATATCGCTAGCTTGGTTATTTTGAAATTTTGAACTTTCCACCACCTTTCCACAAAAATTAAAGAAATTTCATATACATATCACAAATACGAGAGAAGTAACATTCGAATACAAAATTGTTTTGTCCCATCAGAGATAGGATTTGTTCGAGAACGGAAAGAGCATGGGCATCACATTCTGCTTCTTCAATCAAAGAAGTTATAATTTCTAGCCTAAAAATTTGACTATTTTTGAAAGGAGCTTTGAATATATGCCAAACTATATGCCAACTCAAGTATTTGACCGGATGTGTTACTTCAAAATTTTAAATGTGTAATTTCTAGGTATTTAGTTAATATCATTATATGAAGAGTTTTTGAGAGGATATTAGGGAATTTTTGTGAGTAGAAGCGCTTAGTGAACTCGAATCCAAGTCGGACTAAGTAGAAGGCGAGTCGCTTTATTACGATCCACCAGCTACTGAAACATAACTTTGCATTTACATGTCAGGAGGTAAAAATTTATGAACAGATTCACTCGGAAAATAGTATGCGGACAAGTAAGGGTGAATGTTTCAATAACTAACAGTACTGATGAGCCTTTTGATGATTCAGTTGCTTTTTGATTGATTATAAAGTTATTCAAATGTACAGCCGACATTAGCAAATATTCAGATTATTTACAACTACTCGTCCATTTTCATAGAAATACATTACAAAAACGTTCACTCTGGTCTCGCAGACTCTTCGAACTTATGAGAATGAAACGCTTATCTTTTTTAAGACTTGAAAGCTCAATGTCCCAGTAAGTTATTTCTCAGTTCAAATATGCTCGTTACTGAACCTATGTCTTTCAAATACGCCAATGATGTCAATGAACAAGTCATGCAGCGTTAAAAAACGGAAAAAAAACCTGTCTGAAAATTTAAGAGGGCAAGAATTTCATCTGTTCATTTACCTCACTACGAATTGCTGCTCATTTGCGTTTCACGGATATTCGTGGTGAGACAAATCAACGTACAAAATTCCTGCTCTCTTTGAATACCAACGCTCCATTATTCTTTCAGTCGAATCTCATTCTTTCAATCTATAGCCAATAGCTTCATCTCACTATCAATCATCCGAATGGAGTTGTGATGTCTGATCAAAAAATCTCTAGATTTACATTATAGTTGAGAACCTATTTCATGACTCAAAACTTTTTTCTCTTCGGATTCAGTTGAGTTTTTTTCCTCAGTCTGTGTAATTTTTAACACTTTACTGACTAATCTCACATTCTGCAGCCTTAAATTTCGAGTGAGAAAAAAATTCAATTCGCAACGCGTTCGAGAACAATTTATTGTAACAAGAAACCTTCGGAACGTTCAGTTGTCTGTTAGCAGCACAGCTTTAGTCATTTTCCAGAAGTCGTCAAAGTCGAGGCATTCCTTCGTTGGTGTATCAAAACCTTCTAGGATATTCACACTTTAACATAAAAGTATAACTGTCTTTTTTCTGTTTAAATAGCTGTCAATCTCTATTTTTGTTTGTCTCTCTTCTTTTCACTTGCTATCTCTCTTTGTTCTTTTATCTGTTCTCTTTTTATTATATTATGATTTTAAAAAAAATCCCGGTTTTAAGTGCATTAACAATTTTAGTAGATGTGTTGCTCTGATAAGTCTAGAAATTTCTGTTGGATTTCCGGGTAAAATCCGTCTTCTATCACACCACTCTTATTATGGGTTACTCTCTATGAAAGAGTTTAAAGTTCGCCCTGATTTTTCCACTTGAATGATGTTTAAGAACGATCACAGAAGTCGTAAATTGTACCATTATGCGTGAATCCTTTTTTATGGTAACAAATTCATTTCTGCGTGTAGATCAAAAGATTTTTAGTCTTGCGCTTTTAACTGTTTGAACATACTCATCATATTTCTCAGCACTACATAGCACAGCTGTATACATGCCAAAAAAGATCTTTGAGCCATAAGGTCTGAAACCTTTCCTCGCTGTGTGGTCGACACCAACTCAAACTAATTCACCCAATCCAATTATTTGACAATCTCACTGAAAAAAAACTAGTACTTGGACTTTTCACACTTGGCGAATCTCGTATAACTGTCTAGTATTTAATGAACTTTCTCTATACTATAGTTGTTTTCGGGGCTACAAGAGAGAATATTTCACTAGTTGTTTTCGTGGCTACAAGAGAGACAATGCCACTATCTTCTCACAAATGCTACTAGTTGAGAATAAATAACTCATTTACAGGGTGCGGGAAAAGTTTAGGTGGACAGTAATTTTCCGATAAAAGCTTAACAAATTTAGTAAATCAAACAAAATTTTCATCAAAGTTCATTCAAATAGTTTGGGATATAACTGCGTTTTCAAATTTCGAACAGCCCTCCTTTCTCCTCGACACAGGCGCGGAGTCGCTTGTGAAAGGCACCCACCGTGGTGGAAAGGTAAGCGACGTAAAGATAATCCCACGCCTTCTGTAGGGCGCGCTTCAAACTATCCAAATTCTCATGTGGGGAAGCACAGGCCTTGCTCTCAAGGACCGACCACACAGAGAAGTCCAGAGGATTCAAATCAGGTGAGTACGGAGGCCATTCGGCGGATGTGATCATGGAGGGGAAACTGGTCTTGCACCAGTCTTGCACCACTTTAGCCTTGTGGGCGGTTGCAGAGTCCTGCTGGAACGTTCATTTGCTTTCCGCGAAGTGAGCCTGGCTCCAGGGAAGTACTTCCTTTATGAGAATGTCGTTCAGGTAGTTATTGGCATTTATTTTGACTCCCTGCTCGACGAAAACGAGCGGAGTCTTGCCAGTCGCGCAAATCCCGGCCCAGACCATGACAGAAGCGGAATGGCCCTTCCTCGAGACGTAACGGCCACTCTTATTAGCATCTTTGACCGATTTTGACCAAATCCTATCGTTCTAGTTGTAGAAGGACTGCTCAATATTGAACAACTTCTCATCGATGGAGAAAATATCCAAACAGTCCACCGGCTTGAACCGCTTTGACAGTTCATGACATCTGCAAAGACGGGTCACCTTCATCTGGTCCGTCAATGTGTGAGTCTTCTGCAGCTTGATGGGGCGAAGTCCAATGCGGGATTTGACGATCGTCTGAACAGAACTAGCAGAGATATTCAGCTCCTTCGCGAGTTTCCTGAAACTCCGCTTGGGGTTTTATCGAATCTTGTCTCGGATGCTTCTCACGTTGTAGGAAGTGGTCGCGGTTACTGGTCTGCCACTCCTGGGACGGTCATTCGTCGTACCAGTCTCACGAAAGCGACGTATTGTGTTTTCAATGGTCCTGCGGCAAAATCCAGTGGTTCTGGCGATGTGCTTTTGAGTGTGACCGGACTGGCTCAAGCGCAGAATGTAGCCTCGGTCCATATCAGAGAGCATTACGGGAAAACGAAAAGAGTTATCATTCTGATTTTTTTCAGGTTATGTTAGCAACATTATGAATAAAATGAAAAATGAAAAATCACACGACCGCTACACCAAACAAAAAAGATTGACAAAATTGTCCACCTGGAATTTTACCGCACCCTGTATATAGGCAATCTTGTTTTGACGATGTTCGATTCCTTACCATGTCACATTCTACTTATTTTTTTCAAACAAGTTTACGAGATCAAGCAAAATGTCAAGAATGGTTTAATTCAAAATATCTTTCGAGCAATAAGCTTTCTTACTAAAAAATATTATAATGATTAATGAGATGCAAACTTACCTGGAACTCGCGCGAATAGCGCCGTGTCAGATCCGTTGAGGTTCACGATGAATGAACCAATTGGATCAGTGTGTCGAAATTTTGAAAACATTGAACACTTCTTTGATGTTCGGTTGAATCTTTTAAAAAAAACACGTTGGATCAGGACTTCTCAACGGTACTGCATGAGCAAGCACTGCATTCGATTCACATATTATATTTCAGAATTTTTTCTAGTGCCAAAGGAGATGGATCACATCGTTCTTTTAACTGTCACACGTTACTCCTGACTTACAAGTTTATTTATTTATTTACATTTATCAAAATGGGACAACACTTGGAGTGTAGTAAACACATAAACATTGGAGTAATAATAGTTCACAGACTGGTCACCTGTAACTCAAGCAAATTTACGATATCAACAGAGCTTAATCTTTTTGTCAGTACGCTAACATTGGGGGCGGTAACAACATTGTCAGGAAGTTCACAATAGAATCTAGCTGAACGGAAGGCAAAAGAATGAAATAGTGGCTTTCTACGTGTGCGTGGAATATGGAAGGGATATCTAGACCTCTCTACCGTTCACCATCACTTCTCGCTTAACCATGGGTTTTAACATCTTAACCTTTTCGAAGTCCGCTCCTCTGCTCGGTACAAAAATCTGTTGCTTATAAACAGCGAGAAGTAAAGATAAATTTTTTTGAAGAGTCGAATAAAATCCAAAATAATTTCAGATTGGGTCAAAATGCGATTATTTTTCGTTTTGGCTACCTGGCTCATGTTTTATGGGTTTTTTTCTCACAAATATAATTTCGATTCATTCAAGCTATGTTTTTGCTTGTTGAATTTTGATGAATTTTTGAGAAGTGTCAAATTGAGTCACGTTTTTAGTGTTGAATAATGAGCTCTCCGCATCAGAAAAACCACTACAGTTATGGGAATCTGCTGTGTCAAAAGAGGGATCTCCAGTGATCAAGCAGCTAGCTTAGAAATACTTGGTTCTTCCTGCAAGTTCTACTGATTGCGAGAGATGTTTTAGTGCAGCCCAGAGTATAAAATTGTGGTCAGATAGTATTTTACTCCCTGGTCACTGAAAAGTCTTTCTGATTCAACTTCTCCCAGCTGTTGTTTCTCAAACAGAAAATCGCCCTTATTGGCCCAGGTAGCTTTAAAAAAAGCAACAGTAAAAGTACTGAAATGTTCCATCAAGCTTTTGTGCTCAGAACTACCTTCACCGAGTATTCTTCTAAAAAAAACTATAATTTTTCTGATTTCACGACCGATTGTCTCATTATACGTCTGCTCATTATGACTACTCAACTTTGAGCAATGTTTGATTTCAATTAATGTTTTTGATGGAAAAAAATGGAACAACTGTGAGAAGATGAGATGATGAGATGAGATGAGAAGAAGATGAGATGAGAAGATGAGAACAAAGATGAGATGAAACATCAAAAAAATTTCAAAAAGTTAAATGGCTTAAACTAGAACATTTTAAAGATTTTCGATTTTTTTGGGTTTTTCGACTTCTGAAGTCGAAAGAAAAAAGTCGAAAAATTTTTCGACTTTTTCGCCTAGCATTGGTCTGGAGGCTATCATCCACAAAAGATCAATCAAAACTCGAAAAGGAAATTTTGGCAAAAATTGAAATATTGGACCTTTTCCTAATGAACAGAAAATCTTGGTAAATACGTTTAAAAAAACAAGATTCTCGGACGGAAATCTAACTTTTTATGGAGCGTTAGAATTCAACTTTCCACATTGCAAAGTAATTTTCTGCTAAGTGATCCCGTTGAACGCTCCAATGTCTCACCACGAGTTACCGTGAAAAGAAAAATGGACTACGGTAAAAAGAAAGAACACATGCATTCTAAGACAAAGCGACGTTTTTTCTGTAGAATTCATAAAAAAAATACGTTCAACAGTAAAAGTTATTATAAAAGTAAAACGGTAGTCCATTTTTCTTTTCACGGTAATTCGTGGTGAGACATTGGAGCGTTCAACGGGATCACTTAGCAGAAAATTACTTTGCAAAGTGAAAAGTTGAATTCTAACGCTCCATTAGTTGAATTTATTTGCTGAATTGCTTCCATTCGTCGTGGCTGAGAGAGGTCGACTCTATTCTCGCTCTTCATTTATATCGCCAAGAATGGAGGATTCCGGTCCCTAACAGTATTTGGACACATTGAACCCGCAATTATCAAACCAGGATTAATACTTTAGTCTACATTCAACTTTCTCATTCTTACTGCAATCTCCGGAGAACCAGAGTAATGGAGCGTTAGAATTCAACTTTTCACTTTGCAAAGTAATCTCTGCAAAGTGAGGGATGCGGCCTAGAGCGTTAAACTCTTAACGGGATGCGGCCGGGATGCGGCCTAGAGCGTTTAACGGGATAACTTTGCAGAGATTACTTTGCAAAGTGAAAAGTTGAATTCTAACGCTCCATAAGCCGTTCGATTTAATGGCACTTCATGTCCCATGACATCAAAAAAGAAGCGTTTGAATTGAATTAAAAATTCAGCTGTGAAGCATTTAAGCCTTTATAATTTGAAAAAAGAAATTGTTTTGCTAACGAAAAAGAGACACAATAGGGGTCTTTCATGCAGAACTGATGACATGTGCTGAGTGAAGGTATATCGGATGAACGGTCAGGGTTTGCGAGGCTGCTCGTCGTATACTGCACCATATTCACGAAAGTCGATGGAGGACCCTTGAATACAGGTTTGAGCTTCTTAGTGTATGGTTGTGACAAACAATTAGATTGCATCTCACACGATATGAAAGAAATACTTGATGAAACGTGAATTGCTCGAGATATGTGAAAAGCAGCGTCAGATGAGTCAGAGTCACTTAGGCGAAAAAAGTTAAGAATCAGAGAAACCTGGACGTAGGTGGTTACTGGCAAAGAGCAGGAGATGGCCAAGGAGAAGAGCGAGAACAGCTGCAGCAGCATACAGTAGAGGTTTTTGACTCTTTGCTCGGAATCGTTTGTGGTACTGGAATCTTTTCTATAGACGAAGTAACTGAACAACTTGAAGGGTTCTGAAAAAACTGAGAAAGGTTCTGAAAAAACTGAAAAAAAACAATAAACTGAGAAACTGGTCCAAAAAGTCATAAAAGGTTGACAATAACGAAAAAATTCCAAGAATGAAAATTCATTAGCATACAGTATGCCTTACAGTTTGTTACACACGGAGAATGACTATCTTGCACTTTTAGAGAATGCACTTTTAGTGGAAAAAAAGCTTACAATTACAAGACATCCTGGTTTATCGCTTAAGATGGATTTTTTCCTGCCTGCACCAAAAAAGTAGGCCACTTAAACATGAAACAATTAGAAATGCATAAAATTTCTAGTTGACAGTGAAAAAGCGCAAAATTATTATGGTCAATTAAGCTTTGATAGAATGTTTATGAGGAACTCAATTTCAAAAGAAGCTCATGCTTCTTTTCCTCCCTCTAAAAAAGCAATTGAAATGACGTGAAAGTCAATAAAAGCCGGGAAATCATCCCGCTTGTAGGTTTGTTCAAGCTGGAATAGTGCAAGTTACACGTTTCAGGAAACACATCGCGGTTTTGGTTTTTTCAAAACCTTAGTAACTCTTCAAAATCTACTTCTCTGACTCCTTACACATAAATTGGCCTTTTTTCGTAAAGTGTAATCCAAAAAAAACTTAAAATACGCCTTTCCCATTTTATTCGGAAAACGTAGTTAATCAAACAATCTAACGACGCCTTATGTTGGAAGAACCAACCAGCACCTTATTTCAAACATCGACCAAATGCTTATCCTCTTTCTTGTACTAAATCTGTCACGACGCTTTCAAGGACTTCTATTCCGAGAAGAATGGGGGAAGAAAAAGTAAGCTTTACCCCGAATGATTTATCGATCAGTTGCAGATGCCTCTCTGAAAAGTGTTGTCTCATTCACTTTTCCAGATTTCACAAAGCCATTTGAAACATTATTTTGAAGAATGATTGTTCTGTTGCTGAGAAAAACTTAGGAACAATTTATACGCATATCTAACACTTTCCGGCGTGAAAATATGGTTTACCGATAAGTGAAATAGTTTTGAAGCTTTTTCCATGAAAAAAAAAAGTTCAACAAAAGGTAGGATGAAAACATGACATTTCATATGAACAACGAAGAAAATCACAAAATTTTCGCTACAACTGCTGCTCCTTTGTATTCATTACAACAGCAACCGCCTCGAGGGGTCACTGGGCCGTCCGAGCGGCGAGGTTTTTTTTTTAACATTAGAAAGTATAAATGGGTGTCGAAGGGAGTCGTTTTCTGCGAAAAGTAGAAGATTGAATAAGAAAATTTGTTTCGGAAAACCGATAAGCTTCTCCGACGTCTATTTGCGGGGATGTTGAAGAGGAAATAAATTTTCGCTATGCGTGTGTCTGAATTCCCATGGCTGTGGGTTCTTATAAGACCGGATTTCAAAACGGAATTCAGCTCTTTCAAAACAGCCCGAAGTGACTTCTTTTTTAATATACCACATTGACAGCGGAGACAGTTTCAGCGTAAGTATAAACTTTTTCTGAAGGAGCTGGAAGATGACTAACCTGCCACTCCAGCAACTTTTTCAATTACTCTAAGCTTCTTTCTCAGGAACAAAGTTTTTTCTCCAGTAGTTTTTTCAGAGAGCCAGATATGGAATCTTCCATAGAAATGACAATCGTATGCTTCGCGGTTTCCGCAAAGAACTCCTTCATTTGCTGAACAATGCTTGCTCCAATAGCACAGATGGTGGTGACTCTTCTCCGTTGTGAGAGAGACTCTGACAGCTTTGTGAACCACAATAAACGTTTGCAGCCACTCAGAGAAAGCTATCTGAATCATATAGCAAACCTGGTCACAATTTTCGAGTAATTTGTCGAGCACGGTTCAGACGACTCCCACAATTACTTGCACGGGTACTCAAATCGTACAACGGATCAACAAAACAAAAAAACCAGAGATTTTTCAATTACTTTTCAATAATCAAGTAAGGGAAAAATTTTTAGCTAGGTTTTGTGAAAAAAAATTTGTTCATACTGTTTATCCGATTTTCTCATCATCCGATTTATCTTTGGTTAAACTTTTCCATTTCGACCATGGAAAAGGCTTCAATAAATCACTTCTCAG
Organism: Allodiplogaster pararmata; assembly: GCA_964056735.1. NCBI lineage: Eukaryota > Metazoa > Nematoda > Chromadorea > Rhabditida > Diplogasteridae > Allodiplogaster > Allodiplogaster pararmata. Next base: position 24,091,675 of record OZ057406.1, on the reverse strand, counting down.
TAAATCATAATATTGTCACATGGGTAAGTGTAAAATGAGTAAATGAATAAACTGTTCCAAAGTCTTTTCGGCCAACAGAACAATCATTCTTGGGGATGATATTCAATTGGCTACGTGAATGGTGTGAAAAGTGAATGAGACAACACTTTTCAGAGAGGCATCTGCGATTCTCGATAGAACATTCGGGAAAAAGCTTTCTTGTTCTTGCCACATTCGTGTCGAATTAGTAGTCCTTGAAAGCCTCGTGTCAGATTTAGAACAATAAAAAAGAGAAGGACTAGGTCGATGCTTGATGTAAGGTGCTTGTTGGTTTTTCCCAAATAAAGCGCTGTTAGAATGTTTCATTAACGACTTTTTCACCGAAAAAAACATTTTGGAAGAGCATCTTTCAAAATCTTTTCAGAGTACAAAAACTGTCTTCAGGGATTGGTGCTTGACCGGAAGGGTCTTCAGGGAATGGTGCTTGACCGGAAGGGTCTTCAGGGATTGGTGCTTGACCGGAAGGCTCTTCAGGGATTGGTGCTTGACCGTAAGGGTCTTCAGGGATTGGTGCTTGACCGGAAGGGTTTTAAGGGATTGGTGCTTGATCGGAAGGGTCTTCAGGGATTGGTGCTTGACCGGAAGGGTCTTCAGGGAATGGTGCTTGACCGGAAGGGTCTTCAGGGATTGGTGCTTGACCGGAAGGGTCTTCAGGAATTGGTGCTTGACCGGAAGGGTCTTCAGAGATTGGTGCTTGACCGGAAGGGTCTTCAGGGATTGGTGCTTGACCGGAAGGGTCTTCAGGGATTGGTGCTTGACCGGAAGGGTCTTCAGGGATTGGTGCTTGACCGGAAGGGTCTTCAGGGATTGGTGCTTGACCGGAAGGGTCTTCAGGGATTGGTGCTTGACCGGAAGGGTCTTCAGGGAATGGTGCTTGACCGGAAGGGTCTTCAGGGATTGGTGCTCGACCGTAAGGGTCTTCAGGAATTGGTGCTTCACCGGAAGGGTCTTCAGAGATTGGTGCTTGACCGGAAGGGTCTTCATGGATTGGTGCTTGACCGGAAGGGTCTTCAGGGATTGGTGCTTGACCGGAAGGGTCTTCAGGGATTGGTGCTCGACCGGAAGGGTCTTCAGGGATTGGTGCTTGACCGGAAGGGTCTTCAGGGATTGGTGCTTGACCGGAAGGGTCTTCAGAAATTGGTGCTTGACCGGAAGGGTCTTCAGGAATTGGTGCTTGACCGGAAGGGTCTTCAGGGATTGGTGCTTGACCGGAAGGGTCTTCAGGGATTGGTGCTTGACCGGAAGTGTCTTCAGGGATTGGTGCTTGACCGGAAGGGTCTTCAGGGATTGGTGCTTGACGGAAGGGTCTTCAGGGATTGGTGCTTGACCGGAAGGGTCTTCAGGGATTGGTGCTTGACCGTAAGATCACCGCTCTACTTGGTTCTTAAAATTTCAAAATTAGTGTCCAAAATCTACATGAAAAACATATTAAAGATGTTTTCTAGCTTTCTCTTCTTATCTTTTCCGTTCCTTTTTCTCGCTCTTATTTCTTACTTTTTTGTATCTTCCTGGGTCTTTATTACCATTTTTTGTACTTATCGCTTGCTTTTCTTTTTTTTCTTCAAACATTTTCTATTTTTCACCTTCATTCGCATTCTCACTAAGTTGATACGTTTTTTCCTAGACTAACTCCGTGATTTGTTTAGGATGCCAGAGAAAGATTGGTAATGTTATGTGGCATAAAAATAGTTTACAGCGTCCAATCATTCAAAACTTATGAGAAAAAAAACCTCATATTTTCTTCATTTGTTGCTCCTCTTTTCGTATAAATGCAGTAAAAAATTACTTGCATCGTTTCAAGGAATATAATAATCAATGTCATTTCAATGTCAATTCAATTCACTTTATTCGCCAAAGGTTTTTCATGACATTTTAGTTTCAGCATTCAAATTTCGCGGTTAATTCAAGTTGATTTCTGACTTTTATAATGTTTTTTCTCGGTTTATCTTAGAAAAATCTCGGCATAGAGAAGTTGAAATACTTTTAATCAAGCAACTTTAAGATTTTTCAAGGTTTAACCTTAGGTACTAAACGAAATGAATCAAATTTTAATAAACAAATTAGGATTTTGCTACTCTTTTTTCAAAGCAAAATATCAAACAGATTTCTTTATGTTTTACTGCAGGGGTCGAAAAGAAGTTCATATGAGAGGAAGCGGAAAATCATTTCAAGAACTCGAAAGAGCCCTTTATTTGTACCAGGTTTTTTTGCTGCTGCAGTTTTCTGAAAACTCGGAGTAACCTGGTAGAACATTCCATATGCTCTGTAACATTATAAAATAATAATTTTACAAAAAAAACACTAGCGCGTTTGAATTGCAGTGAAAATGATGAAAAAAAAACTATTACGGCATTTCGAAATCTTTTTTGTAAGCACTTGCTTGGATTTCTCTTCCCGACACAAAAAGCTCAAAAATACCATATACTACATATTTGCTTTATTTACGGCAGGTTTTGGGGAATTCAATTTGCGCACAAGATTTTCTCTTTCAACCGTCTCAGTAAAACAAAGTTAATTCTACATCATGTTACTGTAAATTTTTCGAAATCGAACGGTCCTTAATTTTTGTATTCAAAAGAGAAAACTTCCCAGAGTAGAACTGTTCCATGAGCTCTGGATGATTAGATTCTTTCGGAATCTTTTTGTTCGAAATTATCTATGATACCGTAAAACATTTGAGAGCGTCTGAACGACTATGTATTTAGTAAATTATTTCGACCAGTCTCTTCTGAGGTTGAAATCTTTTTTTCCCTAACTTTTATTACTTTTCTGCTTTTCTGTTTGTTTTCAGTTGTTATTCGTTAAAGCTTTGGGACAATGATCCTAATAATAAACTAGTTAGAAACCTAAATTCTTTTTTTTTCTTGTGATTTTCTTAAAACCACGTCCTTCTCACATTGTTTACGCGTCAATTCGAGATAATATGGTGCCCTCACCATATGCAATGCTAAAAAGCGCCTTTGACACATACTCGAGCTATGGTTCTTTTTGATTTCCCCGAAATATGGAGCCCTCCAAAGTGTTCAGTAACTACGTCTATAGAATAGAACTTAGTACCATAATTAATTTTCAAGCGAAGAGTCAATAAAACACCTCTGGATGATGCTACGACTCTTCTCGCTCTTCTCCTTCACCAGCTCGTGCATGCTGCCAGTTGCCTACGTCAAGGTTCGTCCGATTCTTATCACTTTTCGCTTAGGTGTCTCTAGCTTGTCATCCGCTGCTTTTATCAAATACAGTGCGTTACAGATTGAAAAGAAGGAACTCTCTCTTCTTTATTGTAGTCGAACGGTAGAAAAAAATCAACAAAAAGGGTAATCATCATTTTTCCCTCGCTTTGAAAACAGCCCTAAGTAGGAAAACATACATTGCTTTGTCGACGTGAAAAAAAACGCTCTTACACGAGAATCGAGAACAATATAGTGATAGCATAAGTCTCACTATTACGACTAGGAACGCTTGCAATTTGTCACTTATGTGATGATACTTTTCATAAACTTAATTCAAAGCGCCCGCCACCCATTTATCAACACGACAATGCTCTAATCCATGTCAGCACCTCCGCCAAGGCATGGCTTGCAGCCGTAAACATTCTTGATCTACCCTGGCCTGCACTCTCTCATTCATAGCAAACCTCGTGGAAAACTTTTGAAAACTCCTAATTCGTGAAATCTACAACAAGTAAGAGAACGCAACCGTAGCCGAGCTCTTTAGGAAGCCATCGTCCAGCAGTCGAAGGAAATTTTGAGTACTGAGTGACGCGCATCGTGGAGGTTAATTAGACAGTTAAAGTCTTTGTCGTGCCAGTGAAGAGATGCGGTGTGGTTTCGTGCAAAGAGTTCGGACGTTTCGCTTTATTTAAAGCATCATCAGCGATATGCAAAATACCCTAAAGCAGAACGAAAAAAAACAAAATACCCTAAACCAATTTCGTTCTGCTTTAGGGTATTTTGCATATCGCTGCTGATGCTTTAAATAAAGCGAAACGTCCGAACTCTTTGCACGAAACCACACCGCATCTCTTCACTGGCACGACAAAGACTTTAACTGTCGAAGGAAATCGTGCGAAACATAATTTCTGTTCTTCATGAAAGCATATTGAAAGCATATCTAACAGAACAGTGTATATCAACACAAAAAAGGCTCATCGAAACATTTTTTGTTACTGTGATGTTGTGAATAAACAGTTCATTTAAAAAATTGTTAAATGTCAACCCTTGTATAACCGTCTAATACCGTGTAATGTCGTTTTCTTGATGATTGAGCAATGCATTTTTCCCGTTTTAAAAAGCGACCGGCCGCAACAAAAAATATTTAAGCGTTGCCCCATCAATGTGTAGCACACTGTATATCGAAATATTTATGATTAGTCTTCAAATTCTAAGTTACACAGTTCAAAGTCAGTGACGCCTGGTTCATGTTTTATGAAACTTTCATACGTATCCTTCTTTTTCTTCTTAGCGTTGTCCCGCGCCGGCCGAGGTCGGAGTAGGGTCCGCTGTACGGCTTCTAGCTCTCCAGAAACATCTGTCCGTTGCGTCTTCCGAGTGGAGTCTTGCAAGGCGCAGGTCTTGGTTGAGCGTATCCATCTATCTTGTATTCGGTTTGCCTGGTACTTCCATGTCAAGGGCGAGTCTTGCGATGTTGGTCGCGTCTCTTCGCATCACGTGTCCATACCATCTAACTCTCCCTTCTCGCATCTTGTCTTGTATTGGAGCCACGCCGAGTCTCCCTCTCACAATCGTGTTACGCACACAATCTAGGCGAATCAGTCCTAGTGTCCAGCGTAACATTTTCATCTCATTCGTGTGGATAATGTTCTTGGTTACACGCGTTGTAGGCCAGTTCTCCGTCGAATAGAGAAGCACGGGACGGATCGCTGTTTTATACATCTTTCCGCGTATGCCAGCTGAGATATTCCTATCACAGAGGACACCTGTAGCTTCTCTCCATTTCATCCAAGCTGCATTTACTCTTTGGCGTGCCGCTGCATTTGTTGACGTGTCTGAGGAGATGACAGAACCAAGGTACTTGAATTCGGAGGTCTTCGGGAGCGGTTCACGGCCGATGTGAACAGTTCCTGTCGTTTGCACTCCGATTTCCTGGTACTCGGTCTTCTTGATGTTGAGGCGTAAGCCATGCCTACTAAGAGCGTCATTCCATTCTTGGGTGCGTTTCTCGATTTCGGCACGTGTAGGAGCAGCAAGGAGAATGTCGTCGGCGTATGCGATGGTTGACGGAGCTGGAGTCAGTAGAGGACGCGTGACGGTATCCATAACCAAAATGAAGAGAAGGGGAGACAAAGCACTGCCTTGGTGCACTCCTACGTTTACTGCGAATGGCTCTGTGATGCCGACCGGAGTTCTGACAGTACTCTTTGAATCATCGTACATCGCCATTGTCCATCGAATGTACTCTTCAGGAACCTGATGATCGCGCAATGCATATGAAATAAGATCATGAGGGACTCTGTCGAACGCCTTTTCCAAATCGAGGTATGTCAGATGGAGAGGTGATCTTTTCTCTGCGTGCTTCTCGACGAGTAAACGGAGTGCAAATACTGCATCTGCTGTGCCTCTTCCGCACGAAGCCGCATTGCTGAGCTGGAATATCGACGATATCTCGTATGCGTGAATCCAGTATCCTCTCAGGGGTGCTCAAGGGTGCTCAAGCTCTTGGCCGCTCATGTCTTCGAAATGTTCGCGTCACCTGTTTCTGACTTTTAAAGGGTCAGTGACTAGCTCTCCTTGTTTGTCCCTTATCGTGGCTGCTCTCTGGATGTCCAAGGTGTTGCGGTGTCGAGCCTTGGAAAGCCGATAGATGGCTTTATCGCCTCCTGGTTGGTTCATCTTCTCATAGAGATCGCGGAAGTAGGAGGTTTTTGAAACTGCGACAGCTCTTTTAGCGGCTTTCTTCGCTGAGCTGTATGCAGCGCGGTCGTCAGCCTCATTAGACGTCCTCCATCTCTTGTACGCATTCTTTTTCGCCTTGATCGCATCCTGAACTTCGGAGGTGTCTTTCTCGTTTCTTGGCTTTCCGGGTTTTGTCTTTCCGAGGATGCTTGCGGCGGGTGCCTTGATGCTGTCTTCAAGAAGCTTCCAGTGTTCATTTATGTCCTCTGGAAACTGCTTGTAGAGTGCCGGAGGGAGTAGATTGCGATGGATGATGTGCATGAGAGAGAGACGTTCTGCTTTCCCAGTCGAGCGCCACCATTTGACACGTGTGCATTCAGGATTACGAGAAGGCTGTTTCTTCGACTTCAATACGCTCGACCCTTCTTGCTCCTAGCATTGCGGCCAGCTCTCTACAGCGTCCCGTCAGTGTTCCAACATTCAATATGACGAGGCGAATTTGAACTGTACGCCGCGCAGACATACCCCGCCCATGGGTAGCTGCCTGTCCTCGCATATTTGACGGTCCTAGTCGACAAGGTAAGACCGCGTCGCTTCCGGGGGACGCCCTAGCTTTGGTGATAAAACTTGAAGAACTTGAAGCCATGGTTTACAACAAGGGTATTCATGCGATCGGCCTGTTGAGTGGATGGTCAATCCAGCCTGGCATCGCGGAACGTGTTTGTCGGGAGTTCCTGCTAATCCTTGACCGTAGAAAAGCAGAAGATTAATCGAAAAGACGCCTCGACTCGTGTGGCCTAGACTAACCCCTCTCCGCCTAGCCATCTGACGGATAGAACCACTCGTCCAAAGGGGGCCCAATTTTAGCCTCACTCAGAATGTCGGTCGTGATTCCGGCAATCACGGTAGTAGGGCTGAGTGAGTTTACACCTTCCCACCGACTTTGAGGTATTGGGGCTAGGGAAGACGGGGAAAAACTTCCATACATATCCTAAGAAATGTAATCTACTTTTTCGTTTAAATCATACATTACAAACTGGTCTCAAGGGTCCTCCATCGACTTTCGTGAATATGGTGGAGTATAAGATCAGCAGCTCCGAGAAGTTTCTCCGTTCATTCGAGGCGCGCTCATTCTACACATGTCACCAGAGCTGCATGGAAGACCACACATGCTTCGCTTTCTCGTGAGCAAAACAATTCATTTTTTTCTTCAAATAATGAATGCTTTACAGTGAATGTATTTCAATGTAAAGAGTTTTTCGTCAGGGTATCTGGTTCACTGATTTGTGTAGAGAAAATATTAACAGGGTGAACATCAGATTTAGTAAGACGACAATTGATAATACCATCGCACGTCAAAAGGTGTTTTCACCGGGCGGTATCGAACCCAACCTCTCTTCTCAATCCGTGAGCAAGCGCGTTATTATTACACAACGGTGACACATTGCTATCCACGCGATAGTGCTATAAATGAGAGGCTCAAAAAGTTCACTATCTTTTTCGACGAAAATTAGTTTTTTATTATTAATTTAATTCAATTTCAAACAACCTCTGATTTACTTCTAATATGATCGGTTGATTCATACCGAAAAAAAATTGAAACCTGAGTTATTCATATCAGCGTATCGAGCGAGTCGAGTTAGTTACTTACCGTAAGTAAATAAATTTCTCGTATAATCCCCCAATCTTAGCCAGGACATCAGAAATTTTACCAAAAGTTTTGGAATAGATAAGAAAACGTGTGACGAAAATTAAAAGTTTTGTAGGCGGGCTTTTGAACGGAGATCCGTTTTACTCTAATTCTATAGTAAAAATAATAGCTTCAAGTCTAGTTCTTCGCCGTATAGTATAATCTAATTAAACATCTGGCATGCAATGTATAACTTTCAATACTCTCAGTTTCTCTAAGAAAAATCTTATACTATACTTTGAGAAATAGTTCTTGTATGTGAGAATATTGAAACTAAGTTGATACATGTTTAAGTGAAAGGAACAATGTGATTCATCTCCTTTTGCATTACGAATTCTTTGAACATTATTTGAGAAATGTAATGCTTGCTCATGCAGGACAGTTGAAAACTTCTGGCTAAGACTTTTTCTTCAGATACAACCGAACATCAAAGAAGTGTTCAATTTTTAATTTTTTTCTACATGAAATAACAGTCTCTTATTCGTATCGATATGACACGGCGAACCTCAACGGATCTGACACAGCGGTCTTCGCGCTCAGTTCAGGTGAGTCTGCATCTCATTAATAATCAGTAGATTTTTTAACAAAGAAACTTATTGGTCAGTAAGCGCTTTTGAATACAGTCATTCTTGATACCTCCCTAGCTCCCGTAAAACTGTTTGAAAAAAGTAGAAGGAGAGGTTTTAGACTTCTTCTGGCCGTATGGCTCTAATATCTTTTTTGGAATGTATACAGATTTTCTACAGGGTGGCCCATGTAGTCGGCAACCAACCTCTCGGCGTTTATAATTCGATTTATAGTGCACGCTGAGCTCCAATTTTCCCATACATATGTTCTTTTCACATGTGTTTTTATTACATGGTTGGAATTTCATTCCATTTGATCAATTCTCAAAAGAATGGTGGCCGCTCATAGAGCACGCTCTGTGATTGTGGACTTGCACAAACTTGGTCGATCAAATACGCGCATCGACTCAAAAGGTGCCGCACCCTAATCCTCCGGACGCGCGCGCAACAATTCTCATCTTAGGACAGTCTTCTCGGATGAGAAGCTTTTCACTTTGGAAAAGGCCTACAACCCTCAAAATGTGCGAGTGCTTGCTCGGGACTCACAGGCAGCTAATGAAGCAGGTAGAATCGTTCATAGAGCTTCCCATCCTCCACAATTCATGGTTTGGGCCGTAGTGTCCGCTACCGGCAAAACTCCCCTTGTTTTTGACGAACCAAGAGTCAAAATTAACCAGTAATACTACCGCCAGCATATTTTTCAAAAAGTTTTGCTTAATTGGTCTGCTTCCCACTACCGTAATACACTTTGGGTCTTCCAGCAAGATTCTGCGCCTGCTCACAAAGCTATCGGAACACAGGCATGGTACAAGGCTTATTCTCCCGACTTCATCTCCAGCACAGAATGACCTTCCTCATCGCCCGACCTCAATCCGCTGAACTATTCCGTGTGGTCCTACCTTGAGAGCAGAGCCAATGCTCATCCTCACTTGAATCTGGAGTCTCTAAGAAAAATCCCTGCACGAGGAGTGGTCGAAGATCGACGACAAGTACCTTCTTCCATTGATCGAAGCGTTCCCAAAGCGACTCCGAGCTGTCTTTCGTGCCAAAGGAGACCGAATCGAATTATTTTTTTGACCCAATGTTTTTATTAATATGGGATAATAAATGCACGAATTTGAACACTCTAGCTCACTTATGCACTGAGATACACGTTTGTAAACGGTACATGGGCTACCCTGTATGTAGTGCTGAGAAATATAATGAGTATGTTCAAACAGTGAAAAGCGCAAGGCTGAAAGTCTTTTGATCTACACACAGAAATGAATTTTGAGTTTTATGAGAAGCTGATCCGACCGAGAGGCGAGAAAAAGAAAAAATCTATCGGCTTGCTAAGTCTCCGCACCAGAGCACCTAGGACGTCCAGAAGGCAGTCACGAAAAAGACAAACAGGGAAAGCTCGTGACTGATCTTAAAATGTCAGGGACAGGTAGCGCGGTCATTTCGAAGACAAGGGCGGCCAAGAGCTTGTACACTTTCTTGTTCCGGCTTCTTATAACAGACAAGGACCCTTATCATCGATCATTGCAGATGAAGTAGATGAGGCTCTCTCGAAGATGGAGACTGGGAAAGTGGCTGGACCGTATGACATAGCCACATAAGCCTGGACACTCGCGGGTGATGTTGGACTAGCACATCTCGTGCACCTGTTCAAAAGCATCACAAAGCAAGGCCGAATTTCGCATAACTAACTCAACTCCACTACCGCTCCAGTCATCAAAAAAGCGATGCCAGAGTATGCAGCAATTTTCGTCCAATATCCCTTCTCAACCACACCATGAAAGTTTTTGAGAGGATACTGTACTCGCGCATACGAGGAATCGTCAAAGTCCCACCCCAGTAATGTGGATTCGTGAACGAAAGAGGCCTTACAGGTGCAATATTTGCACTCCGGTAAATTTTCGGAAAGCACGCAGAGAAAAGATTGTCTCTCAATCCGACCTAGTACCTTTATCTGGAGAACGCGTTCGACAGGGTCCTTCATAAGCTCATTATCTATGCACTAAGCGATCATCTTGACCCGGAAGATTACATCTGTTGGACGATGTAGATGTACGAAAATTCAAAAAGTTCTGTCAGAACTGCGGTTGGCATCACAGAGTCATTTGCAGTGAAGATGAGAGTCCATCAGGGAAGCGCTTTTTGCCTTCTTCATCTTCATCTCCTCAGACACATCTAACGATTTCAGCAGCACGCCAAAGATGAAACACAGCTTGTATAAAACTGATGACAGGAAAAATATGGCTGGCCTACGCGGAAAGATGTACAAAGCAGCAATTCTTTCCGTGCTCGTGCACTCGACGTAGACCTCGCCTACCACGCGGGGGACTCAGAACATTCTTCACCGAATGAGATGAGGATGCTACGCTGGACATTCGGGCTCACTCGCCTGGATTATGTTATTAACATGATTGTCAGGGGAAGACTCGGATTGGCTCCTGTACAAGACAATGTACAAGAAAGGATAATTCGATAGTATGGTCATGTGATGTGAAGAGATGCGTTCGAAATCGATAGACACGCTCTCGACATGGAAGTTACGAGCAAATGCGCGCGAAGCAAACCCAACATTAGATACATGAATGCGCTAAGCCAAGACCTGCGCCTTGCAAGACTCCACCCGGAAGACGCCAAAAATTTCTGGAGAGCTAGAAGCCGTACAGGAGACCTGACCGGGGCGGGAAAACGCTGAGAGAAATCTCCGTGATAAGAGAACAACGAATGGCGTACAAGGACATGTGAAGAAATACGACAGCGATTTCTCCCATACTTATTAAGTTGACAGAGGCGTGACTCGACCGACTTGAATCGCGCGACCGAGAACACTCTACGCGAAAGAGATGGGTATACTAACCCGAAAGCGCCTGAAACGATCGGTGTTTATTTTTACACAAGATAATATGCAAAATACAGACTTCGATATTTTGAAACGTGATGTCGAAGTAGGGTCCCCTGTACGTTTCCGAGGTCAAATTCCGTTTCAGGGTTTATAGATTCCTCGAGACTCCTCGGCGTTGCGTTTTCTGACGACAAATGAGCGTACACCTTTATTATGTGTTGATTTTGCATCACATGCGTTTGCAACATTAACATGATGTGGGCATATCTGTCGATGGTGATCGGATCCTTTCGCGTCCTCGAAAATTTTCCTCCTTCACTCGTATCTTTTCTTTTCTAGGAGCCACGCCAATTCTTCCTATCTCAACTTCGTTAGAAAAAAATTCAGGCGAGTGAAACGAGTAGGAAAAGCATCACTTCAGGAATCTGAAGTCATTGTTAACGTTGAGGATCTCCATGCAATCGGCATGTTGTGTGAATGGTAAATCCAGCCTGACATTGCAAAACTATTTTGCAAGAGTTCCTTGCTACCTTTCGATTTAAAAGCGAATGATTTATCAACCGCGTCTCGAAGGCCTAGCAGACGAACCCTGCGAGAAGTGGACTCTTCCAAATTAAGTCCACATAAAGCCGCACTGAGATTGTTGCGATGATGAAAATCATGGTAAGCGGATTTCGAAAAATCTACATCCTACAAATGGTTCAAGACTTCTTCGTTCCGAGTGACACGAAGTAAAGAGCGTTGTAGTAGAGAACCGCTTCTGCCCCCGTGAATCTCCATGGAATTTTAAGACTGATCAGGGCAACACATTGACTGAAAATGTTTATGTACTGAAAGTTATGATATCCAAGAATGTACCAAATATGAAACATTACTTCACAAAAGAAGATGAAAGAGAAAATGAAAAGAGATATAGAAAAGAATAAAGAGAAAACAAAGGCACAAGGGCAAAAACAAAGAGAAAAAAGGGAAGAGGGGCGAAAAATCTGAACATTAAAAAGACAAAGAGGAAGATGAGCATTTTTGAGTAGAAAGTATAAATGTTCTAGGCGCTTTTCACACACTGCCACCGGAATGCCTCGACATGGATGCTTTCAGAAGCATGTCTAATGCTGGATGCTTTCAGAAGCATGTCTAATGCTGGATGCTTTCAGAAGCATGTCTAATGCTGGATGCTTTCAGAAGCATGTCTAATGCTGGATGCTTTCAGAAGCATGTCTAATGCTGGATGCTTTCAGAAGCATGTCTAATGCTGGATGCTTTCAGAAGCATGTCTAATGTTCTAGGCGCTTTTCACACACTGCCACCGGAATGCCTCGACATGGATGCTTTCAGAAGCATGTCTAATGTTCTAGGCGCTTTTCACACACTGCCACCGGAATGCCTCGACATGGATGCTTTCAGAAGCATGTCTAATGCTGGATGCTTTCAGAAGCATGTCTAATGCTGGATGCTTTCAGAAGCATGTCTAATGTTCTAGGCGCTTTTCACACACTGCCACCGGAATGCCTCGACATGGATGCTTTCAGAAGCATGTCTAATGTTCTAGGCGCTTTTCACACACTGCCACCGGAATGCCTCGACATGGATGCTTTCAGAAGCATGTCTAATGCTGGATGCTTTCAGAAGCATGTCTAATGCTGGATGCTTTCAGAAGCATGTCTAATGTTCTAGGCGCTTTTCACACACTGCCACCGGAATGCCTCGACATGGATGCTTTCAGAAGCATGTCTAATGTTCTAGGCGCTTTTCACACACTGCCACCGGAATGCCTCGACATGGATGCTTTCAGAAGCATGTCTAATGTTCTAGGCGCTTTTCACACACTGCCACCGGAATGCCTCGACATGGATGCTTTCAGAAGCATGTCTAATGTTCTAGGCGCTTTTCACACACTGCCACCGGAATGCCTCGACATGGATGCTTTCAGAAGCATGTCTAATGCTGGATGCTTTCAGAAGCATGTCTAATGCTGGATGCTTTCAGAAGCATGTCTAATGTTCTAGGCGCTTTTCACACACTGCCACCGGAATGCCTCGACATGGATGCTTTCAGAAGCATGTCTAATGTTCTAGGCGCTTTTCACACACTGCCACCGGAATGCCTCGACATGGATGCTTTCAGAAGCATGTCTAATGTTCTAGGCGCTTTTCACACACTGCCACCGGAATGCCTCGACATGGATGCTTTCAGAAGCATGTCTAATGTTCTAGGCGCTTTTCACACACTGCCACCGGAATGCCTCGACATGGATGCTTTCAGAAGCATGTCTAATGTTCTAGGCGCTTTTCACACACTGTCACCGGAATGCCTCGACATGGATGCTTTCAGAAGCATGTCTAATGTTCTAGGCGCTTTTCACACACTGCCACCGGAATGCCTCGACATGGATGCTTTCAGAAGCATGTCTAATGTTCTAGGCGCTTTTCACACACTGCCACCGGAATGCCTCGACATGGATGCTTTCAGAAGCATGTCTAATGCTGGATGCTTTCAGAAGCATGTCTAATGCTGGATGCTTTCAGAAGCATGTCTAATGTTCTAGGCGCTTTTCACACACTGCCACCGGAATGCCTCGACATGGATGCTTTCAGAAGCATGTCTAATGTTCTAGGCGCTTTTCACACACTGCCACCGGAATGCCTCGACATGGATGCTTTCAGAAGCATGTCTAATGTTCTAGGCGCTTTTCACACACTGCCACCGGAATGCCTCGACATGGATGCTTTCAGAAGCATGTCTAATGTTCTAGGCGCTTTTCACACACTGCCACCGGAATGCCTCGACATGGATGCTTTCAGAAGCATGTCTAATGTTCTAGGCGCTTTTCACACACTGCGACCGGAATGCCTCGACATGGATGCTTTCAGAAGCATGTCTAATGTTCTAGGCGCTTTTCACACACTGCCACCGGAATGCCTCGACATGGATGCTTTCAGAAGCATGTCTAATGCTGGATGCTTTCAGAAGCATGTCTAATGCTGGATGCTTTCAGAAGCATGTCTAATGTTCTAGGCGCTTTTCACACACTGCCACCGGAATGCCTCGACATGGATGCTTTCAGAAGCATGTCTAATGTTCTAGGCGCTTTTCACACACTGCCACCGGAATGCCTCGACATGGATGCTTTCAGAAGCATGTCTAATGTTCTAGGCGCTTTTCACACACTGCCACCGGAATGCCTCGACATGGATGCTTTCAGAAGCATGTCTAATGTTCTAGGCGCTTTTCACACACTGCCACCGGAATGCCTCGACATGGATGCTTTCAGAAGCATGTCTAATGTTCTAGGCGCTTTTCACACACTGCCACCGGAATGCCTCGACATGGATGCTTTCAGAAGCATGTCTAATGTTCTAGGCGCTTTTCACACACTGCCACCGGAATGCCTCGACATGGATGCTTTCAGAAGCATGTCTAATGTTCTAGGCGCTTTTCACACACTGCCACCGGAATGCCTCGACATGGATGCTTTCAGAAGCATGTCTAATGCTGGATGCTTTCAGAAGCATGTCTAATGCTGGATGCTTTCAGAAGCATGTCTAATGTTCTAGGCGCTTTTCACACACTGCCACCGGAATGCCTCGACATGGATGCTTTCAGAAGCATGTCTAATGTTCTAGGCGCTTTTCACACACTGCCACCGGAATGCCTCGACATGGATGCTTTCAGAAGCATGTCTAATGTTCTAGGCGCTTTTCACACACTGCCACCGGAATGCCTCGACATGGATGCTTTCAGAAGCATGTCTAATGTTCTAGGCGCTTTTCACACACTGCCACCGGAATGCCTCGACATGGATGCTTTCAGAAGCATGTCTAATGTTCTAGGCGCTTTTCACACACTGCCACCGGAATGCCTCGACATGGATGCTTTCAGAAGCATGTCTAATGTTCTAGGCGCTTTTCACACACTGCGACCGGAATGCCTCGACATGGATGCTTTCAGAAGCATGTCTAATGTTCTAGGCGCTTTTCACACACTGCCACCGGAATGCCTCGACATGGATGCTTTCAGAAGCATGTCTAATGCTGGATGCTTTCAGAAGCATGTCTAATGCTGGATGCTTTCAGAAGCATGTCTAATGTTCTAGGCGCTTTTCACACACTGCCACCGGAATGCCTCGACATGGATGCTTTCAGAAGCATGTCTAATGCTGGATGCTTTCAGAAGCATGTCTAATGTTCTAGGCGCTTTTCACACACTGCCACCGGAATGCCTCGACATGGATGCTTTCAGAAGCATGTCTAATGCTGGATGCTTTCAGAAGCATGTCTAATGCTGGATGCTTTCAGAAGCATGTCTAATGTTCTAGGCGCTTTTCACACACTGCCACCGGAATGCCTCGACATGGATGCTTTCAGAAGCATGTCTAATGCTGGATGCTTTCAGAAGCATGTCTAATGCTGGATGCTTTCAGAAGCATGTCTAATGTTCTAGGCGCTTTTCACACACTGCCACCGGAATGCCTCGACATGGATGCTTTCAGAAGCATGTCTAATGTTCTAGGCGCTTTTCACACACTGCCACCGGAATGCCTCGACATGGATGCTTTCAGAAGCATGTCTAATGTTCTAGGCGCTTTTCACACACTGCCACCGGAATGCCTCGACATGGATGCTTTCAGAAGCATGTCTAATGCTGGATGCTTTCAGAAGAATGTCTAATGCTGGATGCTTTCAGAAGCATGTCTAATGTTCTAGGCGCTTTTCACACACTGCCACCGGAATGCCTCGACATGGATGCTTTCAGAAGCATGTCTAATGCTGGATGCTTTCAGAAGCATGTCTAATGCTGGATGCTTTCAGAAGCATGTCTAATGTTCTAGGCGCTTTTCACACACTGCCACCGGAATGCCTCGACATGGATGCTTTCAGAAGCATGTCTAATGTTCTAGGCGCTTTTCACACACTGCCACCGGAATGCCTCGACATGGATGCTTTCAGAAGCATGTCTAATGCTGGATGCTTTCAGAAGCATGTCTAATGCTGGATGCTTTCAGAAGCATGTCTAATGTTCTAGGCGCTTTTCACACACTGCCACCGGAATGCCTCGACATGGATGCTTTCAGAAGCATGTCTAATGTTCTAGGCGCTTTTCACACACTGCCACCGGAATGCCTCGACATGGATGCTTTCAGAAGCATGTCTAATGTTCTAGGCGCTTTTCACACACTGCGACCGGAATGCCTCGACATGGATGCTTTCAGAAGCATGTCTAATGTTCTAGGCGCTTTTCACACACTGCCACCGGAATGCCTCGACATGGATGCTTTCAGAAGCATGTCTAATGCTGGATGCTTTCAGAAGCATGTCTAATGCTGGATGCTTTCAGAAGCATGTCTAATGTTCTAGGCGCTTTTCACACACTGCCACCGGAATGCCTCGACATGGATGCTTTCAGAAGCATGTCTAATGCTGGATGCTTTCAGAAGCATGTCTAATGCTGGATGCTTTCAGAAGCATGTCTAATGTTCTAGGCGCTTTTCACACACTGCCACCGGAATGCCTCGACATGGATGCTTTCAGAAGCATGTCTAATGTTCTAGGCGCTTTTCACACACTGCCACCGGAATGCCTCGACATGGATGCTTTCAGAAGCATGTCTAATGTTCTAGGTGCTTTTCACACACTGCCACCGGAATGCCTCGACATGGATGCTTTCAGAAGCATGTCTAATGTTCTAGGCGCTTTTCACACACTGCGACCGGAATGCCTCGACATGGATGCTTTCAGAAGCATGTCTAATGCTGGATGCTTTCAGAAGCATGTCTAATGCTGGATGCTTTCAGAAGCATGTCTAATGTTCTAGGCGCTTTTCACACACTGCCACCGGAATGCCTCGACATGGATGCTTTCAGAAGCAAGTCTAATGCTGGATGCTTTCAGAAGCATGTCTAATGCTGGATGCTTTCAGAAGCATGTCTAATGTTCTAGGCGCTTTTCACACACTGCCACCGGAATGCCTCGACATGGATGCTTTCAGAAGCATGTCTAATGCTGGATGCTTTCAGAAGCATGTCTAATGCTGGATGCTTTCAGAAGCATGTCTAATGTTCTAGGCGCTTTTCACACACTGCCACCGGAATGCCTCGACATGGATGCTTTCAGAAGCATGTCTAATGCTGGATGCTTTCAGAAGCATGTCTAATGCTGGATGCTTTCAGAAGCATGTCTAATGTTCTAGGCGCTTTTCACACACTGCCACCGGAATGCCTCGACATGGATGCTTTCAGAAGCATGTCTAATGCTGGATGCTTTCAGAAGCATGTCTAATGCTGGATGCTTTCAGAAGCATGTCTAATGTTCTAGGCGCTTTTCACACACTGCCACCGGAATGCCTCGACATGGATGCTTTCAGAAGCATGTCTAATGTTCTAGGCGCTTTTCACACACTGCCACCGGAATGCCTCGACATGGATGCTTTCAGAAGCATGTCTAATGTTCTAGGCGCTTTTCACACACTGCCACCGGAATGCCTCGACATGGATGCTTTCAGAAGCATGTCTAATGCTGGATGCTTTCAGAAGCATGTCTAATGCTGGATGCTTTCAGAAGCATGTCTAATGTTCTAGGCGCTTTTCACACACTGCCACCGGAATGCCTCGACATGGATGCTTTCAGAAGCATGTCTAATGCTGGATGCTTTCAGAAGCATGTCTAATGCTGGATGCTTTCAGAAGCATGTCTAATGTTCTAGGCGCTTTTCACACACTGCCACCGGAATGCCTCGACATGGATGCTTTCAGAAGCATGTCTAATGTTCTAGGCGCTTTTCACACACTGCCACCGGAATGCCTCGACATGGATGCTTTCAGAAGCATGTCTAATGCTGGATGCTTTCAGAAGCATGTCTAATGCTGGATGCTTTCAGAAGCATGTCTAATGTTCTAGGCGCTTTTCACACACTGCCACCGGAATGCCTCGACATGGATGCTTTCAGAAGCATGTCTAATGCTGGATGCTTTCAGAAGCATGTCTAATGCTGGATGCTTTCAGAAGCATGTCTAATGTTCTAGGCGCTTTTCACACACTGCCACCGGAATGCCTCGACATGGATGCTTTCAGAAGCATGTCTAATGTTCTAGGCGCTTTTCACACACTGCCACCGGAATGCCTCTACATGGATGCTTTCAGAAGCATGTCTAATGCTGGATGCTTTCAGAAGCATGTCTAATGCTGGATGCTTTCAGAAGCATGTCTAATGTTCTAGGCGCTTTTCACACACTGCCACCGGAATGCCTCGACATGGATGCTTTCAGAAGCATGTCTAATGCTGGATGCTTTCAGAAGCATGTCTAATGCTGGATGCTTTCAGAAGCATGTCTAATGTTCTAGGCGCTTTTCACACACTGCCACCGGAATGCCTCGACATGGATGCTTTCAGAAGCATGTCTAATGTTCTAGGCGCTTTTCACACACTGCCACCGGAATGCCTCGACATGGATGCTTTCAGAAGCATGTCTAATGCTGGATGCTTTCAGAAGCATGTCTAATGCTGGATGCTTTCAGAAGCATGTCTAATGTTCTAGGCGCTTTTCACACACTGCCACCGGAATGCCTCGACATGGATGCTTTCAGAAGCATGTCTAATGCTGGATGCTTTCAGAAGCATGTCTAATGCTGGATGCTTTCAGAAGCATGTCTAATGTTCTAGGCGCTTTTCACACACTGCCACCGGAATGCCTCGACATGGATGCTTTCAGAAGCATGTCTAATGTTCTAGGCGCTTTTCACACACTGCCACCGGAATGCCTCGACATGGATGCTTTCAGAAGCATGTCTAATGCTGGATGCTTTCAGAAGCATGTCTAATGCTGGATGCTTTCAGAAGCATGTCTAATGTTCTAGGCGCTTTTCACACACTGCCACCGGAATGCCTCGACATGGATGCTTTCAGAAGCATGTCTAATGCTGGATGCTTTCAGAAGCATGTCTAATGCTGGATGCTTTCAGAAGCATGTCTAATGTTCTAGGCGCTTTTCACACACTGCCACCGGAATGCCTCGACATGGATGCTTTCAGAAGCATGTCTAATGTTCTAGGCGCTTTTCACACACTGCCACCGGAATGCCTCGACATGGATGCTTTCAGAAGCATGTCTAATGTTCTAGGCGCTTTTCACACACTGCCACCGGAATGCCTCGACATGGATGCTTTCAGAAGCATGTCTAATGCTGGATGCTTTCAGAAGCATGTCTAATGCTGGATGCTTTCAGAAGCATGTCTAATGTTCTAGGCGCTTTTCACACACTGCCACCGGAATGCCTCGACATGGATGCTTTCAGAAGCATGTCTAATGCTGGATGCTTTCAGAAGCATGTCTAATGCTGGATGCTTTCAGAAGCATGTCTAATGTTCTAGGCGCTTTTCACACACTGCCACCGGAATGCCTCGACATGGATGCTTTCAGAAGCATGTCTAATGTTCTAGGCGCTTTTCACACACTGCCACCGGAATGCCTCGACATGGATGCTTTCAGAAGCATGTCTAATGCTGGATGCTTTCAGAAGCATGTCTAATGCTGGATGCTTTCAGAAGCATGTCTAATGTTCTAGGCGCTTTTCACACACTGCCACCGGAATGCCTCGACATGGATGCTTTCAGAAGCATGTCTAATGCTGGATGCTTTCAGAAGCATGTCTAATGCTGGATGCTTTCAGAAGCATGTCTAATGTTCTAGGCGCTTTTCACACACTGCCACCGGAATGCCTCGACATGGATGCTTTCAGAAGCATGTCTAATGTTCTAGGCGCTTTTCACACACTGCCACCGGAATGCCTCGACATGGATGCTTTCAGAAGCATGTCTAATGCTGGATGCTTTCAGAAGCATGTCTAATGCTGGATGCTTTCAGAAGCATGTCTAATGTTCTAGGCGCTTTTCACACACTGCCACCGGAATGCCTCGACATGGATGCTTTCAGAAGCATGTCTAATGTTCTAGGCGCTTTTCACACACTGCCACCGGAATGCCTCGACATGGATGCTTTCAGAAGCATGTCTAATGCTGGATGCTTTCAGAAGCATGTCTAATGCTGGATGCTTTCAGAAGCATGTCTAATGCTGGATGCTTTCAGAAGCATGTCTAATGCTGGATGCTTTCAGAAGCATGTCTAATGCTGGATGCTTTCAGAAGCATGTTTAATGTTCTAGGCGCTTTTCACACACTGCCACCGGAATGCCTCGACATGGATGCTTTCAGAAGCATGTCTAATGCTGGATGCTTTCAGAAGCATGTCTAATGCTGGATGCTTTCAGAAGCATGTCTAATGCTGGATGCTTTCAGAAGCATGTCTAATGTTCTAGGCGCTTTTCACACACTGCCACCGGAATGCCTCGACATGGATGCTTTCAGAAGCATGTCTAATGCTGGATGCTTTCAGAAGCATGTCTAATGCTGGATGCTTTCAGAAGCATGTCTAATGCTGGATGCTTTCAGAAGCATGTCTAATGTTCTAGGCGCTTTTCACACACTGCCACCGGAATGCCTCGACATGGATGCTTTCAGAAGCATGTCTAATGCTGGATGCTTTCAGAAGCATGTCTAATGCTGGATGCTTTCAGAAGCATGTCTAATGCTGGATGCTTTCAGAAGCATGTCTAATGTTCTAGGCGCTTTTCACACACTGCCACCGGAATGCCTCGACATGGATGCTTTCAGAAGCATGTCTAATGCTGGATGCTTTCAGAAGCATGTCTAATGCTGGATGCTTTCAGAAGCATGTCTAATGCTGGATGCTTTCAGAAGCATGTCTAATGTTCTAGGCGCTTTTCACACACTGCCACCGGAATGCCTCGACATGGATGCTTTCAGAAGCATGTCTAATGCTGGATGCTTTCAGAAGCATGTCTAATGCTGGATGCTTTCAGAAGCATGTCTAATGCTGGATGCTTTCAGAAGCATGTCTAATGTTCTAGGCGCTTTTCACACACTGCCACCGGAATGCCTCGACATGGATGCTTTCAGAAGCATGTCTAATGCTGGATGCTTTCAGAAGCATGTCTAATGCTGGATGCTTTCAGAAGCATGTCTAATGCTGGATGCTTTCAGAAGCATGTCTAATGTTCTAGGCGCTTTTCACACACTGCCACCGGAATGCCTCGACATGGATGCTTTCAGAAGCATGTCTAATGTTCTAGGCGCTTTTCACACACTGCCACCGGAATGCCTCGACATGGATGCTTTCAGAAGCATGTCTAATGTTCTAGGCGCTTTTCACACACTGCCACCGGAATGCCTCGACATGGATGCTTTCAGAAGCATGTCTAATGTTCTAGGCGCTTTTCACACACTGCCACCGGAATGCCTCGACATGGATGCTTTCAGAAGCATGTCTAATGTTCTAGGCGCTTTTCACACACTGCCACCGGAATGCCTCGACATGGATGCTTTCAGAAGCATGTCTAATGCTGGATGCTTTCAGAAGCATGTCTAATGCTGGATGCTTTCAGAAGCATGTCTAATGTTCTAGGCGCTTTTCACACACTGCCACCGGAATGCCTCGACATGGATGCTTTCAGAAGCATGTCTAATGCTGGATGCTTTCAGAAGCATGTCTAATGCTGGATGCTTTCAGAAGCATGTCTAATGTTCTAGGCGCTTTTCACACACTGCCACCGGAATGCCTCGACATGGATGCTTTCAGAAGCATGTCTAATGTTCTAGGCGCTTTTCACACACTGCCACCGGAATGCCTCGACATGGATGCTTTCAGAAGCATGTCTAATGTTCTAGGCGCTTTTCACACACTGCCACCGGAATGCCTCGACATGGATGCTTTCAGAAGCATGTCTAATGTTCTAGGCGCTTTTCACACACTGCCACCGGAATGCCTCGACATGGATGCTTTCAGAAGCATGTCTAATGCTGGATGCTTTCAGAAGCATGTCTAATGCTGGATGCTTTCAGAAGCATGTCTAATGTTCTAGGCGCTTTTCACACACTGCCACCGGAATGCCTCGACATGGATGCTTTCAGAAGCATGTCTAATGTTCTAGGCGCTTTTCACACACTGCCACCGGAATGCCTCGACATGGATGCTTTCAGAAGCATGTCTAATGTTCTAGGCGCTTTTCACACACTGCCACCGGAATGCCTCGACATGGATGCTTTCAGAAGCATGTCTAATGCTGGATGCTTTCAGAAGCATGTCTAATGCTGGATGCTTTCAGAAGCATGTCTAATGTTCTAGGCGCTTTTCACACACTGCCACCGGAATGCCTCGACATGGATGCTTTCAGAAGCATGTCTAATGTTCTAGGCGCTTTTCACACACTGCCACCGGAATGCCTCGACATGGATGCTTTCAGAAGCATGTCTAATGTTCTAGGCGCTTTTCACACACTGCCACCGGAATGCCTCGACATGGATGCTTTCAGAAGCATGTCTAATGTTCTAGGCGCTTTTCACACACTGCCACCGGAATGCCTCGACATGGATGCTTTCAGAAGCATGTCTAATGCTGGATGCTTTCAGAAGCATGTCTAATGCTGGATGCTTTCAGAAGCATGTCTAATGTTCTAGGCGCTTTTCCACACACTGCCACCGGAATGCCTCGACATGGATGCTTTCAGAAGCATGTCTAATGTTCTAGGCGCTTTTCACACACTGCCACCGGAATGCCTCGACATGGATGCTTTCAGAAGCATGTCTAATGTTCTAGGCGCTTTTCACACACTGCCACCGGAATGCCTCGACATGGATGCTTTCAGAAGCATGTCTAATGCTGGATGCTTTCAGAAGCATGTCTAATGCTGGATGCTTTCAGAAGCATGTCTAATGCTGGATGCTTTCAGAAGCATGTCTAATGTTCTAGGCGCTTTTCACACACTGCCACCGGAATGCCTCGACATGGATGCTTTCAGAAGCATGTCTAATGTTCTAGGCGCTTTTCACACACTGCCACCGGAATGCCTCGACATGGATGCTTTCAGAAGCATGTCTAATGTTCTAGGCGCTTTTCACACACTGCCACCGGAATGCCTCGACATGGATGCTTTCAGAAGCATGTCTAATGCTGGATGCTTTCAGAAGCATGTCTAATGCTGGATGCTTTCAGAAGCATGTCTAATGTTCTAGGCGCTTTTCACACACTGCCACCGGAATGCCTCGACATGGATGCTTTCAGAAGCATGTCTAATGTTCTAGGCGCTTTTCACACACTGCCACCGGAATGCCTCGACATGGATGCTTTCAGAAGCATGTCTAATGCTGGATGCTTTCAGAAGCATGTCTAATGCTGGATGCTTTCAGAAGCATGTCTAATGTTCTAGGCGCTTTTCACACACTGCCACCGGAATGCCTCGACATGGATGCTTTCAGAAGCATGTCTAATGTTCTAGGCGCTTTTCACACACTGCCACCGGAATGCCTCGACATGGATGCTTTCAGAAGCATGTCTAATGTTCTAGGCGCTTTTCACACACTGCCACCGGAATGCCTCGACATGGATGCTTTCAGAAGCATGTCTAATGTTCTAGGCGCTTTTCACACACTGCCACCGGAATGCCTCGACATGGATGCTTTCAGAAGCATGTCTAATGTTCTAGGCGCTTTTCACACACTGCCACCGGAATGCCTCGACATGGATGCTTTCAGAAGCATGTCTAATGCTGGATGCTTTCAGAAGCATGTCTAATGTTCTAGGCGCTTTTCACACACTGCCACCGGAATGCCTCGACATGGATGCTTTCAGAAGCATGTCTAATGTTCTAGGCGCTTTTCACACACTGCCACCGGAATGCCTCGACATGGATGCTTTCAGAAGCATGTCTAATGTTCTAGGCGCTTTTCACACACTGCCACCGGAATGCCTCGACATGGATGCTTTCAGAAGCATGTCTAATGTTCTAGGCGCTTTTCACACACTGCCACCGGAATGCCTCGACATGGATGCTTTCAGAAGCATGTCTAATGTTCTAGGCGCTTTTCACACACTGCCACCGGAATGCCTCGACATGGATGCTTTCAGAAGCATGTCTAATGTTCTAGGCGCTTTTCACACACTGCCACCGGAATGCCTCGACATGGATGCTTTCAGAAGCATGTCTAATGTTCTAGGCGCTTTTCACACACTGCCACCGGAATGCCTCGACATGGATGCTTTCAGAAGCATGTCTAATGTTCTAGGCGCTTTTCACACACTGCCACCGGAATGCCTCGACATGGATGCTTTCAGAAGCATGTCTAATGCTGGATGCTTTCAGAAGCATGTCTAATGTTCTAGGCGCTTTTCACACACTGCCACCGGAATGCCTCGACATGGATGCTTTCAGAAGCATGTCTAATGTTCTAGGCGCTTTTCACACACTGCCACCGGAATGCCTCGACATGGATGCTTTCAGAAGCATGTCTAATGTTCTAGGCGCTTTTCACACACTGCCACCGGAATGCCTCGACATGGATGCTTTCAGAAGCATGTCTAATGTTCTAGGCGCTTTTCACACACTGCCACCGGAATGCCTCGACATGGATGCTTTCAGAAGCATGTCTAATGCTGGATGCTTTCAGAAGCATGTCTAATGCTGGATGCTTTCAGAAGCATGTCTAATGTTCTAGGCGCTTTTCACACACTGCCACCGGAATGCCTCGACATGGATGCTTTCAGAAGCATGTCTAATGTTCTAGGCGCTTTTCACACACTGCCACCGGAATGCCTCGACATGGATGCTTTCAGAAGCATGTCTAATGCTGGATGCTTTCAGAAGCATGTCTAATGCTGGATGCTTTCAGAAGCATGTCTAATGTTCTAGGCGCTTTTCACACACTGCCACCGGAATGCCTCGACATGGATGCTTTCAGAAGCATGTCTAATGTTCTAGGCGCTTTTCACACACTGCCACCGGAATGCCTCGACATGGATGCTT
>OZ057406.1:24014355-24066622 GCA_964056735.1 Allodiplogaster pararmata | reverse complement strand
AATGCTGCGCTACGGAAACTACGCAGACCCGCGACTTAACTACAGGTTTCTTGGAACAATATTTATATCACTCTTCAACGCTTTGTAAGTAGAAACTTTTTTCTCACTTAAAGTTTAAGGATACAACCTATGAGTTAAATGAGTAAAGCACCAATAAATACAAATTACTGAGAGAATTTACTCATCAGAGACCTCAGAAAAGAGAAAAAATTGAGTAACAAAAACTATGTGGCTAACAATGTGTGGCTTTATCGTCAATTGCTGTGCATCTCTAGATCGTAAAAGAAAACATGATAACTTAATTTGAATTATTGAAGGCGGGATCGAGCGACCGGCTATAAACTGAAAGAATGAGATTAGACTGAGCTCAAACACGTAAGAAAAACTTGTTCGTAGACATATATCCGTGCCCTTTTTATTTTCTAACGTTTAAACAAACTTCTGAGATGACGAAACAGGTTTTCGTTAAAAAAAAGTTCCTTCTTTCGACTTTTGTGGGATCAGAAATTTCCCCTAAATTTCGCGATTGTTTGTAAAAGTCTTTGAACGTTACCTATTGAAATAGCCGATTCAACACTAGGACCTTTTTACATCCGGTAAACATATTCCCTGGTTTTTTTTTTAAACGGTCCTCCGACGAAAATGTCTTCTTGTTCTGATGAAATGTCAATCTTACGTATTTTCGTGATAAATCTGAAAAATTTCAATTTTATTTGGAAGCATTTTAAAGAAACAAACGAGTCTTGGATTTTTTAAAGTATTATGTAAATGTTCAAAAAAAAATATTTAAAAAAGGCATAGCAGGACGCTTTTCACTACTCATAATTCTTGACTAGTTGATATGTGAATAAGGTGAGTTCAATTGTTAACCAAACTGCGTTTTTGGCTATCATTGTTTTAAGAGATTGATAATCAACAAATTTAAGGCAAATTGACTCATTCATATATGTATATCACTCGCGTGTTTGAAAGACATAGGTTAAGTTATGAGGATCCATCAGCTTAGAAACAATTTACTGAGACAATAAGCTTCCAAGTTTGAAAAACGGCTAAGCGGTTCATTCTCTAGGTTCGAAGTTTCTGGGAGACTAGAATAAAGGCTTTCATGTATTCTGTATTCAAGTAAGAATGTAGCTGTATTGTTGAGCGTCATGCTGTCTTCGAGCCTCAAAATAACACATATGAAAACTCTGGCTGTTAGTTCGAATAATTAAAGAATCAATCAGCAAACAACTGATTGATTAAAAAAATATTCTCAACACTGTTATTTGACGAGTACTAAATGCTTACTTGTCCTGATACTTCTTCCTAAAGGACAACTGTTCCTACATTCGGGACTCATTTAAATACCAAGTTATGTTTCAGTAGCTTGTGGATCGTAATGAAGCGACTCCCTCTCAAATCCACATCGATGCCCCAGCTTCGTTTTCGAGTTTACTTCATTTCACAATAAATGACTACTACTAATACGAGAACTCCTTACGAGAACTATTTATAGTATGTTGATATCAACTGAATACCTAGTAATTATACATACAATACTATAGATTTAGCAAAAAAAGATGTTGAAGTAACACATCCGATCAAATACTCAAAATTACATACTTGAAGCGCATTTCAGAATCAGTCAGATTTTTTAGGCTACACACAGAAAAAAATTGATCACCAATAATAAGGTTCAATGCATATTGATCACATTTTGATCATTTTTGGTTGCGCTGAGAGCGCAGGAACTGAACAATATATATTTATCAGTATGTTTTACCTAAGCCGTATTTTAATTTCAACAAGGAAGATTGCGTGTTTTCACACCAAAAAAGTTTCATTAGCCTGCGCACTGTTTTGCTCACCGACCGTTGTTTACCGTAAAAAGTAAAACTAATTTGCTCACATACAGTCAGATACATACAGGTTTTGTTTCAATTTTTCCGTTTCCTGATTAGCAATAAAATGACGCTGTGACTGTCCAAATGGAGCAACTTTTGCATTTAGAAAGAGGATGTTGCATTTTTTTTTGTTGCAGTTTTCAGATTTCAAGTATTAGTTGAAGTGTTTTATTGAGAAATTATTCATTGTATTTGAAGTGATTTGAAAAAAAAAATGGATTTTACGAGTTATTTTAGCTAGCATTGTTTATAATAAATCAAGATTCAAGAACGAATTCTCACAAATTTAAGAAGTGATTTTCAAAGTTTGCAAAAACTTTTTCGTCCGCCAAAAATAATATCAAAGCTTACAAGCGATACGCTTGTAAGCTTTGATATTATTAAGTGTGTTTTTTAAAACTTCATAGAGACGAATTCTGGTTAAATTTTTGTTAAGCAACCGCAGGTCAACAGGTTCGGCCTTGCTGGAGAAATCCGAAGACCTCTCAATTGGAAGTGCAATCACGGTTAACAACCATTTACGTTGAAATCCAGTATTGTTTAATGGTCAAACTTATATTGTAAGAAATTCAAGAAGTCTCTGCGATTCATGTGTTTTTCTTAAACTAAGGAAAAGTAAAAGCCTAAAATTTTTGGCTCTAATCTACTTTAGCCGTCCAATGAAAGTTTAGCTGACAGAAATTCAATTGACAAAAATTAATATTATGATAAATTTTCTTATGCCGTAAGACCTCGTTAGCTAAGCCGTACGGCCTCGTTAGCGTAAACTTTTTCCTAAGCCTAAGCATTTTTTAATGAAAAAAACAAGAGAGTCTAATTGTAAAAGTTTGATTGGACGGCTAGAGTTTGAATGAATGACAAAAGTTTTGATTGGGCGGCAAAGTTTTTGATTGGGCAGAACTTTCATTGGACGGCTAAACTAGATTAGAGCCAAAATTTGTTTGATCGTGCATCAACAATCGCTGCGAAGTGACGGTTTCCACATAAACATACCGATTCCGTCCAAAAGTGAATCTGAGTTCCAAATAGCAAATATCTATTGCGGGTTATAAGGTCAGAAGGTTACGAAAAATTCAGTGGGGGGAGAAAAGCAAGGGTTTATTAAATGGTCATGTGACACCCTATGTCAGCGGGCCTCTGTTTTTTAAACTCCTAAGGGGAGACCCTTTGTTTAAATTGGCAATTTTTTCATCATAAGGGAAGGGTCTCTGTTTCATGAATTTTTCTGCGTTTCGCGGGCCGCTGTACCTTTTCCTTGCACACTAAAAACCCCTGCTGGTGACCAGGCGTTAAAACGTCATTTCAGACCTTCTGTCGGCGGGCCCCTTTTTTGCCAAAAGAGGGACCTTTATGTAAAACACAAAATTTTTAAAGCTTTTTTTAAATCATAAGGATAGACCCTTATAATTTAAAAAATTCTTTCGCGATGTTTTTAACTTTCAAAAAACTTCCCTCAACCACTTTCAATGCTTACAAAAGCATAACTCACAGTTCTTATCGCTATAACTAATTAGGAAACTCTAACTTTAAAAGATAAGTTTTATATTTCTTAAAGGAGGTTCCATCCAAAAATAAAAAAAATCATAAAGGTCTTGAAGTATTGAACGAAATTGCTTCTAAAAGTAGTAACGAAAAATTTAATAAAAAACCCCTAGTGACCTAATCAAATCAAATCTGTCCTATGCTTAGTTATAATCAGTGTGTTACTGTAACCTGCTGCGCGTTAAAAATCTAAGCGCTATCCAAGAAACCTACTAATAAAAATGCTCTGTTCGTCTGCATCCTCTCTTTTACACCACCGCTCTCGGGTTCTCAAATGCTTGCAGTTCCATCATGATTAATCATCTTGATAAAAAAAGCTTCTTCTGCGATGGGTGATGAAAAGCCTGGTTATAATGAGCTTGACCGATCTCTACAGAGCGCGGAGTCTTGGCCGTACCAATGAAAGGTGGAACCTCGCAAACGGACTTCTTCTAGGGTTTCGGAGGTACGGGGTGCAAACGGACAGGCAGGACAAGTCCGCCCTCGGGTGGGAGGAAAAGGCGCAGCTATCCAAGCAACACTCACAACAAGGTTCGTTCCTACTGGTAACCCGGTCAAAGACACAAAGAACTGAGTTCGATTCATCCTCGTGAAGTAATTTTTACTCGTTTTGGTTCGACCTCATTGATGAATACCGCCAAAAAGTCATGAAACCTCGAGATATGACCGATGTAATTTTTCAGATTCAGCTACTGGATACGGTGGCAAACTCAGTGTGAGGAAAGGTCGCCAGAACAAGTCTGCCGTGAGATGGAGTGAAAAGCCTGAGAGTAAGGCCAATTGGGAAGCCATTAATTTTCATATCTCGAGCATTGATTGATTTTTTAGTGTCATCGCATCATGCTTAATTTTTTTTAAACCAGTGTAATAGAACTTTTCTGAAAATAAAAGACCTTGAATTTTTTTCAAATTCTACTGTGAATCTTTTGTTTGTATGCTTGTTGGAAAAAAAAGTTTGTTGATTTGAAGTGTTCATTACATTCCAGAGAAACACGAAAATTTTGTTTTAATTCGGAAGAAAAAAAAAGAAAAAGAAAAAACTCAAGAAAAAGGAAGAAAATCTCGCAATTTATGGGCGAGGTTTAATACAGCACACTTTTTTTCCAAGTGAACAATATTATTGACCACAACTGAACAGTTTCGCAGTTCGCGAATTAGCGCTAGGTGGGGCGACGTTTTACTACAGACTTAACAATATAAAGGGCACTAAGAACATCGTCCCCTTTATATTGTTCAGAAAATGGATCAAAACTGATCAATTTTTCTCTGTGTGTAGAAATGATCATTTCTGAGATTAAGGCGCCAGAATGTGAATTTTTTTCTGTGACTATAACGAATTCTCTGAGATGACAAAACAATTTTTTATTCAAAGATTATTTCTCTCGAGTTTTGTGAGTTTTGAAATTTTCTTAATTTTCGGCAATTGTTGGTTAAAAGTTCAACAAATTCTAATACAACCCAGCTGGAACTATCAATTTTTTTTAAATATGTTGGTATATTATCCGATGTTTCATAGTCTTCTCCCACTTCACAGTTCACTAGAAAAAGATCTTCTTATGAATGAGTTGTTTTATATGTCAATCTTACAAGCACTTTGTAGGAGTTTTGCTGAAGTCTCGTTGAAACGAGGTAATTGAATCTGCTGAAGTCTCGTTGAAACGAGGTAATTGAATCCGTCTCGTTGAAACGAGGTAATTGAATCCGTCTCGTTGAAACGAGGTAATTGAATCCGTCTCGTTGAAACGAGGTAATTGAATCCAACACATTTTTTTACTTGCAAAGTTCAGACAGAAGCGCAAAAAATCAGTGAGAAGAACTTGTTTCTTCGGAAAAAAAAGTTGATTCGGAGCTAAAAAACGACAAATAAAACCTACGGATGCACAAAATTTATGTGAGAGACTTAATTTATGGTAGCCTGTATGGTAACTTGGAATGATCTCCTTCTCACGGAGCGGAAAAAGGAAAGAAAAAAACATTCCATTTACTGAGAAGCGGTTGTCTACGTGTTCGTGGAATGCTTATTGAGAAATACGGCTTTAATATGGCTTGAATGTACACATTCCATTTACTGCTATGCCCTATGATTTTTAATGAATCTTATACAAAAACAAAATGCCGGTTATAGTTTCACCGGGGCAGCGAACTTTTAAGTTTCAATCGTTCAAGCCTAGGTTTTATTTACTAGAGTTACGATCCAAGTTTCATTTCCGAATAAAAAAAACAGTAGCGTAGTGAACTTACTTTGCACTATTTCAATTCTCCTAGTAAATGTAAGTTAGACAAGATATCAAGCAGGCGATACGAAGTATAACACTGGAGAAGTTAAAGTTTTGTAACAACGGATTCATGAAACTAAAGTCGTTATGGGAAGAAAACGAAACAAATTGTAGACAGATATCAAGTCACGCCTTGCAATCTGTTTAAACTGAAAGTATACTACATCTTTACCAATGAAAACTCCTAAATCTCGGAAGGCTGTCTTTAAATTCTCAAAGAAAACTGGTTTATTTCTTACGGAATATGTTGGAATTACGGAGATTACCTTTACCCGGATGCAAAAAAACTCAATTCACTGCTTGAAACTGACTATTGCCATTCCTTAGTAAAGATTCTATAGCTAGCGCAGCCGATGTCATTTGAGGGTCAGTCGGTTAGGAGATCACGAAAACTTTGATATCGTTAGCAATTAGGTGAGCAGTTAAAATTGCAAAACAGAAAACCTGGATGTCAAACCAGCGGTGTAGAGAGAGAAAAATAGGGCCAACTAGTGGTCCTCCTGGAACATCACATAAACTTTCAGAATGACTGCTATCAACACGGACACGGGAGTTGCGACATCTGAGAAAGGTTTGAACCACTCGACCTGAACTCTACATCGGGAGATATGGTATATATATATATATTTTATCTACACTTGTCAGTGCAAAAACAAACATTCAAAAACCACATATAACAATGGTGTCTTTAAGAAGCAAAGAAAAAAGAAGAAAAGAAATCTAAGACAATTCTTGTAACAATTTATTACAGAGCGCGTCATAGTGTCTAATAATTACATCCATATGTCTGCTGATTCGAAACGGAAAGACTAAAGTGTATCAATGATATTGATGACAGCTTTTTTGAAAACGTGATCACTCGGAACATTCAACACTTCTCTCGATAATCTACTGAACATACGTGCTACCCTTATTGAGAAACAATGGAAACGGGCTGTATTCTGTGTTGCTTCGACATACAAACCGTTAACGTTTGTCCGTGTAATCGGAACCCATTTGAAGAACTTTTCCTCTGCGACAATGGAACTATTGTTGTAAATTTTCCAACCCATCATAAGATCCGCGACTTTCCGCCTATCTATCAAGGAAGAAAGACCTAGGTTAGCCAATCGACAAGAATAAGAAGTAAGTGCACGTGGATAATCAGGATTAGGAAAGCATCGGTAGTATACAATACGAGTAAAAGCTTCAAGTACTTTCTCGATAATTGTGCAGTCTTTTTTATAATATGGATTCCAGAAACAAGATGTAAATTCTAGATGAGGAAGTATATATGTGGAAAAGCACTTGAATAGAATAACTGGGTCGTTGATGGGAACAGCACGGAGGAGTGAATACATGGCTGCCGTTGCTTTGCTCACTCGATCTTCAACAGCTGGGCCTCTGCGCAATGATGAGACAACGTGTACTCCCAGGTCGCGAACTTTTATTTATTTTTTCAAACATTATTCAAAATGTGACAACACGTGGTGTATAGTAAACATCAAATTGCCACAGAACACATGACAAATAAACGGAGGGAAGGAAACCGAGCTATCAAAGAATCCTATCAATCATCAGAACAAATTCATGATTCTAAAGTATAGAGAAGAACAACACAAAAAAAATCGGAAATCAAAGATCAGTTACATTTATATCGAGCAAACTAAGAACATCAACAGAGCTTAGCCTATCTTTAACATTGAGAACATTAGGGGCGGATACTATATTAGACGGTAGCTTGTCATAATATCTCGCGGATCGTAATGCAAAAGAATTAAACAGTGGTAGCCTACGTGAGCGAGGAATGTGGAAGGTCGCGACGGAGGTCACCTACACGCGGTGCGACTGTGGACGACGCTACATGGCGTCGGACCCAATGGACCTCCAAAACAAAACTTCCCAATGGAATCTCCCGCAAGGGACAACGAGGACGGCTTCCCCCGAAACCTCATTTTTTCTAACACGGATCAGAAAGACCCAGCGTCTCTGATCCGAATACTCCTCCAAATCGCTGGTATCGAGACTAACCCAGGCCCAAGATGGCCTTGTTCTGTATGCTCTCTTAACGCGCCTTCGAATTGTGTTAATTGTAGCAAATGTAAGAAATGGGTACATTTCCGCTGTTCCAACCTTAACAATCTTAATGATTGGAACCCCCAATGGAGATGTAGAATTTGTGAGAGAGCCCCGATCCAGCAGACTGCCTCCCAGACGGTAGCTAACCTGAGGATAATCCAATGGAACGCTAATGGACTGAGAGCCCGACTAACCGAGCTAGAGGACCTTTTACATGAGTTGAATATTCACGTAGCACTCATCCAAGAAACCAAAATGGATGCTAGTATTCCATCTCCGAATATCGTAGGTTACACGATCATAAGAAAAGACCGCTCCAACTTTTGAGGCGGACTTGCGATACTAGTCAAAGAGAATATTCGCTATGCTAACGTGACCTCCCCAACAACGGACCAGACAGCCGAAACACTCAGCGTGGACGTGCCAACCGACCAAGGAACCATAAGAATCTGCAACATTTACATCCCACCTCGATCGTCCTGCCCCAACACATACGCGCCGAACTTCAACCGACTCCTAACACAGAAGAAACCATTCATTGTCGGTGGAGACTTCAACGCACACAATAAAGTTTGGAGTGAAGGTACGGAGGATAGCAGAGGAGATGAACTATGCGACTTCATTGACGACAGCGATCTTGTATGTCTCAACAACTCAAAGATGCCCACAAGACAAAAAGCATCACCAGACATCACTCTCGCCTCGAACGACATAGCCATCGACTGCAACTGGTCAACAATCAACAGAATGAACTCTGACCACCTCCCATGCCTGATTGACGTCGAAACACAGCCATCCAACATCTCAAACGCACGTTGTTATACAAATTACAACAAAGCGAATTGGGAAGGCTTCGAAAGGGACATCAACAAGATTCTCATGGATTTCCCATTCGCCGGCAACTCAGTTCAGATGCACAAATTCCTGACCACCACCTTGACCAAAGCGGCTAAGAACAACATTCCCCGTGGAAAGGTGCCAAAATACACGCCTCACTTGAGCGAAGATGTGAAGAAGCTGATTACAGAACGGGACCAAATGAGGAGGGACAATCCTACGGACCCCTCACTCCCCTCAATAATGGCCGAAATCTCCTTCCGCATCAACCTCGAAAAGAGGAAGGCTTGGGAAAAGTACATATCTGAAATTAGCCACAACGAACCGGGCAACAAACTCTGGAAAACGATAAAGGCTATCGACGGTAAATCAATAAAACCGACGCACTTGACCATCACCCACGACGGGAAAAGTCTATGCCCAACATCTGCCTCAAACGCTTTTGCCAGAAAATTAGCTAAACAAGCCCCTAAAGAGGTCGACAAATCAGCAAGAAGCACAACACGACTAATTAAAGGCCTCAAACGGACAGACGCTCCCCAAATTTCCCTGGCACAGATCGAAGAAGCAATCAAGAAAACCAAAGGTTCCAAATGCCCAGACAGTGAAGGCATCTGCCCTCTACTACTCAAAATGGCCGGTGAAAACTTCAGAAAATGCCTCTGCATCCTCTTCAATAACACGCTGCAAACAGGTATTATCCCGTCCAGATGGAAAGATGCAAGAGTGATAATGTTACCTAAACCAGGAAAGGACTCCAGCAACCTGAACGGCTATAGACCAATATCAATACTATCACCTATAGCCAAAACATTCGAACGGGTCTTATTACCATTCCTGGCGGAAGGCTTTCAAATCGCTGACTGGCAACATGGATTCCGCAAAGAGCACTCGACTACTACCGCACTCCTGGAAATAACCGGGAAAATAACAAACGGCTTCAATCGGAAACCACCCCCGGACCGCACTCTCATGGTCGCCCTTGACCTCACTGCAGCATATGACTTAGTGAACATATCCCTTCTCTGCAAGAAACTCACTGAAACGAATATGCCAAGAGCCATCGTCCGATGGATGTCCAGCTACCTAAGAGGCCGTACAATCAAGGTAGATTTCCAAGGAAAAAGCAGTCGACGTCTCACATGCAGATCTGGTGTTCCACAAGGAGCAGTGCTCAGCCCCCTCTTATTCAATCTCTACATAAACAACCTCCCGCAACCCACAGGAAACACGCAGATGACAGCCTACGCCGACGACATATCAATTCTCTCCTCAAGCCCCTGTATTGAAACCTGTGAAGATCAGATCAACCACTTCCTACCGAAACTCGTAGAAGAATTGGAACAACGTAAAATGATCATATCCAAGGAAAAGACTACGGTCACTCTTTTCACAACCCATACAGGCGAATGTAAAAAAGAACCCAAGGTAGAAATCCACGGAACCCTTTTGCCGACAACTAAAACACCCAAAATACTCGGTGTCGTCTTAGACCAACTCGGCACCTTCCGACAACATGCAGAATACCTTAAACAGAGAACGGCCAAAAGACTGAATATACTACGTGCCCTCGGAGGAAGAACATGGGGCCAACAGAAAAACACCCTTCTTGCAACCTACAAAACAATGACCAGATCCGTTCTCAACTACGCCGCACCAATTTACTCCCCTCAATTGGCCGAGACGAACTGGAAAAAACTACAGGCAAACCAAAATAGAGCAATTCGGATAGCAACAGGAAACCTAGCAATGGCCGGCACAGAGCACTTAGCTCTAGAAAGCGAAATGTTACCCATAAAGGAGCACAACACGATGCTTACCAAGCAATTCGTTGCAAGAGCAAGACTCCTCCCAAACCACCCCTCCCATCGTCGATGCATGGAACCCAAACCACCTAGAACTATTCGTAAACATGCCAAGGACTTAGAAATTATGCTAGTAGACAGTGATCAGAAAGCCGCACTTAAAAGAATACATACTGAAACTGTTAGAAATTTCATTAGATCTTGCTCCCCTAACCCAGTTCTAGGTAAGAAACCTCCCAGAATCCATAAATCAACGAATCAACTTCCCAGGGAACAACAAATAACATTATCGCAACTACGTAGTGGCTATGCAAGTTCCCTTAACAGCTACCTACACAGAATAGGAGCTGCCCTATCACCTCTTTGCCCAAAATGTTTAGAAGAGCCACATACAACTAGTCATTTATTCTCGTGTCGCTGTGACCACACACTTTTAAGAAGTATAGATTTATGGAATAGCCCGACGTCTGTTGTTAAGTTCTTATACCAGTGATTCCTTTCTCTCTCTCTCAAAAAAAAAAAAAAAAAAGGGGAAAAAAAAAATAAATAAATAAATAAAAATAATAATAATAATAATAAATAAACCCCGAGAGAGAAAGAGAAATAATGTAATTAGATAAATGATGTAAGTAAGGTTATTGTTTTCTGAGCCATGTCAAAGAAGACCTCGTCTACCATGCCGGAGACCTACGGCGGGCAATCTACAACAACAACAGGAATGTGGAAAGCGTATCTGGAAGTACGACCATGACATGGTTTAAGAGTATACATCTTACTTATTGGAATATCCAATAAGCCGTTAAGAATCTTATAGGCGAACAAAATGTCGGTTTTGGTTCTCCGAGACAGTAAAGTTTCTAGCTGGAACATTTTAAGTCTCATGTTATACGCAGGAGGTCGAAGGACTGATATTCGTTTACGGCATCGAATGTACAATAGCCTAGTGAACGTATGTTGAACTCTTTCAATTTTCCTAATCAGTGTAACCTTGTAAGGAGACCAAACTGGTGAAGCAAACTCTAGCAGAGGGAGAATGAAAGTTTTGTAACAACGGATATATGACATTGGATCCCTATTGCAAAGAGCACGAAACAAAGCATAAACAGATCGCAGAGCACGCCTTGTCATCTGTTCAATATGAAAGTCATAAGACAAATCTATACCAATGAAAACTCCTAAGTCTCGTATAGGTGAATCTGCGATCTTGAACGGAATAACTTTCTGGGCACTATTTCTCACGAAATATGGTAGACGAGGATTGAACTTTCCTAGGTGTAAAACATTGCACTTACTGCTTGAAACTGACAATTGCCATTCGTCACAAAAAGATTCTATAGCTAGCGCAGCCGATGACAATTGAGAGTGGGCGAGGCTAGGGTCAGTCTGAGAGAAAGTTACAAACAGTTTGATGTCGTCGGCGAATAGGCTAGTTGTTACAAGATGCAAATGAGCAAACCTCGATGTTAAACCCGCAATGTAGAGGGAGAATAGAATAGGGCCAAGTACTGATCCTTGTGGAACACCAGAAGAAATAGAGAAAATATCCGAGAGACTGTTATTAACACGAACACGGGAAAAGCGACCTTTGAGAAAGGATTCAAACCACTTCAACAAGCTTGACCTAAAGCCTACGTTATCTAGAACACACAACAACTTATCGTGAGAAACGGTATCAAATGCTTTGGCGAAGTCATAGTACAGAAAATCTATAGCATTCCTAGCATCAAGAGCTCTTTGCCAAGCTTGAGTACATTCGACGAGATTCGTCTCTACAGACTTACGAGAACGAAAACCATGTTGACAGCTGGGTATTAGATTGAATACATTACACCAATGCAAAATGAATGGTTTAAGACATCGTTCCAATACCTTAGATGCAACTGGAGAAATCGTAATTGGACGAAAATGTTCTGGAGAAATTGGCGATGGAATCTTGTTAATCGGAATAACAATACTTTCTTTCCAGATTTCCGGAATAGTGTCTAGCTTCAATGAGAAAATGTAAATGAACGATAGAGGCTCTGCTAATACTCGAGCGCAGTTCTTGAAAATGACAGAGGGCACAGAGTCAGATGGTAGGAAACAGGATGCTTTCAAACGCTGAAGTTGCTTGACTACTTCTTGTGGCATTATTAGACAATCTGACATGTAATGAGTATTTCGCAAGTCCATATTGGGAGTGGAACCATTGTCCTGAACAAATGCTGAGGAAAAATGTGAAGCTAAAGCATTTGCTTTTGCGTTATCAGAAACCACAGGAGCACCATTAACAGTTATACAACCAATGCGATTCGACTGTTTCAGCTTATTACTCACAAAACGAAACAAATTCTTCGTGGAGTTCATAAGCTTCAGCTCTCGTGATGTATTCAATTTGTTAATCTCTACTTCGATTCGTTTGCATATCCTTCTATATTCAATAACGACAGGGGCACAGTTGAGTTTACGGAATAAAAATGACTTATACTCTAGCATTTTCAAAATATGCGAGGGATATGACTCGAATGGTTGTTTACGCCTGCGTATTGGAGTATGAGTAGAGATAAGAGGTAGCAGATTATTAAGAAAACGAGCATATAGATCATTTATATCGACGAAGTCGTCAAACACCATGGTCCATGGAATACTAGACAATTCAGAAATCAATGAATCAAAGTCACAGTGGTTATAGTCAAGGCTAGGTTCATATAATGGGAGACATGTATCGTGGGAGACTTTGAAACACACAGAAGAGTGATCACACAGTGGAGAGAAAGGGGGCGCGACGAAGCAGTGAGATATCGTATTACTGGGTAAAATAACAACATCGAGAGTGTTAGTGCCATGGGTAGGTTCTTTCACAAACTGGACAAAGGAGAAATCGGTCACGAGTTCACTTAATAACTTATGCTGGCCTGTAGCGGAAAGAGGGTTAGACCAGTCGATTGCAAGATTCAAGTCTCCACAGAGTAACGCTGCATAAGGCACACACAACAATTCAGTAATGCATTCAAATAGCAGATTGTTCTGTTCTGTATTGGTATTCGGTGGCCT
This sequence comes from Allodiplogaster pararmata, assembly GCA_964056735.1. Taxonomy (NCBI): domain Eukaryota; kingdom Metazoa; phylum Nematoda; class Chromadorea; order Rhabditida; family Diplogasteridae; genus Allodiplogaster; species Allodiplogaster pararmata. The sequence goes on along the minus strand of OZ057406.1, from coordinate 24,053,185 downwards.
ATAGACAAGTACAATGCGCAGTGGGTTACTTGAACACGGAGAATGAATATCTAATGCGACCAAGTCCGAAGAAACCTTCTTAGTGAGAGACACAGAAGAAATCGCAATGTAATCACGGCAAAAAGCGACCACTCCACCGCCTTTCTTGCTAGAACGGTCAGAACGGAAAACAGCATAAGGCAAGTTCGCTACCAATTCAGAATCAACAATCTTTGAGCTCAGCCAAGACTCACATACTAGAAGTAATTCAGGTTTGTAAACAGAAAGAAAAGTGTGCAGCTCGTGAATCTTATTCACTAGAGAACGTGCATTCACTAAAATACAATTCAAACCAGAAGAGCTGCCTAGGCGATTTGGTTTCCCCGCACGGCAGTTGAATGAGACGAAAGAGGCTGGAAGGTGGCGGCAGGTCTCACGGAAGAGTTTCCAGGCATCGGTGGTGGGAGTGTGCTTCTTGTCCGTGTAGTGATCTCGGCTTTCACCCAAAGTTCGTCTCGGTAGATAACCCATCCTTGGGATGGGCTAGATCTTCTGAGATGGTTCAGATGAGCACGCATTCTCCTCCATTCCTCTCTCTGCGATGATGTCATGCTTTTCCTTATGAAGACTCCTTGCCACTCGGGAAGCGCGCGCAGTGATTGTCCAGAACGAAGTGCCCGCAAAACATGGCCTCGAGTCGGGAGGACCACTTTTAGTAGGCGAGGATGTTCATTCGGCTTACCCATTCGAAAGACCGTTTGAGGATGAGCTTCAACTCCAAGGGTTGTGAGCAGAAGGGAGACATGAGTGTCATCGTGTGCCATACGCGCGTTTATGTCGGGACTTGGGGACTCCTGAAGGCCACAGATAACAATTGATCTCTCTCGGATGTGCCTTTCGTAACTCGTTTCTTCATCAGTCGACTGTCGAGGATGTTCTGACGGAATGGCCGGTTTGAGAGAATGGGATGAGCAACGGCAAGAAGATGCCGAAAGTTGCTCCACTGTGGTGGAGAGAGTGATCATGAGCCGGGAAATCGTTTCCCACAAGCCCTTCGGGACACCAGGAGGAATTCCTCCATTCGCGAAGGCAAGAGTATCATTGATGATAGTCGAAACACTCATTATGCCAGGGTTGTTTGACGGGGAAGTAGGGATTGGGCGTTTACTATTGGCTCTTGTTGTTGGCATTTTTAGACAGGGAGAATATAGGTCACCGCTCAATATGAATAACAGAACATGGCAGATTGAATAGGAGGCGATGAGAGATTGGTACCCTATATGCAGATGAAGAGTTTTACTGGGAGACAAGGAGAGTTGATTACATTCACACCAAACAGTAATAGCATCGAGTGCAAGTTGTAGTTCTTGACTTCGCTCTAAAAAGGTACAGTACCGCCCGAAATGTTATCATATATAGATTATTGAACATAACTTTTTTCAAAGATAACGTTCAAAGCTCAAAAAAAAAAGCTCAAAGCTTTCACTGAAGTTTTTTTGGGCGTCTGTACCGTACCGGACATCTTTTGGATAAATTTATTAATTATCTCCAGGAAAAACATCAAAATTGACAACCTTCTATTTTTCAGTTTTTTCTCCATGAATTTTTTGTTGAGTTTTTTTTTGTTGTTTTTTGAACTCAGTTCATACGAATTCTGTTTCAAGTCATGGTTCGAACTGTTGGAAATCGGAATACAAGTAAAAGAATCTAAAAAATTGAGCTTCATTCGGTTTTTTACAAAAAAGTTATCTTCAATAATCTATATATGATAACATTTCGGGCGGTACTGTATCTTTGTTATAAGACACATACACTTTAATATCATCGGCAAATGCTTGGAAATGCACATTAGGGAATTGAGCTAGTACATGGTTCAAATCAGTTATGTATAAAATGAATAGCAGGGGTCCAAGGACAGAACCCTGGGGAACCCCTGATGTCACATTGAATTGAGGAGGACGAGTCCTACCAATGCGAACTGAAAAAGTGCGATCTGTCAAGAAGGATTCCAGAAATGATAACAATTGGTATGGTATACCATAATGTCTACACTTGTAGAGAAGCTTAGGAATACTAATTGTATCGAAAGCTCGAGAAAAATCGAGGTATATGACATCGGTGGAAAATCCACTCCCTAGCGCTCTCGTCCAGTCTTCCTCACACATCAATAAATTGGTGACAACAGAAGCCTTCTCTCGAAAACTGTGCTGATAATTAGACAACACATCGAATCTTTCTAGATGCTCTATAATAGTCTTACGATGTAGGCGCTCTATTGTCTTCGATGCAGGGGACAATATCGATATGGGCCTATAGGAAGAAGGAGACGAGGGTTCTTTGCCTTGTTTAGGAATTGCGGTCACAAAAGAATGTTTCCAAGAGCAGGAGTCGAAGATGTGATAAGACAGAAGTTGTATATGTGGGATAGAGGAAGCGAAAGCGAAGAATGACACATTTTGAACACAAGCTGAGGAATTCCATCGGCACCGGTACTACCCGTGTATTTCAATTTAGACAAAGCACGTGAAACAGTAGACGGAAAAAAGATACTTCGATTAGCTTGTGGAAGAATGGGATCTCCAGCGGGGCGGGGTAACAAACCGTCATCATGGGTAAAGGAAGAGGCAAACTCAGCTGCTAGTAAGTCACATTTACTTTGAGAGTCAGTCAAAACAGAATCATTTCGATCAATGAGAAAATGAGGAGGATTGGGTTTGGGACGTGTGAGAGAAGAGATATGCCGGTACAAATTACGAGAGGATGTGAGCCTTTTCTTGAGGCAGTGCTTATTCCACTTGTTGATTTGTTTAAGTAGATCACAACTAGCTTTTTCATACAGTTTTCGAACAAGTGGGTAACGAATATTGCGAAATAGCGCATCTCGATAAGAGATCAAGCTACGAATATGGGGTGGATAGGCAGAGAAAGGCGAGCGAGGGGCCTGCATTGGAACATACAAGGACAGAGCGTGGTGGAGGAATAGTAGGAAGCGAGAGTAAAGGTCATCTACACAAAAGAACATATAAGACGATGCTGGGAATATTTTTCGCCAAAATGCTCAAAATGTTGTTCCTCAGCCAAAAACTTTATTTTGCCAAGATTTCGAGTACGCGAACTTAGGAGAAGGAAATTCCGATATTAGTCTTTTTTTTAGCTGCCAAAATAGGGACGAAGAATCGGCCACTGTTTCGCAGTGCCAAAAGATGAATGACTCTGTGGCCAAGTTTTGTTCCTGCCAAATCACGGACAATTTTGTTTTTACTTTGTGACATGTTTTGGCACTGCCAAACTCGGCTCTTTTTTTGAACACTTTTTGTACGTTGAACAAAGCTCCGCAACGACCACATATTAACCACTTCTAGCGACGTACCCCAACCGAGTTTAGTAAACAGTTGAGAAAAATGTATGTTGCTGCGCTAGTACGTAAAGATTTGTGTGGCGGTTGTAGTCGGTTTAATTACCCAAGTTTGAGGTAAAGATTCGATCCGGCTCGTTGAAAGACTTGGCCTGAACCACACATTTAAAGAGATCAAAGTCTAGTATTGGCACTCCCCAAAGAGTTCCTCAGAGCGATCCTCCATCATCAGAAATGAGGCTAAGGAGTTGCAGGGGCTACAAAAAAAGCCCGATTTTGGCAGTGACAAAACAAGGACAAAATCCCGGTTCTGGCAGTGGCAAAACAAGGACAAAAAACCCGATTTTGGCAGTGACAAAACAAGGACAAACAAAAACCCGATTTTGGCAGTGACAAAACAAGGACAAACAAAAACCGGATTCTGGCAGTGACAAAACGAGTACAAAGTAGAAAGCTTGTTTTTTGACGGTTTTTCTTGGCAGGTCCCACAAAACGCATGTTATTTGCTGCCATTTATCATGGCGCTTTTTTCCGTTTCTTGCCATGGAAAAGCTTGGTTTTTAAAAGGAAATCTGCCCGAGGAACAACATTTTGAGCATTTTGGCGAAAGTTATTCCCAGCATCGTCTTATATCGAAAGCAGCTTCCCAATCTCTAGAGGACAAGTAATCATTCAAAGCAGAAAAATCAGTTCGAGAATAGTCTGGAACATGTTCAACGTCGATACGGTTCAAGGATATATGTATATTGGTATCGAATCCTAAATGATCACAAGACGGAAATGAGGAAATAATACGGGACTCGGAGAAAAGAGAAGGATGAGATGTAACGAACCAGTCAAGTGATCGGTTTTGACGCGTTGGGAGGCAGCACAGAAACGAGAGGTTGAAGGAAGAAATCAGAGAATGAATTATATTATCGGAAAGACTAACAGGAGGACTCAGGGAATCAGAATTGAAATCGCCCACCAGGAAGAAGGGATGATTAGATAATGAGAAAAGGTCGGATAGAAAATCACAGAAAACTCTTGTCTGATCGGAACTATAACTGGGTGGACGGTAACACACAACAATTCGTAGAAAACAAACTGAAATGAGAACATCGATGGCTATGACTTCTGTACGAGAGAAATCTATTGCTGGCTTAGTAAAAGAGTATACATCACGAATAACAATGCAAACACCACCGCCTCTAGAGTCACAGTCCGTTCTCACAACAACATAAGGGAGATCTCCAACAATTTCACAATCCTTAATCCTACCATGGAGCCAAGTTTCGGACAACGCTACAATATCAGGTTTTTCTACTTTGAGAAAACATTGGAAAGCTGCTACAAATAGAACGCATATTGAAGTAAACAAACTTGAGAGGATTCGTATCCGGACACGGTCCTAGTTTGACTGGGAAGAGGATGGAGGTCTCGCTGGCTTTACGGGCTTCCCGTCTTTCTATCTCGTGTTGTACTGCCTTTTCTTGATTGGAGTGGCTTAATGTTGAGTCTGAGTGCCTTCTTTTCCTGATTCGCTTCGTTCCTTCTTTCTTTCCTCTTTTCTCCAATCTTCCCTTTCCGCTGTTAGTCGACTCAGGCGAAGATTCTTTACCGTGAAGATCCGCTTGCCTGCTTCGTCGTTTCGTAGGATAGCTTCTGCCCAGGCCTGTCTGTAGACTTGGAGAGCAGCATTGTAATCTGGTCGAGCCGTGATTGCAGTTGGGTGCAGACGGCGTTGGAGATGGAACTTCTTTAGGAAGTGATATGCACTCTCGCGTGAGTGGAATACCACTACAAGTGGTCTCGGCTCCACTTCTCCATGCCTCTCCTTGCCAATCCGAAAAGTTTTGAAAAATCCGAAAATGCTTCTCTGACGGCTGTTTTCACAGGAATCCATGATTGAGGGTTGGTACTTGGAATTGAACATTGCTCCGAAAGTGCATCTACTTTGACTTTCAATTCATTGACGACCGAATGAAGTTTTCCATTTTCTTCCATAAGCTGAACGATTTTTTTGTTGATTCTGAGCAGCATGGTCTGGAGATCAGCATGAACCGTTGCCAAATCCAGAGTTGTTGGTGTGGGGAACTTCTTCTTTTTGTCAAGAAGTATAGTTTTGCTCCAATCCGAGCACTGATATTTTTCTGTATGACGAATATCAGTGGTATTTAGCGCTGGGGATGAAGATTTTAAAGATAGATGGCTGGGAGAGATAAAAGAGCTTTTAGAATCATCACTGCTCATGATGAAAGGTATCGAATGGAAAAGTCGTACAGAACATCCATAGCATTATGTATGAGCATCGATGAGAATTATCAATCGAGTCACTCTTTGCCAAGCTTGGTGTATGCGCCGAGATCGGTCCCCCCAGACATATGAGTAAGAAAATCATGTTGACAGTTGAAAAAATTACTTGAAAAAGTGCAAAAGTGCAATATTTATGGTTTGAGACATGTGCCTAACACTTGAGATGCAGCGGGAGAAATTGTTGTTGAGAGAAAATAATAATTCGGTGTACAGAAAAAATCTTGCCGATTGGAAATCTCTTCCCGATTGACTTTCTGACTTTCTTTACAAACTAAGAATCTTTCCTTTCATTAGAAGTTACATATGAATTAGAGGGGCCCAGCTACATATTATTCGAATCTCAGTTATTGAAAGTTACAGAATACTATAAAGTGAAACTGAAATTTTTTCCTAGTCAATACAATTTTTTCATGAAGTAGTTAGTTACGGGCTGAGTGTGCCTGCGTAAAACGATCAATTAGACAGGGAAAGCTTTGTCGTGCCAATGTGGGGAACAGGGCTGGGCTTTTTTTTAGTTGTCGGTTTTTTAGATTTTTTAGATTTTTTTTACTATTTTCAGGAAAAATTGCCTCAAAAAACTCAACAAAAAAAGTCGACAAAACCAAAAAAATCGAAATTTTCAATAAGTTTTTTAGTGTGTTTTTAACCAATTTCGGTTACCTTTTATCCTAAGTAACTAGAAAACCACAAATTCATGTGTTTCTTAAATATTTAATATTCGAACTACTTTTTTTGCTGTTAACTCACCCTGATTTTCGTAGTTTGACGTCCGATAACTCTTCAAAGTTGCTTTTCTTGAACCAGAACTTACAACTCATCGGCCTAGATGAATAAGAGTTTTCGAATATGAAAGTAGTGATCAGTTCATAATGGAAAAGAAGGCTCTAGTTAATTAAGTGAAGTTTCTCTCCATTTTTGGTACAGAAAAATCGAAATCACTATGATATTTTTCATTTTCTGTTTCTTTTCCTGAAAAGATGTTCACTCGAAATTTCTAAAACTTACTCTTGGAATAATGAAAACATTGATTTTGGAAAAAACTCGAATTTTTTGGTTTTATGATAATTTGGGCAAAACTGTAATATAGTGGTCCCGTCGAATTCACATTTTTTTGCATCACATTTTTTCTAGGGTTACATTATGAGCTAAAAACATGTGCGAAGCCAAAAAGAGAAGTGCGAAGCTGGATCTGAAGTGTTTGAGTATGTAAAAAAAATCATTTGAACCTGGCAAAAAGAAGAGCTGCTCTCGAACCTGGAAATTTTTTAATATTGTGTGCAGTACCTAAATAAGATGTGATTCATCATTAAATCACCGTATAAACATGTTTGCACAAAAAAATCTTCATTAGAACATGTAAATTTAAAATAGCATGATAACAATGATAAGCATCTGACCTAGCGAACAAACTTTGTCTGACTTAGCTGCCTGCACTCTACCGTACCTCTAAAAAAACTTCTCTACTATTTTTTTTGATAAATTTAGTCATTGAATTGACAAAAAATTAATAAAATGAGAAATTTTCTTCAATTTCAATTCAATTTTATTACGTGAAAACATTACATGCAGCAACGCATAAATTAATCACGTGGTACGAGATTAAACAATTGAATTGTTTGAATTACATAAATAGGTGAAACAATGCAGATTACATCCAGGCAAACATATATCATTCATCAACACTATTAATTTCGGTGAATATACGAGCTGATCGTATAGAGAAGGCATTTCTTCTGCAAATAGTTCTCGGAGCAGGGTGGATTATTTTGAAAAATGCGCCTCTAGTGTTGGAAGCTCTTATTTCAAAGTTGTGGTGCGTCCTGTTAGAGAGTACTTTTTTCCCAAATATCAGTTTCAAGAGTAGTTTGAGGTCGTTAGATTCTCTAACAGACAGAAGAGATACTAGGCCTAGTTGATTGTTTCTCGTCTGACTACTTGGCATATTATTAAACGAACAACCAAAGCACCGGCGAAAAACTCGACGCGTAAAATAATTTTGAACCTTCTCTAGTACAGCTATGTCCTTAGCGAAATGTGGGGAGTAAACAGTTGTACAGTGTTCTACAATAGATTTAATGTATATCTTGTAAGCGTTAACAAGTACATCCGGTTTACGACTCTTGAGAACTTTAAGAATAAGATGACATTTAAGCTTTGCTTTCTGAGCTATTGTTGAGCAATGAGCAGAAAAAGTCAACTTGTTGTCTACAATAAATCCTAAATCACGAATCTCGTTGAGGTAGGGTAGGGAGTGACTATTTATAGAATATGGAAAATGAGGGGAACTCTGGGTACCAATTCTTAACACAGCACATTTTGGTAGAGATAAAGGTAATTGCCAAGCGTCGCACCACTCCACTATGGTATCAATCGAGTGTTGCAGTGTTGTATGAGAGTCTGTTTTAGAAAAAGACTTATAAACTTTCATGTCGTCTGCAAATACTTTAATTTTACAATTAGAAGAAGTTATCATATTCACTATCTCAGATGTATAAATGATGAATAATAATGGGCCTAAGACACTGCCTTGGGGAACACCACTGGTAACCATGAAACTATTAGAAAGTGATTGATTAACTCGAACTTGGTAGGTTCTATTACCTAAATAAGCTTCGATCCACGAAATAATTCTGGGAGGGAGTTGAATGGACTTTAGTTTATAAATAAGTTTAGAGTGAGAAACTTTATCGAAGGCTTTCTCAAAATCGAAATAAATGATATCTGTGAACTTTTTCTGGTCTACGGCTACAGAACAGTCTTCAAGGAACAGTAACATCAACTGTTCTATTGATCTCTTATGGCGAAACCCGAATTGATCATCTGGCAAAATCTGGTTTATCTCACAATGTTTCTCTATTTCTTTACTCAACACTTTCTCGAATATACGGGAAAATAGTGATGTTATACTGATGGGACGGTAATTGGAAGGACTATTGTAAGGAGGCTTCTTCTTAACTGGTGTGACTATGGAATGTTTCCATCTGTTCGGGATTTCAGATGAAAGGAAAGATTGGTTATAAATTATTTCAAGCGGAATAGACAGAGGGACAGCGATTTTCTTGATAAAAAGCATATTCAGATGATCTGGGGTAGTACAAGAAGACATTGGGTATTTCTCTATTAGTCTACAAATATCATGACGCGTAAACAAGGGTTCTTCTAGAGAGGATGCTCTCAAGACTGAATTATGAGAGAGTGGAGGAAGCTTACCATTGTCTATGGTGTATGACTTCTGGAAGAATTCTCCAAGAAGATTTGCTTTTTCTAAGTCTTTAGATACTGAGATGCCGAGTTCATTCACCAAAGTGTCGACACCGCTTTGTTTCTGGGATGTATTAGACCTTATATACTTGAAGAACAAGTTTTTGTTCTTACTATTAACAATGTTCTTTTCTACATTTAGGTTGAATTTATCTACAGACTTTTTGCATTTCTTACTGGCTTTAACATAAATGTCATAGTCCTCACTTAGTCCACTAGAAACATAGTTGTTCCAGAAGAGAAAACGCTTTTCTTGAGCTCTCTGTATATGCGTTGGAAGAGATGCATGGGTCGCTAGAGAGACCTTCTGGATAGGAGCGAATTGCTCGGAAAAGTCCTCTAGTATGGATAGTAACAATTCGTACATTGAATCTGTATCTTTGATGGGGTTGAATAAGCAATGCCAATCTAAATTACATAATGAAGGGAGTAATAAGGAATAGTTTATTTTACTGTATATGCGTCGATACGAGTAAAGAGGAATTTCGTGGAATAGGGAAAGTTCGAAACTGATTGATTCGTGGTCTGAATTACTGAATGAGGGAGTGACACATGGGTTCTTCAATAAATCTTTGCTATTGGAGAGGAGGAGGTCTAGAATGTGTGATCCTCTCGTAGGGCATCTAATATATTGATTCATCTGAGTGGCTGAGCAAAATTCAAGAAATGATTTGGAAGCGGGATTCGATGAGGCTAGAGGGGATTTATTCCAGTCTATGTCGGGTAAGTTAAAATCTCCCATTATAATACATGGGTGGTTGCAGGTGACTAGATCAATCAAGAGGTTTAATAACCTCTCGCCCTTCGGTGTGTTTATATGAGGGACTCGATATAGACTAATGAAACGTATCACGTGAGATTCTATTTCAATATCAATAGCTAGGATTTCATGAGAATTCTTGATTGATTGAGAATAGATAATTTTGAATGATAATAAAGAGTGTATGAGAAATAGCACTCCCCCGCCATTAGTTATTTCGCTCCTATCACATCGAACAATGTTATATTGAGAGATGAAGGAGGAGAGAACAAAAGAGTCCGGGTATCTATCCGATAGCCATGTCTCACAAAAAGAAATTATAGAGTATCTCTTTGACAGCAAAAGTTGTAGATCATTAATCTTATTCACTAGAGATCTAACATTTGCGAAATAACAATTCACGTGACTTGTGGAAGACCGGCGATTTTGGTCTAGTTTAAAGAACGATTAGGACGAGGTGACATGAATCTTCGAGGAGGTTCAATACGCTCGGCCATCAGTGGGCGAGGTTTGCTATAACTCAGAGGGGGACCGAAAAGAGGAATATGAGGTTTTGGCTTACTCCTATCAGCCAGCCAAGCACGGACTGCCCGGTCATAAGTTCTCTCAGCTCTAGTCTGTGAATGTCTCAAATACAAATCGGAGGAAAAACGGGAAAGTACATCGCGACATAGAAGAGTTTCTTGTTGATGTCCTATTGTTGGGAGTACTATTTTGAGTGGGCGGGGAGGAGCATTTGGTGATTTCGGACGATGAGAAGGCATGCGATAGACTTTAACAGGACACGCTTCAATTTGCATCGCGTCTAGAATGCAACGAACTCTTTCCCAGTCGTCATCGACACGTTGCGAAGCGTTGGGGGAACGGGACTCAGGAAGGCGGAAAAGTACTACACTGCGATGTCTCTCCATCCGATCAGCTATTTCGGATGGAGACTCGTAATACTTGAATGATGGAGAAGTAAGCGGTGGTGGCTGCGGCGTAGGGGTAAAATTGATGATCGGGGGAGGTACAGAAGTAGATGAGAGAGGCTTAGTAGAAGTGGTAATAATCGAAGAGGGAGAAGTATTGCCATGAACACACTGGGGGCTAGCATTCACTTTCAACAATTGTTCGGCGAGTTCCTCTACTTTCATAGTAAGATTCTTAATGAGTTGACCTTGGGCGTCAACAAAAGAGGCCAACTTGGTGTTCTTCTGCTCCAGTAGAAGGTTCTTCTCATCACTTTTCTTCAAATAGTTATAGAGCTCAGTTAGAGGGTCCGCTTCCTCGGTCACTCGTCTTCCTCTCGTTGTTGTGATGTTTCTCATCCTGTTAAAAAGAGAAACGAGCGGGGAGGAAATTTGAGGAGAAATTGAAGACTCCATTTATACGATGATGGATAAGAAGTGATAAAGCGAACTCACTCACCGATTATGGTGCCATATAATTGAAAGCGAGCCTTGGCACCAGGCTTTGAGCGTGGCAGGGTAATCGATATTAGTCCAATAGGAAGAGCAATTTGACAGAGCGATATGAAGAGTCACCGCTCGTTAAGAACACGAAAGGCAAGAATGAACACGAAAGGCAAGAATGAACACGAAAGGCAAGAAAAGAAAAATTCTTATGCGGTTAGCCCAAGCCGTGCGGCTTCGTTGGCGTAACCTTTGCCTAAGCCTAAGCGAGAAAAAAACAGCGAGTACTAGCTTAATACAGATGAGTTTTCAAAGGATTTTTTTACATACTCAAACACTTCAGATCCAGCTTCGCACTTCTCAGAATCGTTTTTATCTCGTAAAGTAACCCTACAAAAAGTTTGATGCAAAAAAAATGCGAATTCGACGGGACCACTATATTACAGCATCGCCGATAATTTGTTAAAATGGTAATAACTTTTTTGAATAGAACGGTACTTTTCAATTTCTCTTCCAGCACTTGAGGCTTTCTTTGTTAAAATTCTTCAAAGCTTTCATCTCACTTGCTTAAACATTCTTGAAAATGACAAACAACGTTTTTCTAACAATTCCAGACCGTTGAAATGAGTAATAATGTTGTTGACTTTGTTGAAATTAAATCTGTAGAAAAGTAATAAGGTTGTTGACTTTGTTGAAATTAAATCTGTAGAAAAGTAATAATGTTGTTGACTTTGTTGAAATTAAATCTGTAGAAAAGTAATAATGTTGTTGACTTTGTTGAAATTAAATCTGTAGAAAAGTAATAATGTTGTTGACTTTGTTGAAATTAAATCTGTAGAAAAGTAATAATGTTGTTGACTTTGTTGAAATTAAATCTGTAGAAAAGTAATAATGTTGTTGACTTTGTTGAAATTAAATCTGTAGAAAAGTAATAATGTTGTTGACTTTGTTGAAATTAAATCTGTAGAAAAGTAATAATGTTGTTGACTTTGTTGAAATTAAATCTGTAGAAAAGTAATAATGTTGTTGACTTTGTTGAAATTAAATCTGTAGAAAAGTAATAATGTTGTTGACTTTGTTGAAATTAAATCTGTAGAAAAGTAATAATGTTGTTAACTTTGTTGAAATTAAATCTGTAGAAAAGTAATAATGTTGTTGACTTTGTTGAAATTAAATCTGTAGAAAAGTAATAATGTTGTTGACTTTGTTGAAATTAAATCTGTAGAAAAGTAATAATGTTGTTGACTTTGTTGAAATTAAATCTGTAGAAAAGTAATAATGTTGTTGACTTTGTTGAAATTAAATCTGTAGAAAAGTAATAAGGTTGTTGACTTTGTTGAAATTAAATCTGTAGAAAAGTAATAAGGTTGTTGACTTTGTTGAAATTAAATCTGTAGAAAAGTAATAATGTTGTTGACTTTGTTGAAATTAAATCTGTAGAAAAGTAATAATGTTGTTGACTTTGTTGAAATTAAATCTGTAGAAAAGTAATAATGTTGTTGACTTTGTTGAAATTAAATCTGTAGAAAAGTAATAATGTTGTTGACTTTGTTGAAATTAAATCTGTAGAAAAGTAATAATGTTGTTGACTTTGTTGAAATTAAATCTGTAGAAAAGTAAAAATGTTGTTGACTTTGTTGAAATTAAATCTGTAGAAAAGTAATAATGTTGTTGACTTTGTTGAAAGTAAATCTGTAGAAAAGTAATAAGGTTGTTGACTTTGTTGAAATTAAATCTGTAGAAAAGTAATAAGGTTGTTGACTTTGTTGAAATTAAATCTGTAGAAAAGTAATAATGTTGTTGACTTTGTTGAAATTAAATCTGTAGAAAAGTAATAATGTTGTTGACTTTGTTGAAATTAAATCTGTAGAAAAGTAATAAGGTTGTTGACTTTGTTGAAATTAAATCTGTAGAAAAGTAATAATGTTGTTGACTTTGTTGAAATTAAATCTGTAGAAAAGTAATAATGTTGTTGACTTTGTTGAAATTAAATCTGTAGAAAAGTAATAATGTTGTTGACTTTGTTGAAATTAAATCTGTAGAAAAGTAATAATGTTGTTGACTTTGTTGAAATTAAATCTGTAGAAAAGTAATAATGTTGTTGACTTTGTTGAAATTAAATCTGTAGAAAAGTAATAATGTTGTTGACTTTGTTGAAATTAAATCTGTAGAAAAGTAATAAGGTTGTTGACTTTGTTGAAATTAAATCTGTAGAAAAGTAATAAGGTTGTTGACTTTGTTGAAATTAAATCTGTAGAAAAGTAATAATGTTGTTGACTTTGTTGAAATTAAATCTGTAGAAAAGTAATAATGTTGTTGACTTTGTTGAAATTAAATCTGTAGAAAAGTAATAAGGTTGTTGACTTTGTTGAAATTAAATCTGTAGAAAAGTAATAATGTTGTTGACTTTGTTGAAATTAAATCTGTAGAAAAGTAATAAGGTTGTTGACTTTGTTGAAATTAAATCTGTAGAAAAGTAATAATGTTGTTGACTTTGTTGAAATTAAATCTGTAGAAAAGTAATAATGTTGTTGACTTTGTTGAAATTAAATCTGTAGAAAAGTAATAATGTTGTTGACTTTGTTGAAATTAAATCTGTAGAAAAGTAATAAGGTTGTTGACTTTGTTGAAATTAAATCTGTAGAAAAGTAATAAGGTTGTTGACTTTGTTGAAATTAAATCTGTAGAAAAGTAATAATGTTGTTGACTTTGTTGAAATTAAATCTGTAGAAAAGTAATAATGTTGTTGACTTTGTTGAAATTAAATCTGTAGAAAAGTAATAAGGTTGTTGACTTTGTTGAAATTAAATCTGTAGAAAAGTAATAATGTTGTTGACTTTGTTGAAATTAAATCTGTAGAAAAGTAATAAGGTTGTTGACTTTGTTGAAATTAAATCTGTAGAAAAGTAATAATGTTGTTGACTTTGTTGAAATTAAATCTGTAGAAAAGTAATAATGTTGTTGACTTTGTTGAAATTAAATCTGTAGAAAAGTAATAATGTTGTTGACTTTGTTGAAATTAAATCTGTAGAAAAGTAATAATGTTGTTGACTTTGTTGAAATTAAATCTGTAGAAAAGTAATAAGGTTGTTGACTTTGTTGAAATTAAATCTGTAATCTGTAGAAAAGAATCTGTAGAAAAGTAATAATGTTGTTGACTTTGTTGAAATTAAATCTGTAGAAAAGTAATAATGTTATATATATATTTTATCTACACTTGTCAGTGCAAAAACAAACATTCAAAAACCACAGATAACAATGGTGTCTTTAAGAAGCAAAGAAAAAAAAAAGAAAAGAAATCTAAGACAATTCTTGTAACAATTTATTACAGAGCGCGTCATAGTGTCTAATAATTACATCCATATGTCTGCTGATTCGAAACGGAAAGACTAAAGTGTATCAATGAAATTGATGACAGCTTTTTTAAAAACGTGTTCACTCGGAACATTCAACACATCTCTCGATAATCTAGTGAACATACGTGCTACCCTTAATGAGAAACAATGGAAACGGGCCGTATTCTGTGTTGCTTCGACATACAAACCGTTAACATTTGTCCGTGTAATCGGAACCCATTTGAAGAACTTTTCCTTCGCGACAATGGAACTATTGTTGTAAATTTTCCAACCCATCATAAGATCCGCGACTTTCCGCCTGTCTATCAAGGAAGAAAGACCTAGGTTAGCCAATCGACAAGAATAAGAAGGAAGTGCACGTGGATAATCAGGATTAGGAAAGCATCGGTAGTATACAATACGAGTAAAAGCTTCAAGTACTTTCTCGATAATTTTGCAGTCTTTTTTATAATATGGATTCCAGAAGCAAGATGCAAATTCTAGATGAGGAAGTATATATGTGGAAAAGCATTTGAGTAGAATAACTGGGTCGTTGATGGGAACAGCACGGAGGAGTGAATACATGGCTGCCGTTGCTTTGCTCACTCGATCTTCAACAGCTGGGCCTCTGCGCAATGATGAGACAACTTGTACTCCCAGGTCGCGAACTTGGTTGACACGTGATAACAGAACATGACAGATTGAATAGGAGGCGATGAGAGATTGGTACCCTATATGCAGATGAAGAGTTTTACTGGGAGACAAGGAGAGTTGATTACATTCACACCAAACAGTAATAGCATCGAGTGCAAGTTGTAGTTCTTGACTTCGCTCTAAAAAGGTATCTTTGTTATAAGACACATACACTTTAATATCATCGGCAAATGCTTGGAAATGCACATTAGGGAATTGAGCTAGCACATGGTTCAAATCAGTTATGTATAAGATGAATAGCAGGGGTCCAAGAACAGAACCCTGGGGAACCCCTGATGTCACATTAAATTGAGGAGAACGAGTCCTACCAATGCGAACTGAAAAAGTGCGATCTGTCAAGAAGGATTCCAGAAACAATAACAATTGAGATGGTATACCATAATGTCTACACTTGTAGAGAAGCTTAGGAATACTAATTGTATCGAAAGCTCGAGAAAAATCGAGATATATGACATCGGTGGAAAGTCCACTCCCTAGCGCTCTCGTCCAGTCTTCCTCACACATCAATAAATTGGTGACAACAGAAGCCTTCTCTCGAAAACCGTGCTGATAATTAGACAACACATCGAATCTTTCTAGATGCTCTATAATAGTCTTACGAAGTAGGCGCTCTATTGTCTTCGATGCAGGGGACAATATCGATATGGGCCTATAGGAAGAAGGAGACGAGGGTTCTTTGCCTTGTTTAGGAATTGCGGTCACAAAAGAATGCTTCCAAATAGCAGGAGTCGAAGATGTGATAAGACAGAAGTTGTATATGTGGGATAGAGGAACCGAAAGCGAAGAATGACACATTTTGAACACAAGCTGAGGAATTCCATCGGCACCGGTACTACCCGTGTATTTCAATTTAGACAAAGCACGTGAAACAGTATACGGAAGAAAGATACTTAGATTAGTTTGTGGAAGAATGGGATCTCCAGCGGGGCGGGGTCATAATGTTGTTGACTTTGTTGAAATTAAATCTGTAGAAAAGTAATAAGGTTATTGACTTTGTTGAAATTAAATCTGTAGAAAAGTAATAATGTTGTTGACTTTGTTGAAATTAAATCTGTAGAAAAAAAATAATGTTGTTGACTTTGTTGAAATTAAATCTGTAGAAAAGTAATAAGGTTGTTGACTTTGTTGAAATTAAATCTGTAGAAAAGTAATAATGTTGTTGACTTTGTTGAAATTAAATCTGTAGAAAAGTAATAATGTTGTTGACTTTGTTGAAATTAAATCTGTAGAAAAGTAATAATGTTGTTGACTTTGTTGAAATTAAATCTGTAGAAAAGTAATAATGTTGTTGACTTTGTTGAAATTAAATCTGTAGAAAAGTAATAATGTTGTTGACTTTGTTGAAATTAAATCTGTAGAAAAGTAATAATGTTGTTGACTTTGTTGAAATTAAATCTGTAGAAAAGTAATAAGGTTGTTGACTTTGTTGAAATTAAATCTGTAGAAAAGTAATAAGGTTGTTGACTTTGTTGAAATTAAATCTGTAGAAAAGTAATAATGTTGTTGACTTTGTTGAAATTAAATCTGTAGAAAAGTAATAATGTTGTTGACTTTGTTGAAATTAAATCTGTAGAAAAGTAATAAGGTTGTTGACTTTGTTGAAATTAAATCTGTAGAAAAGTAATAATGTTGTTGACTTTGTTGAAATTAAATCTGTAGAAAAGTAATAAGGTTGTTGACTTTGTTGAAATTAAATCTGTAGAAAAGTAATAATGTTGTTGACTTTGTTGAAATTAAATCTGTAGAAAAGTAATAATGTTGTTGACTTTGTTGAAATTAAATCTGTAGAAAAGTAATAATGTTGTTGACTTTGTTGAAATTAAATCTGTAGAAAAGTAATAATGTTGTTGACTTTGTTGAAATTAAATCTGTAGAAAAGTAATAATGTTGTTGACTTTGTTGAAATTAAATCTGTAGAAAAGTAATAATGTTGTTGACTTTGTTGAAATTAAATCTGTAGAAAAGTAATAAGGTTGTTGACTTTGTTGAAATTAAATCTGTAGAAAAGTAATAAGGTTGTTGACTTTGTTGAAATTAAATCTGTAGAAAAGTAATAATGTTGTTGACTTTGTTGAAATTAAATCTGTAGAAAAGTAATAATGTTGTTGACTTTGTTGAAATTAAATCTGTAGAAAAGTAATAAGGTTGTTGACTTTGTTGAAATTAAATCTGTAGAAAAGTAATAATGTTGTTGACTTTGTTGAAATTAAATCTGTAGAAAAGTAATAAGGTTGTTGACTTTGTTGAAATTAAATCTGTAGAAAAGTAATAATGTTGTTGACTTTGTTGAAATTAAATCTGTAGAAAAGTAATAATGTTGTTGACTTTGTTGAAGTTAAATCTGTAGAAAAGTAATAATGTTGTTGACTTTGTTGAAATTAAATCTGTAGAAAAGTAATAAGGTTGTTGACTTTGTTGAAATTAAATCTGTAGAAAAGTAATAAGGTTGTTGACTTTGTTGAAATTAAATCTGTAGAAAAGTAATAATGTTGTTGACTTTGTTGAAATTAAATCTGTAAAAAAGTAATAATGTTGTTGACTTTGTTGAAATTAAATCTGTAGAAAAGTAATAAGGTTGTTGACTTTGTTGAAATTAAATCTGTAGAAAAGTAATAATGTTGTTGACTTTGTTGAAATTAAATCTGTAGAAAAGTAATAAGGTTGTTGACTTTGTTGAAATTAAATCTGTAGAAAAGTAATAATGTTGTTGACTTTGTTGAAATTAAATCTGTAGAAAAGTAATAATGTTGTTGACTTTGTTGAAATTAAATCTGTAGAAAAGTAATAATGTTGTTGACTTTGTTGAAATTAAATCTGTAGAAAAGTAATAATGTTGTTGACTTTGTTGAAATTAAATCTGTAGAAAAGTAATAAGGTTGTTGACTTTGTTGAAATTAAATCTGTAATCTGTAGAAAAGAATCTGTAGAAAAGTAATAATGTTGTTGACTTTGTTGAAATTAAATCTGTAGAAAAGTAATAATGTTGTTGACTTTGTTGAAATTAAATCTGTAGAAAAGTAATAAGGTTGTTGACTTTGTTGAAATTAAATCTGTAGAAAAGTAATAATGTTGTTGACTTTGTTGAAATTAAATCTGTAGAAAAGTAATAATGTTGTTGACTTTGTTGAAATTAAATCTGTAGAAAAGTAATAAGGTTGTTGACTTTGTTGAAATTAAATCTGTAGAAAAGTAATAATGTTGTTGACTTTGTTGAAATTAAATCTGTAGAAAAGTAATAATGTTGTTGACTTTGTTGAAATTAAATCTGTAGAAAAGTAATAATGTTGTTGACTTTGTTGAAATTAAATCTGTAGAAAAGTAATAATGTTGTTGACTTTGTTGAAATTAAATCTGTAGAAAAGTAATAATGTTGTTGACTTTGTTGAAATTAAATCTATAGAAAAGTAATAATGTTGTTGACTTTGTTGAAATTAAATCTGTAGAAAAGTAATAAGGTTGTTGACTTTGTTGAAATTAAATCTGTAGAAAAGTAATAAGGTTGTTGACTTTGTTGAAATTAAATCTGTAGAAAAGTAATAATGTTGTTGACTTTGTTGAAATTAAATCTGTAGAAAAGTAATAATGTTGTTGACTTTGTTGAAATTAAATCTGTAGAAAAGTAATAAGGTTGTTGACTTTGTTGAAATTAAATCTGTAGAAAAGTAATAATGTTGTTGACTTTGTTGAAATTAAATCTGTAGAAAAGTAATAAGGTTGTTGACTTTGTTGAAATTAAATCTGTAGAAAAGTAATAATGTTGTTGACTTTGTTGAAATTAAATCTGTAGAAAAGTAATAATGTTGTTGACTTTGTTGAAATTAAATCTGTAGAAAAGTAATAATGTTGTTGACTTTGTTGAAATTAAATCTGTAGAAAAGTAATAAGGTTGTTGACTTTGTTGAAATTAAATCTGTAGAAAAGTAATAAGGTTGTTGACTTTGTTGAAATTAAATCTGTAGAAAAGTAATAATGTTGTTGACTTTGTTGAAATTAAATCTGTAGAAAAGTAATAATGTTGTTGACTTTGTTGAAATTAAATCTGTAAAAAAGTAATAATGTTGTTGACTTTGTTGAAATTAAATCTGTAGAAAAGTAATAAGGTTGTTGACTTTGTTGAAATTAAATCTGTAGAAAAGTAAAAATGTTGTTGACTTTGTTGAAATTAAATCTGTAGAAAAGTAATAAGGTTGTTGACTTTGTTGAAATTAAATCTGTAGAAAAGTAATAATGTTGTTGACTTTGTTGAAATTAAATCTGTAGAAAAGTAATAATGTTGTTGACTTTGTTGAAATTAAATCTGTAGAAAAGTAATAATGTTGTTGACTTTGTTGAAATTAAATCTGTAGAAAAGTAATAATGTTGTTGACTTTGTTGAAATTAAATCTGTAGAAAAGTAATAAGGTTGTTGACTTTGTTGAAATTAAATCTGTAATCTGTAGAAAAGAATCTGTAGAAAAGTAATAATGTTGTTGACTTTGTTGAAATTAAATCTGTAGAAAAGTAATAATGTTGTTGACTTTGTTGAAATTAAAACTGTAGAAAAGTAATAAGGTTGTTGACTTTGTTGAAATTAAATCTGTAGAAAAGTAATAATGTTGTTGACTTTGTTGAAATTAAATCTGTAGAAAAGTAATAATGTTGTTGACTTTGTTGAAATTAAATCTGTAGAAAAGTAATAAGGTTGTTGACTTTGTTGAAATTAAATCTGTAGAAAAGTAATAATGTTGTTGACTTTGTTGAAATTAAATCTGTAGAAAAGTAATAATGTTGTTGACTTTGTTGAAATTAAATCTGTAGAAAAGTAATAATGTTGTTGACTTTGTTGAAATTAAATCTGTAGAAAAGTAATAATGTTGTTGATTTTGTTGAAATTAAATCTGTAGAAAAGTAATAATGTTGTTGACTTTGTTGAAATTAAATCTGTAGAAAAGTAATAATGTTGTTGACTTTGTTGAAATTAAATCTGTAGAAAAGTAATAAGGTTGTTGACTTTGTTGAAATTAAATCTGTAGAAAAGTAATAAGGTTGTTGACTTTGTTGAAATTAAATCTGTAGAAAAGTAATAATGTTGTTGACTTTGTTGAAATTAAATCTGTAGAAAAGTAATAATGTTGTTGACTTTGTTGAAATTAAATCTGTAGAAAAGTAATAAGGTTGTTGACTTTGTTGAAATTAAATCTGTAGAAAAGTAATAATGTTGTTGACTTTGTTGAAATTAAATCTGTAGAAAAGTAATAAGGTTGTTGACTTTGTTGAAATTAAATCTGTAGAAAAGTAATAATGTTGTTGACTTTGTTGAAATTAAATCTGTAGAAAAGTAATAATGTTGTTGACTTTGTTGAAATTAAATCTGTAGAAAAGTAATAATGTTGTTGACTTTGTTGAAATTAAATCTGTAGAAAAGTAATAAGGTTGTTGACTTTGTTGAAATTAAATCTGTAGAAAAGTAATAATGTTGTTGACTTTGTTGAAATTAAATCTGTAGAAAAGTAATAATGTTGTTGACTTTGTTGAAATTAAATCTGTAGAAAAGTAATAATGTTGTTGACTTTGTTGAAATTAAATCTGTAGAAAAGTAATAAGGTTGTTGACTTTGTTGAAATTAAATCTGTAGAAAAGTAATAAGGTTGTTGACTTTGTTGAAATTAAATCTGTAGAAAAGTAATAATGTTGTTGACTTTGTTGAAATTAAATCTGTAGAAAAGTAATAATGTTGTTGACTTTGTTGAAATTAAATCTGTAAAAAAGTAATAATGTTGTTGACTTTGTTGAAATTAAATCTGTAGAAAAGTAATAAGGTTGTTGACTTTGTTGAAATTAAATCTGTAGAAAAGTAAAAATGTTGTTGACTTTGTTGAAATTAAATCTGTAGAAAAGTAATAAGGTTGTTGACTTTGTTGAAATTAAATCTGTAGAAAAGTAATAATGTTGTTGACTTTGTTGAAATTAAATCTGTAGAAAAGTAATAATGTTGTTGACTTTGTTGAAATTAAATCTGTAGAAAAGTAATAATGTTGTTGACTTTGTTGAAATTAAATCTGTAGAAAAGTAATAATGTTGTTGACTTTGTTGAAATTAAATCTGTAGAAAAGTAATAAGGTTGTTGACTTTGTTGAAATTAAATCTGTAATCTGTAGAAAAGAATCTGTAGAAAAGTAATAATGTTGTTGACTTTGTTGAAATTAAATCTGTAGAAAAGTAATAATGTTGTTGACTTTGTTGAAATTAAAACTGTAGAAAAGTAATAAGGTTGTTGACTTTGTTGAAATTAAATCTGTAGAAAAGTAATAATGTTGTTGACTTTGTTGAAATTAAATCTGTAGAAAAGTAATAATGTTGTTGACTTTGTTGAAATTAAATCTGTAGAAAAGTAATAAGGTTGTTGACTTTGTTGAAATTAAATCTGTAGAAAAGTAATAATGTTGTTGACTTTGTTGAAATTAAATCTGTAGAAAAGTAATAATGTTGTTGACTTTGTTGAAATTAAATCTGTAGAAAAGTAATAATGTTGTTGACTTTGTTGAAATTAAATCTGTAGAAAAGTAATAATGTTGTTGATTTTGTTGAAATTAAATCTGTAGAAAAGTAATAATGTTGTTGACTTTGTTGAAATTAAATCTGTAGAAAAGTAATAATGTTGTTGACTTTGTTGAAATTAAATCTGTAGAAAAGTAATAAGGTTGTTGACTTTGTTGAAATTAAATCTGTAGAAAAGTAATAAGGTTGTTGACTTTGTTGAAATTAAATCTGTAGAAAAGTAATAATGTTGTTGACTTTGTTGAAATTAAATCTGTAGAAAAGTAATAATGTTGTTGACTTTGTTGAAATTAAATCTGTAGAAAAGTAATAAGGTTGTTGACTTTGTTGAAATTAAATCTGTAGAAAAGTAATAATGTTGTTGACTTTGTTGAAATTAAATCTGTAGAAAAGTAATAAGGTTGTTGACTTTGTTGAAATTAAATCTGTAGAAAAGTAATAATGTTGTTGACTTTGTTGAAATTAAATCTGTAGAAAAGTAATAATGTTGTTGACTTTGTTGAAATTAAATCTGTAGAAAAGTAATAATGTTGTTGACTTTGTTGAAATTAAATCTGTAGAAAAGTAATAAGGTTGTTGACTTTGTTGAAATTAAATCTGTAGAAAAGTAATAAGGTTGTTGACTTTGTTGAAATTAAATCTGTAGAAAAGTAATAATGTTGTTGACTTTGTTGAAATTAAATCTGTAGAAAAGTAATAATGTTGTTGACTTTGTTGAAATTAAATCTGTAGAAAAGTAATAAGGTTGTTGACTTTGTTGAAATTAAATCTGTAGAAAAGTAATAATGTTGTTGACTTTGTTGAAATTAAATCTGTAGAAAAGTAATAAGGTTGTTGACTTTGTTGAAATTAAATCTGTAGAAAAGTAATAATGTTGTTGACTTTGTTGAAATTAAATCTGTAGAAAAGTAATAATGTTGTTGACTTTGTTGAAAGTAAATCTGTAGAAAAGTAATAATGTTGTTGACTTTG
Organism: Allodiplogaster pararmata; assembly: GCA_964056735.1. NCBI lineage: Eukaryota > Metazoa > Nematoda > Chromadorea > Rhabditida > Diplogasteridae > Allodiplogaster > Allodiplogaster pararmata. Next base: position 24,030,583 of record OZ057406.1, on the reverse strand, counting down.
TTGAAATTAAATCTGTGGAAAAGTAATAATGTTGTTGACTTTGTTGAAATTAAATCTGTAGAAAAGTAATAAGGTTGTTGACTTTGTTGAAATTAAATCTGTAATCTGTAGAAAAGAATCTGTAGAAAAGTAATAATGTTGTTGACTTTGTTGAAATTAAATCTGTAGAAAAGTAATAATGTTGTTGACTTTGTTGAAATTAAATCTGTAGAAAAGTAATAAGGTTGTTGACTTTGTTGAAATTAAATCTGTAGAAAAGTAATAATGTTGTTGACTTTGTTGAAATTAAATCTGTAGAAAAGTAATAATGTTGTTGACTTTGTTGAAATTAAATCTGTAGAAAAGTAATAAGGTTGTTGACTTTGTTGAAATTAAATCTGTAGAAAAGTAATAATGTTGTTGACTTTGTTGAAATTAAATCTGTAGAAAAGTAATAATGTTGTTGACTTTGTTGAAATTAAATCTGTAGAAAAGTAATAATGTTGTTGACTTTGTTGAAATTAAATCTGTAGAAAAGTAATAATGTTGTTGACTTTGTTGAAATTAAATCTGTAGAAAAGTAATAATGTTGTTGACTTTGTTGAAATTAAATCTGTAGAAAAGTAATAAGGTTGTTGACTTTGTTGAAATTAAATCTGTTGAAAAGTAATAATGTTGTTGACTTTGTTGAAATTAAATCTGTAGAAAAGTAATAATGTTGTTGACTTTGTTGAAATTAAATCTGTAGAAAAGTAATAATGTTTTTGACTTTGTTGAAATTAAATCTGTAGAAAAGTAATAATGTTGTTGACTTTGTTGAAATTAAATCTGTAGAAAAGTAATAATGTTGTTGACTTTGTTGAAATTAAATCTGTAGAAAAGTAATAAGGTTGTTGACTTTGTTGAAATTAAACCTGTAGAAAAGTAATAAGGTTGTTGACTTTGTTGAAATTAAATCTGTAGAAAAGTAATAATGTTGTTGACTTTGTTGAAATTAAATCTGTAGAAAATTAATAATGTTGTTGACTTTGTTGAAATTAAATCTGTAGAAAAGTAATAATGTTGTTGACTTTGTTGAAATTAAATCTGTAGAAAAGTAATAATGTTGTTGACTCTGTTGAAATTAAATCTGTAGAAAAGTAATAAGGTTGTTGACTTTGTTGAAATTAAATCTGTAATCTGTAGAAAAGAATCTGTAGAAAAGTAATAATGTTGTTGACTTTGTTGAAATTAAATCTGTAGAAAAGTAATAATGTTGTTGACTTTGTTGAAATTAAATCTGTAGAAAAGTAATAAGGTTGTTGACTTTGTTGAAATTAAATCTGTAGAAAAGTAATAATGTTGTTGACTTTGTTGAAATTAAATCTGTAGAAAAGTAATAATGTTGTTGACTTTGTTGAAATTAAATCTGTAGAAAAGTAATAAGGTTGTTGACTTTGTTGAAATTAAATCTGTAGAAAAGTAATAATGTTGTTGACTTTGTTGAAATTAAATCTGTAGAAAAGTAATAATGTTGTTGACTTTGTTGAAATTAAATCTGTAGAAAAGTAATAATGTTGTTGACTTTGTTGAAATTAAATCTGTAGAAAAGTAATAATGTTGTTGACTTTGTTGAAATTAAATCTGTAGAAAAGTAATAATGTTGTTGACTTTGTTGAAATTAAATCTGTAGAAAAGTAATAAGGTTGTTGACTTTGTTGAAATTAAATCTGTAGAAAAGTAATAATGTTGTTGACTTTGTTGAAATTAAATCTGTAGAAAAGTAATAATGTTGTTGACTTTGTTGAAATTAAATCTGTAGAAAAGTAATAATGTTGTTGACTTTGTTGAAATTAAATCTGTAGAAAAGTAATAATGTTGTTGACTTTGTTGAAATTAAATCTGTAGAAAAGTAATAATGTTGTTGACTTTGTTGAAATTAAATCTGTAGAAAAGTAATAAGGTTGTTGACTTTGTTGAAATTAAATCTGTAGAAAAGTAATAAGGTTGTTGACTTTGTTGAAATTAAATCTGTAGAAAAGTAATAATGTTGTTGACTTTGTTGAAATTAAATCTGTAGAAAAGTAATAAGGTTGTTGACTTTGTTGAAATTAAATCTGTAGAAAAGTAATAATGTTGTTGACTTTGTTGAAATTAAATCTGTAGAAAAGTAATAAGGTTGTTGACTTTGTTGAAATTAAATCTGTAGAAAAGTAATAATGTTGTTGACTTTGTTGAAATTAAATCTGTAGAAAAGTAATAATGTTGTTGACTTTGTTGAAATTAAATCTGTAGAAAAGTAATAATGTTGTTGACTTTGTTGAAATTAAATCTGTAGAAAAGTAATAATGTTGTTGACTTTGTTGAAATTAAATCTGTAGAAAAGTAATAAGGTTGTTGACTTTGTTGAAATTAAATCTGTAGAAAAGTAATAATGTTGTTGACTTTGTTGAAATTAAATCTGTAGAAAAGTAATAATGTTGTTGACTTTGTTGAAATTAAATCTGTAGAAAAGTAATAATGTTGTTGACTTTGTTAAAATTAAATCTGTAGAAAAGTAATAATGTTGTTGACTTTGTTGAAATTAAATCTGTAGAAAAGTAATAAGGTTGTTGACTTTGTTGAAATTAAATCTGTAGAAAAGTAATAATGTTGTTGACTTTGTTGAAATTAAATCTGTAGAAAAGTAATAATGTTGTTGACTTTGTTGAAATTAAATCTGTAGAAAAGTAATAATGTTGTTGACTTTGTTGAAATTAAATCTGTAGAAAAGTAATAATGTTGTTGACTTTGTTGAAATTAAATCTGTAGAAAAGTAATAAGGTTGTTGACTTTGTTGAAATTAAATCTGTAGAAAAGTAATAATGTTGTTGACTTTGTTGAAATTAAATCTGTAGAAAAGTAATAATGTTGTTGACTTTGTTGAAATTAAATCTGTAGAAAAGTAATAATGTTGTTGACTTTGTTGAAATTAAATCTGTAGAAAAGTAATAAGGTTGTTGACTTTGTTGAAATTAAATCTGTAGAAAAGTAATAATGTTGTTGACTTTGTTGAAATTAAATCTGTAGAAAAGTAATAATGTTGTTGACTTTGTTGAAATTAAATCTGTAGAAAAGTAATAATGTTGTTGACTTTGTTGAAATTAAATCTGTAGAAAAGTAATAAGGTTGTTGACTTTGTTGAAATTAAATCTGTAGAAAAGTAATAAGGTTGTTGACTTTGTTGAAATTAAATCTGTAGAAAAGTAATAAGGTTGTTGACTTTGTTGAAATTAAATCTGTAGAAAAGTAATAATGTTGTTGACTTTGTTGAAATCAAATATGTAGAAAAGTAATAATGTTGTTGACTTTGTTGAAATTAAATCTGTAGAAAAGTAATAAGGTTGTTGACTTTGTTGAAATTAAATCTGTAGAAAAGTAATAATGTTGTTGACTTTGTTGAAATTAAATCTGTAGAAAAGTAATAATGTTGTTGACTTTGTTGAAATTAAATCTGTAGAAAAGTAATAAGGTTGTTGACTTTGTTGAAATTAAATCTGTAGAAAAGTAATAATGTTGTTGACTTTGTTGAAATTAAATCTGTAGAAAAGTAATAAGGTTGTTGACTTTGTTGAAATTAAATCTGTAGAAAAGTAATAATGTTGTTGACTTTGTTGAAATTAAATCTGTAGAAAAGTAATAATGTTGTTGACTTTGTTGAAATTAAATCTGTAGAAAAGTAATAATCAATCAATCATTTATTCCTTGAACATACATGAGTATGGTACATGGATTGTGTAATTCACAGGTATAAGATAAAAATAGCTCAAAAACAACGCAATCTAGAATTCGAGATGATATACTCTCGAGGAAGTGCTAGTAGTGCATTTTTGAAAGCGAGGGAGGAGGGCAACAATGCAACTTGAGCTGGAAGCGAGTTCCATAAATTGATACAACGAGTGACACAAGTGCTATGTGAGTTGTTAATCTTGAAAGGCAAGACAATTCTCAAAAGATGTGAGTTACGTTTAACGTAGGGAGTGGGAAGAACTTTGAGTAGATTAACACTATTCATATAAACATTATTGTGGAGAATCTTGTGAACAAAACAAACATCAGCGATTTGGCGGCGATATTCAAGGGTTGAGAGGGACAAGGTCTTCAATCGAGTAAGGTAGTCGGCAGCGGGTAGTCCGGCGCGAATGAAGACTCTTCTTGTAAAAGCCCTCTGGACTTTCTCGAGTTCATTGATCTTGCCGATGGCTGTTGGGGACCATATTTCGCTGCCGTATTCGAGGAGAGGGATAATGTAGGCCTTGTAGGCACGAATATAGACCGCCATACATGAGGTTCGAAGAGAACGAAAAATCACATTCATCGCTCTAGTGGCTTTCAAAACAGTTACGTCAATGTGATTAGTGAAAGAGAAAGCTGAATCAAAAAGTATTCCGAGGTCCCTAACTTCATCGACACACGGAAGAAGTACCGAGTTTATATGGTATGGGTTGAGCAAGTTGTTACGTCCACAGTGCATTATGAAACATTTAGTGATGGATACTTGCAATGACCAGGATTGAGAAAACTCGTGAACAGTGTCAATGGCTGTTTGTAAAATAGTTGAAGACTCAGAAAACAATTTCACATCATCGGCGTATAAAAAGCAACGAACCGGAGAAGGAAGTAAATCAACAAGATCATTAATGAAAATTGAGAAAAAGAGGGGCCCTAGACAACTGCCTTGAGGGACGCCTACGTTAGTGATTTGAGGGTCGGAAAGGCAATCATCGACTTGAACACGATATGCTCTACTGGAAAGAAATGATTGGATAAGCGACAACAGAGAGTATGGAACACCGGACCTACGCAATTTATGTAAGAGAAACCTGTGATCAACGACATCAAACGCCTTTGTAAAATCAATGAGACAGATATCAAACGGAATTTTTCTGGACAGAAAGGAAAGATATTCAGCATGTGATTGCACGAGCGAAGAGACGGTGCCCCTTTTCCGTCGAAAGCCGGATTGATTAGGTTTGAGTATGTCTGAGTGTTCAAAGTGAGTATACAACAAATTAAAAATGTGTTTCTCTAAAACTTTGGACATTGAGCAACCCAAAGTGATCGGACGATAGTTAATCAATTCTGTTCGTTTGCCTTTCTTATGGATTGGTTTAACAATACCTAATTTCCATGACGAGGGAAAGCATCCTAGCGTAAGGCAATTGGAAAATATTATAGACAATGGTACTGCTAGAGAATCTTTGCATTGTCTGATAAAGATGTTAGGAAGCGAATCTGGAGAATTGCTAATCTTAGGCTTGATGCGAGTTAAAAGATCACTGATGTCAGAGGGCGATACAATGGAAGTGTATTCAAGCGAATGACTAAATGAAGGTTCTGGGAGAGGACCGGACTGGCGCGAAACGATAACCGATGCAAAGTGTTCACCGAAAGCCTTCGCTATATGGAATGGTGACGTGATAGGAACTTTGTTAATGATAAGCGAAGATATAGTATGACTTGGCTTGGTTCTATTGGCGATGGTACGGAAAAATAGCTTGTAATTCCTAGGCATGACAAGGGAATTTTCTCGAATACATTCGAATTTGAGAACTTCGCGATGAAGCTTCTTACACACACGGGCAGTTAAACAAGAAGTAGACGAGCGTTTCTTACATCTCTGAAGAAAACTATACAATTTTCTGATTTTCACAGGATAATTGAGATGAAATTGTTTAGTTTTAGTTCGAGGAACAACATCGGATATCAGGGTGTTCAAGAAGTTAGTTAGGTAGTCAACGCATTGATCTATGCTGAGAGAGGAAAACAATATGGTCCAGTCGACGGAACATATAATAGAATTGATGTTTTCCCATGGAGCTTTCTTCCATCGAGGGCGAAGAGAACTATTACGAGTCGGCAGAATTTCGCATCCAGAGACGTTGAACAATATTGATTTGTGATCGCTAGTAGAGAATTGATGCGATGTTTCACAGTTGGAGATGATGTCCTGATTACAAAGTACGTAGTCGAGGATGTTGTCTGCTCGAGTAGGTGAGAGAACGTATTGGGTTAAGTGATAGTCGCAAGTGAAGTCAAGAAAAGATTCAGTTGATTGATGGTTAGAAGTGGAGACTGCATTGGACCAGTTGACATTGGGAAAGTTGAGGTCGCCGCAAATGATGATTGGGTAAGGTAGGGAACATTGAGGTGCGAGATGTCTGATGAACTCATTGATCGCATCAGAAGAGGAGTTTGGAGATCGATAACAGGAAATCAGTCGAATACAGGGAAATGGTAGAGTACATATGTCGCTCGAAAATATATCGATCGAAATACATTCGACGGAATCTCCAGAGAAGGATGAAACAAATGTCGGAGAAAGAAGATTTCTGGTTAGTATAGCTGCTCCGCCCCCTCGGGTACCATCTTGACGGTCCGTTCTGAACACTTGATAAGGAAGACCATCACAAAGGAGAGCATCAGGTTCAGCTGAGGATAGCCAGGTTTCACAGATGAAGACTACATCAGGGTTGCTGGAGCGCAGGAGATGGTGGAGATCAAATAACTTATTCTTGATTGATCGCGCGTTGAAAGAAAAGCATTTGAGCTCTTTTGATTTCCCACGCTTCCTGTCCTATTTCGTGTTAGTTTTCCTCTTTCGATCCGTCAACTTCAGGATCCGTGCGCTACTTCTTAAAACAGGCGGCGATGTTGTTACGGAGATAGGAGCCGCTGTGGCTGAACCTGAGGTCTTTGAAGAAGAACTAGCGCATGGCTGCAGGGAAGAAGAAACGGCTGGAGCATCGAGTGGAGCCCGGACCAGAACGCGCTTGCGAGTGTTGCGTCGAGTAAGGGATGATTTCTCCGACTGAATGGTATTCGGAGGGTTGCTGGGCTGAGTTGTCAAGCTTGAGGCGATGGAGACATGAGAAGAGGGAACAAAGTGAACTGGGCGAGGAATGAATGAAAGGCGAGGATGAGCAGGGGATGGAATGGTTTGGGTTGAAGTGGATTTGTTGTTGACGTTACACGGAACTGTGGTTGGGGGTAGAAGAGGACGTTGTGGTGAAGAAGACACATCTCTCTGTGCTCCAGCAAGGGCTTGACGCAGATAACTTATTTCGTGGGATTGCTCAAATATAGCCTTTCGAAGAGGAAGAACAGCTTGTCTTATAATTTTTTGAAGTAAGGATTCAACGAACGGAAGCGGAACATTTGTAATGTCGAGGCTGAGCAGGCATGGTATTCTTTTGGCGCAACGAGGCATTATGTGAGATTTGCTGGTTTTAAAATCAATATGAGAGCTGTAGAGTGGGTCACCTCTCAGAGTGAGACTAGAGAGGGGGAATGAGACTAGAGAGGGGGAATGATGAGACTAGAGAGGGAGAATAATGTTGTTGACTTTGATGAAATTAAATCTGTAGAAAAGTAATAATGTTGTTGACTTTGTTGAAATTAAATCTGTAGAAAAGTAATAAGGTTGTTGACTTTGTTGAAATTAAATCTGTAGAAAAGTAATAAGGTTGTTGACTTTGTTGAAATTAAATCTGTAGAAAAGTAATAATGTTGTTGACTTTGTTGAAATTAAATCTGTAGAAAAGTAATAAGGTTGTTGACTTTGTTGAAATTAAATCTGTAGAAAAGTAATAATGTTGTTGACTTTGTTGAAATTAAATCTGTAGAAAAGTAATAAGGTTGTTGACTTTGTTGAAATTAAATCTGTAGAAAAGTAATAATGTTGTTGACTTTGTTGAAATTAAATCTGTAGAAAAGTAATAATGTTGTTGACTTTGTTGAAATTAAATCTGTAGAAAAGTAATAATGTTGTTGACTTTGTTGAAATTAAATCTGTAAAAAAGTAATAAGGTTGTTGACTTCGTTGAAATTAAATCTGTAGAAAAGTAATAATGTTGTTGACTTTGTTGAAATTAAATCTGTAGAAAAGTAATAATGTTGTTGACTTTGTTGAAATTAAATCTGTAGAAAAGTAATAATGTTGTTGACTTTGTTGAAATTAAATCTGTAGAAAAGTAATAAGGTTGTTGACTTTGTTGAAATTAAATCTGTAGAAAAGTAATAATGTTGTTGACTTTGTTGAAATTAAATCTGTAGAAAAGTAATAATGTTGTTGACTTTGATGAAATTAAATCTGTAGAAAATACGAAACAAAAAATTGTTTTCTTCACGGATAATTTTTTATATGTATTGTTACTTGTAAACACTTTCACTTAACACAGTGAAGAAATAAAAACCAGTAAATTTCAATCCTTCTCAGCACTAAGTTTTCTTGTTAAGAAATCAAATAATGTTGAATCTAACTCACACTTTCCCGGGACTCGCGCAAATACCACAAAGTCAAATTTGTTGAGAGATAAATAAATTGTAAAAAACGCGGAAGAAAAAATTCATGAACGGAACACGTCGTTCGGTTGCGTCTGGAAAGCAAGTTTTAAGCATAAATTTTTCACAGGTTCTGAATGAGCACTGCATTCGAATCACACATGAAGTTGACAGAAATTGTACAAAAGCAAAGGAAGAAGAATCACTCCATCTCTATCAATACCTTAAATAGCAATTCTTATACATTTTCCCCTATGTATGTAGTCAAGCTTAATTTTTTTGTTTATTTTTTAAAAGTTATTAGAGTTATACGTTGCTTGCGAAATGTTTGGTTTAGGCAATTGTATGAAAAATACTGCGCTTCATCTCTGAACAATAGTCTTTTTGATTAATGCATATGACTTTTGTGATTGCATATGCTGTGATTCCATTTACCACCGATAATTATGAATGTCTTCGGTTGTTCTTTGCTTGACTTATAGGGTTATTGAACACAACTTTTTTCAGAGATAACATTTAAAGCTCAAAATTTCCCAGAAGTTTTTTGGGTGTCTGTACCGTACCGGAAACATTTGGAGTAATTTATCAATTATCTCAAGGAAAAAAACCAAAATTGGTACATCTTCCAATTTTAAGTTTTTGTCAGCTTAAAAAGCTCTCAACTTCTGTTGATGTTCGAATTTTTCAATTGTTACTTAGCAAAAAAGCAGTAGTTGAGTATTGGAAGCTAATTTTTATGAACATTTGTTGAATTTGAAAAAAATCTGAAAAAATGAAATGTGGGCCAAAGTTTTGGGACAGAACAAATTCGGTTTTTTCGAACAGATACTTCATTTTTCAGAGTAAAACAATGAATCGTTCATATTAGTAATTTTTTTACATTTTTTATATATATTTTATAGTTTTGATGTTGAAAAACCTACTCAGTGAAAAAAATAGTGAGGTGGGCCTAAGTTTTGGGACGCAATTATAGGCACTTTTTGTTATTTCCGTTTTTTTTCACGAGTTAACTTAACAAAGCATTTTTGCAAGTGGTTCTATTTTCCCGAAAAATTTTAGGTTAGTTTGAAAAAAAATTCATTATATGATAACATTTTGAGCGGTACTGTATACGGTACATTGAAGAACTTGTTTGAGAGAAGCTTATTTTGTGTTGAAAGCAGTGAATAGCCCGGCGCGCTTAATGTCCTGCTCTCATTGCTTTGACCCCGAGTTTAGAGCCCCTCAGGACCCCCTTTAACGAGGGTTCCTAGGGGCTTCTAATATGTTCACTGGAGAGGAACTAAACGAACAGAATGACATCCGATTATGGAAGAGAAAATCGTGCCACTTAACATGTTGTTCGTTCTTTCCTATTTTTCGTACAAAAGATCAAATCGAAAAAAACATCTCTAGGAGAAAAAAGTCAGAATTGTAAGAAAGATGTTGTTTGGCTTACGAGAAAGAGAATGCTAAGCATGTGGGATCTGTCATGCAGTTGCGATGACATTCGTAAAGCGACGCTGCCTCGAATGAGCGTATATGAGTTTGGAGGAAGTCCAGTTCATACATTACCATGTTGAAGAAAATCGATGGAGGACCCTGATGAGCAGGTTTGAACTTTGTATTGTATGAGTGTAACAAAAAAAGTTATATATCGCTTACTATATATGCATATAATTGTTTTATGAAATAAAATTTCTCAAGACAGCAGCGTCAAATGAAACACTTGACCGAAACAGGTTGAAAATCGGAAAACCTGGACGTAGGCAACTGGCAACGTGCATGAGCTGGTCAAGGCGAAAAGCGAGAAGAGTTTCAGCAGCATCCAGAGAAGCTTTTCCGACTACCTCCGATAAAAATATTTTTTGTACTGGAATCTGTTCTATAGTTGCCCGGAGAGACTCGAAATCAACCCATCAGTTGCCTAGAGAGATATTCTAGTTCCTCGAGAATACTTTCGAAAAGTTTATTGATTCGATTATTCATTCTCAAAGCTTAGGCAAAAAAGTGATAAGCCATGCAGAAGGCGGTCAAAAGGGAGAATTTTAAAATCAAGTCCTCGGAAAATAACAAAAATACCAAACATAACATTTTAAACTCAAGTATTTGAAAACACATAATTTAGCAAATTTACTCATTCAAAATCGATTCTTTGTAATAAGCGTACTATTCTGCTCATTTTCAGTTGACTCTTTAATTTTTTTAAAAAAATTTTCTAAGCACCTTTGGAGAAAAATTAAAACTCATTCGCTTCTAAACCTGGCTCTAAAAAGATTCAAAAAATGCAAAAGTGCAATATTTATGGTTTGAGACATGTGCCTAACACTTGAGATGCAGCGGGAGAAATTGTTGTTGAGAGAAAATTATAATTAGTTTTACAAAATAAAATCTTGAGGACTAGCGTCCCCTTTGGGGACGCTAGTCCTCAAGAGTTTTTTTGTTAGCCAAGTCATTCTGAGGGCCTAGTCAATTCTGAAATTTTTTCTGCTTCTCCTTATTTCCCTGAATAATAATTTGTTTTACAAAATAAAATCTTGCCGATTGCAAATCTCTTCCCGATTGACTTTCTTTCCAGACTCCAAGAATCTTTCCTTTAATGAGAAGTTGCAAATGAATTAGAGAGGCCCAGCTACATATTATTTGAAACTCAGTTATTGAAAGTTACAAAATACTATAAAGTGAAACTGAAATTTTTTCTAGTCAATACAATTTTTCTTGAAATATTTAGTTACGGGCTGAGTGTGCCTGCGTTAAACGATCAATTAGACAGGGAAAGCTTTGTCGTGCCATTTTGGGGATGCGGTGTAGGTTCAATGCAAATTGTTCAAAAGTTTCGTTTAATTTAAAGCATCATTGTTGGTATGCAATAATACATTGGGAAAAGCCCAGAGAGCAAGCCTAATTCACATGAAAGGGATTTCACAATGCAAGATAAAAACTTCAAAAGAAGTTTTAAAAAATCTACTTTGAGAATCTACAGACGAAGCTTCAAAGCCCAATTTTGATGAACGATGCCAGAAGATTCTGTTGTTCTCTGAGCAGAATTCTGACAAAACAATAGGGTTACGATGTTACAACAGCCTAATTTGAGCATATTTTCGACGATCATCATGACGAATCATGAAGAACAAGTAAAGTTCATCGTCCTTGAGCTGTTCGAATCTTTGACTAAGGCAGTGAGTTTGTGAAAACTCGGAATTTCCGATATTGAGAAACAAATCTACTTATGTCCGAATGGAAATAAGAGATCGATTACCTTGAAAAGTGGAGATCGACGACCTTGAAAAGAAGAGATCGACGACTTTGAAAAGAAGAGATCGACGACCTTGAAAGAAGAGATCGACGACCTTGAAAGAAGAGATCGACGACCTTGAAAGAAGAGATCGACGACCTTGTAAAGAAGAGATCGACGACTTTGAAAAGAAGAGATCGACGACTTTGAAAAGAAGAGATCGACGACCTTGAAAAGAAGAGATCGACGACTTTGAAAAGAAGAGATCGACGACTTTGAAAAGAAGAGATCGACGACCTTGAAAAAAAGAAGAGATCGACGACCTTGAAAAGAAGAGATTGACGACCTTGAAAAGAAGAGATCGACGACCTTGAAAAAACAAGAGATTGACGACCTTGAAAAGAAGAGATCGACGACCTTGAAAAAAAGAAGAGATCGACGACCTTGAAAGAAGAGATTGACGACCTTGAAAAGAAGAGATTGACGACCTTGAAAAGAAGAGATCGACGACCTTGAAAGAAGAGATCGACGACCTTGAAAAAAACAAGAGATTGACGACCTTGAAAAGAAGAGATCGACGACCTTGAAAAAAAGAAGAGATCGACGACCTTGAAAGAAGAGATCGACGACCTTGAAAATAAGAGATTGACGACCTTGAAAAGAAGAGATTGACGACCTTGAAAAGAAGAGATCGACGACCTTGAAAAAAAGAAGAGATCGACGACTTTGAGAAGAAGAGATCGACGACCTTGAAAGAAGAGATCGACGACCTTGAAAGAAGAGATCGACGACCTTGAAAGAAGAGATCGACGACCTTGAAAGAAGAGATCGACGACCTTCAAAGAAGAGATCGACGACCTTGAAAGAAGAGATCGACGACCTTGAAAAGAAGAGATCGACGATCTTGCTTATAAAGCCATGGATAGGAATGGATTACAACCAATACATGGGAGTCAAAATTAGAATAATTGAAGGTTTTTTCATGTCAGGTGTTGTTTGTGAAATAACTTATTTTTGAGAGATAACGAAAGAAACAACTCACCCGGAACTTTTCAAAAATTGTTTTTTAAGCTATTCTAGTTGTTACTCTTTTAGCAAAAAAAATCCAAAAAAAAAGAATACAGAACCTTCATTTATTCATTAATTCAGGAAAACATATCAAGTCAACTGTGTGATTCGGTTTTTTTAAATGATCGAAAGAAAATTTGTTTTCGTTGCCCAGAGATACATTGGATTCGGCAAATGTGGCTTTTTATTGTAAAACTCATTATTATTCTGATCGAAACGTCTTCGAAAAATTACTTCCCTCTGTTGATGAGGAACTTGTTGGCGAACGTCGTTTCATTCCTCCAAACCAAAATATATATAGGGGTTTAGGATTATATAGTATGTTCCAACCAATAACGCAAAACAACACCACATGTGTAAATGTGGAATGTTTACGCCTGTTCAATTCGAAGTTGCATTTACTCTCGCCTAAGCTACCGACTTTCAGCTCTACTACACACTAGCAATATCTTGTAATCGCTGCTTCATAGATTTATTAAGCTGAAAAAGAAAAAACACATATTGTTTAGCTGTTCATTAACATTCGCATGATTTGTATACAATGTTCAGATGTAGTGGTTGCCTCACACTTGGTTCCATGCGAAACTACTCAGGATTTATTTACATAGTTACAAAAAGAGTATGACTAAGCATTTCGCGTCGTCTGCCGTTTTGTAGTTTTTGAAATAAATATTTTTTTTCCTTTAAAAAAGCTTATATGACTGGAGTCTAGCGTTTCTGTCAAGATATTTCACATTTTATTCATAATTGCGTTGTATTCCATTTTCTTAATTCAACAAGACTTCATTAGAACTCCGAGAAAAAAGCACTTTGAAGTGACATTTCATAACACTCAGTCAAGAGATCTTTTTTCGGTGCACTCAAAAGCGTGAGAAGAGTAGAAAAATTTGAAAAATCATTCTCTGAAAATTAGGAGAGTTTCATGTCCTACGAAAATCGAGAAAAGGAGACCTCAGTTTAAAATATTGTTTAATCATCTCAAAGATCAGAATTTGGGTATGCGGCAGAAAGGGAATCGAGCAAGAAAATCAAGTTCTGGTTTTTTGATCACAGAAATTAATTTAAACCCGAAAAACTTGACTCTCTGAAAAGAGCTTTCAAGTACATACATATGTATGTCAATCTAGGTATTTTACCGGTTTCTCACTTCAAAATCATTTATAAATAAACACTCTTGTTTTTAGTTGACCTAAAAAATTATGAGGTTTTGGTAGTATGGTAATTTTTAATGTGAGAATAAGAGCTCAGTAAACTCGAAGCCATAGCGAGGTTTCGAACAGGGTTAAGAAGAGAGGCGCTTCATGCCGATCGTCCAGCTACTGAAACATAACTTTGCATTTATATGAATCTGGAGGTTCTCTTGTGGCCAAGTTAATTTGCTGTCAGGTAAATTCAAGGCTCAGAGGCAGCTTGTAGCTCAAAAAAACTGCTACTCGATCAATCTATCTGAATTACAGATTTATAGTCTACGCCTACTATAGAGAATGAAGCGCGGAGGAGTTTTTTTTTTTTAGATTCAGAAACTAAATTTGGCGTTTGATTATTCTTCAAATGAAATGAGTTCACAACTAAACCCCTTCATGTCGAATATGTCAACGACGATTACAAAGAACTTACTAATTAGTCGTAGAGCTTGATCTTATTTGTATTTTCGAATATAAGGCTAGTTCATTGAAATCACCATAGATCATTCGACTAGAGTCAGATTGCCTCAATGAAGATTTTTCAATCTAAAAAGGTCACAAAAACAAGTGACTGCATTTCTCTTCACTCCATCGATTGAGATGGACGAAATTTAAAAGAGGACCTTCTTATTGTAATTCAGCATGTTCTCTTTCACGGCTCAGCTGATTTTTACCGTCCACGGTTTCCTCAGTCTTATCTAATCTTTGCTGCTCTACTCATTAATTTTACATGCTATCCCTACAGTTTGCGTGAGAAAATTATGAAAGTTTAAAATTCCAACGCTTTCATGACGTATCAAATGTACCAAGAAACCGGTTGTTTTAATGAAGACGATTTCGCTACCACTGCCTGAGTCAAGCTCTTGAACTCATCGAAGTCGAGGCATTCCGTATTTGTTGTGTATGAAGCATCTCGAACAGTTAAATGAGTTGAGCTGGCTCTCTTATCAATCTTGTTTGATTTTGTTTTTTTTCTTATCAATCTACACTTTGAGTAGTTATTCTTCCCCATTGTTTTTTCTTCTATGTTTAGCTCTCTTTCTCACTCTCTTTCTTTTTCTCTCTCTAGCATTTCTCTCTGACTCTCTTCCTCGGTCTTTTTCTTTCACTTGTGATCTCTATCTATCATTCTCTTCGTAGTTGCAGTTTTCTTTTTCCTTTCTTAAACCCCATGAGTTCTTAAACCCCTACCCCCCTCTCTTCACTCCTCTTCACTTCCTCCCCCTTTCCGACCTCCTGAGCGGCTGTCATGCCATAAATGTATTAATTTTTCTTCACTGCTGCCTTTGCTAGAACTCATGAGTCGTTGCCATTTGATAAATCTCTTGAATCCTCATCAATTTTTCTTTTCAAGAAATCAAATGATGTGCAATCTAACTCACGCTTACCTGGGACTCGTGCAAATACCACGAAGTCGGATTTATTCAGAGATAAATCGGGTAACTGTTGAAGTCGTGGAAGAAAAAAATTAGAAACGGAACACGTCGTTCGATTGTATCTGGAAAGCAAGTTTTAAACCTAAATTTTTCAGGTACTTTTTTACTTGGTCCGGTACCTCGCGTCGCGGTCGCGTCGCGGCCCTCGGCCTCGTTAGCTAAGCCGTACGGCCTCGTTAGCTAAGCCGTTCGGCCTCATTAGCGTAAACTTTTCCTAAGCCTAAACGTTTTTTTATGTAAAAATAATTTTAATTCCACGGTTCAATCCGGTTTAAGCGACGCGAAGGGGGCCGTGACGCGACCGCGACGCGATTTTTCACAGGTTCTGAATGAGCACTGCAGTCGAATCACACATAAAGTTGACAGAATGTGTACAAGTGCAAAGGAAGAGGAATCACTCAATCTCTATCACTACCTTAAGTAGCAATTCTTATAAATTTTCTCCCATGATCAAGCTTACGTTTTTTGTTTAAAATTTTTTAAGTTGTTAGAGTTATACGTTGCTTGCGAAATGTTTGGTTTAGGCAATTGTATGAAAAATACTGCGCTTCATCTCTGAACAATGGTCTTTTCGCTTAATGCATATGACTTTTGTGAGTGCATATGCTGTGATTCCATTTATCACCGATAATTATGAATGCCTTCGGTTGTTCTTTGCTTGACTTATAGGGTTATTGAAGACAACTTTTTTTAAAGATAACATTTGAAGCTCAAAACTTCCCAGAAGTTTTTTGGGTGTCTGTACCGTACCGGAAACATTTGGAGTAATTTATCAATTATCTCAAGGAAAAAAACCAAAATTGGTACATCTTCCAATTTTAAGTTTTTGTCAGCTTATAAAGCTCTCAACTTCTGTTGATGTTCGAATTTTTCAATTGTTATTTAGCAAAAGAGCAGTAGTTGAGTATTGGAAGCTAATTTTTATGAACATTTGTTGAATTTGAAAAAAATCTGAAAAAATGAAAAGTGGGCCAAAGTTTTGGGACAGAACAAATTCGGTTTTTTCGAACAGATACTTCATTTTTCAGAGTAAAACAATGAATCGT
>OZ057406.1:23936287-24014155 GCA_964056735.1 Allodiplogaster pararmata | reverse complement strand
ACGCTTATCAAGCGATTGCGTCATGAATGGAGCGTAACTCCAGAGTTCATGATTAAGACAGAAGAGAGATGGAAGATAGATGATAAATCTTCAAATTCTAAATTACACAGTTTAAAGGCAGTGACGCCTGGTTAAGAAGACAAATGATTGAACTATCGCACAGAAAAAAAGCAAGTTCACCGGGCGGGATCGAACCCAGACCATCTCGACTCAAACCGGGAGCGCGTGTTACCATTTCACCACGGGGACACATTGCTATTCCGTGCGATAGTGTTATATGAAAGGCTCATATGCCTTGTTCTCTTAGTCACGCACGCTTATCAAGCGATTGCGTCATGAATGGAACGTAACTCCAGAGTTCATGATTAAGACAGAAGAGAGATGGAAGATAGATGATAAATCTTCAAATTCTAAATTACACAGTTTAAAGGCAGTGACGCCTGGTTAAGAAGACAAATGATTGAACTATCGCACAGAAAAAAAGCAAGTTCACCGGGCGGGATCGAACCCAGACCATCTCGACTCAAACCGGGAGTGCGTGTTAGCATTACACCACGGGGACACATTGCTATTCCGTGCGATAGTGTTATACGAAAGGCTCATATGCCTTGTTCTCTTAGTCACGCATGCTTATCAAGCGATTGCGTCTGTCTTAATCATGAATTCTGGAGTTACGCTCCCCGTGGTGTAATGGTAACACGCGCTCCCGGTTTGAGTCGAGATGGTCTGGGTTCGATCCCGCCCGGTGGACTAGTTTTTTCTGTGCGATAGTTAAATCATTTGTCTTCTTAACCAGGCGTCACTGCCTTTGAACTGTGTAATTTAGAATTTGAAGATTTATCATCCATCTCCTATCTCTCTTCTGTCTTAATCATGAACTCTGGAGTTACACTCCATTCATGACGCAATCGCTTGATAAGCATGCGTGACTAAGAGAACAAGGCATATGAGCCTTCAAATAACACTATCTCACGGAATAGCAATGTGTCCCCGTGGTGTAATGGTAGCACGCGCTCCCGGTTTGAGTCGAGATGGTCTGGGTTCGATCCCGCCCGGTGGACTAGCTTTTTTCTGTGCGATAGTTCTATCATTTGTCTTCTTAACCAGGCGTCACTGCCTTTGAACTGTGTAACTTAGAATTCGAAGATTTATCATCCATATTCCATCTCTCTTCTGTCTTAATCATGAACTCTGGAGTTACGATCCTTTCATGACGCAATCGCTTGATACCTATAATAATTTTCTTCAATCAGAGAATCATACAAACTCAAAAAAATAATTTCAAGTTAGTTTTAAAATTGTTTTTTATAAGTTTTTATTTAAAAAAATTTTATGGTTCAAAACAGTTTTCGAAAAATTAATTCATTCCGTTAACCGTTACCATCACTTTTCCTTGTTTCAAAAAATATACTTGTTGAGAGAAGCAGCATTGGCCAATAATCTGTGAAGATCATTGATTGTATCATCACTTGTTTGTCTTTCGACCAATCTAACTCGAAATTTCAAAGTTTTTCAGTATCAAAAACTTTTGTTTCGATAATCAAACCTAGTTAACACAGTTGAAGAGTTTTATTCAAAAAATCACAAATAGCTTTTAAGCATAACTTCTCGTTCTAAAAATATGCTTGAGATCTACCAAACAGCTAACAATTAACAGAAATAAATTTAAAGTATGTGGGGAAGCCGCGTAAAACAATTACTGCGTAAAAATTAACAATTACTAAAACAACTGTCAAGAATTTGACTTGATAAGTAGAATTTGACTTGATAAGTACCTTTTAAATCACCTCAATGTGGAAAATTTTTCGCTAAGATTGGAGGCGTGAGTACTTTTGAGACTTTCCTCAGCTCAGTTCAGAGTATTTCGATAACCTGAGTTCAGGAGACTGGTCGAGCACGTCCCAAACTTCGACTATAGGTTGGTCAAAGCTTGTGAAATTTTACAGTTTTACAGCCCTGCCATGCTCCCATACACCCATACATCCTTCCTTCGTTCCTGCCCCTCTAATTTTTTTCTTTCTCTTCCTTTTCTTTTCATTTCTTTTTAAACTATCTTTATTTTTTTCTCTTTCTTTTTTCTTTCTCTTTCTTTTTAAATTATCTTTCTAAATTTGGGGAAAGGAAAGGGGGGAGGGGGGAGGGGGTAACCTAAGCAGGGAAGGGAGGGGGGGCCCTAAAGGGGGAAGGGGTAGGAAGAGGGCCCTACCTAAGCAAAGGCGGGTAGGGACCTTGGGAGGGGAGGGGGGAGGGGGAAGAGGGGCCCTGAAGGGGGGAAGGGGGCCCTAAGGAGAAAGGGGGGAAGGGAGTTTTCATGAATAAAATCTTCGGACGGCTAAAGTAGATTAAAGCCAACTTTTTACTAAGCCTAAACGTTTTTTATTGTAAAAAAAATTTTCTGATGTAAAATTAAAACTTAGCAAAAAAATCTCATCAGATCGAATCCGAACTCTCAACGAGCTACTCACGGACAAGCACACGAACCCCTACACTAAAGTGCCTCACAATTATGAAGACAGAATAGCAGTGATGAACGTAATTGGATAAAGGAAGGAAGGATGTGTGGGGGGGGGTGGCAGGGCCACTGTAAAATTTCACAAGTTTGGTCAAACCACACAATGACAAGTTGAATTTCTTGATTATTATTGTTATCATTTTGCTGCATGAAAGATTAAAAATTGGACCGCACAAGGGGTATTTTTGTTTTCCAGGATATCTTTGTACTAATAAGTGCATCTTACCTTGGATTCATTCACTTTGCCGAGCCGAAAGTAGTCGAAATTTCATAAATATCAAAAAACAATAAATTTTTGTCTCTAGCAGAATTTTTACATAAACATACTTAAATACAGTACTGATATATGAAAATTTTTTAGTTTGAGCTAGAGAAGAATGGTTTAAAGCCTAGCTCACACGGAGCTGCTTTGCGAGAAGCGTGAATTGCACGAAAACTACCTATGCGCGAAGGCATATTTGTATCCCAAGCGTATAAATGACACCGAATAATCTACTTTGTCCACCTGGTTAATAATAATTTACACGAATCACATGATTAAATTTATGTTATTCACCTCTTTTTTCAGCTTTAGAAAACGGTCTAATTAAGGTTCCGATATAAAAGCTCCACCACGTTCCTACGAAGTAGGGAAGAACCTCTCTCTACTCTCTACTTGATGATCGCACACATTTTCCTTTTTCGATAACATATTCATCCTGTTTGCTTTCAGACTCACATCGACGAAATCTTTTCACAGCTGCTTTAAGCTTCCTTCTGGAGATACGATTGACACATCAATTCCAAGAATATGTAGAAGACTTAAGACCGGAGCTCGGGGTTTTTTTCCGTGCTTATGGTGTAAAAGTAAAGTCTTAGTTTTTATACGCCCTCTTTAGCCCAAGAGGTACACACCAAATTTTTTCTTAAAGTTTTCTTTTTTTGTTGTTCTAAACCTATATTCACAACTCTAAAGAAATCGCCTATGCTAGAGCACTTTCCTTAGCTTTCGTGCTCTTACCTTTCCTGATTAGAACGATATATAAGCGAGGACAGGCAATAAGTAGTATGCAGAGTAGATTTAAGCGCGGCTCAACCCGAATTCGCCTCTACATATACAATCAACGTCGGTAAGATCACGGGCTGCAGTCTAGTTCTCGCTCAGCAAGAAAACTCGGTATGTCCGCATTGTATTATATACGGTTCTTATTGACCAAATTTTTTGCACCAGCTGAGTGATTACTTAACAAATTACCCTTCGTTGATGACAAAGAAATTTAAAAAGTAGCGAAGCTGGCTGCAAGTTGATATACCATGAAAAATCAAGAGAAATCAACTCTGTGAAACCATCAAATAATCATTTTGACTGTAATATAGTCAACCTTGTGAATGACAAACGTGAGTAACTTTTCCTCAGAGAATGTTAGCTCAACCTTGTTCTGATGTTTTCAATTAGTTTGTTTTGAATTTCACAGCTTCTAGAGCTTTTTCTGAATTCTTGATGTTTTTCAAAAACATGGCGTCAATTTCTTTGACTAGTCTATGGAATTTAGCTGAAATTTGCCGTGAGAGAAGCTGTTGAGATTTGTAATAACCAAATAACCAAATGACACAGCCTAGAGAATTCGGTTTTTTTGAAACTTCGTTTTCGTGTAAAATACTTCAGATTTATTAAAAATCATTCAATTTGTTTCTTATTGAACAGTTTTCAAAAGCCGAGAACTTTAGAAATTTCTTTAAAGAAAAACCCTTTTTCAGAAGAAAAAAGAAGTTGACTTGACTGAATTTCGTTCAGCCAGACGTGTTTTTCTTCGCCCTTCTAAGCCTTGCTGCTTAGTTCAATGGGTTTTTTCTGAGCTTCTTCACTCAGCATGATTACAAACAGCAAAGAAGAGTACCATCCTACCAATCAATATCTATCCGAAATACAATTGATTGCTTGAAGAGAAAAGAAAAGCTCTACTGCAGCTATTATTTCCACTGAAGAATTAAATATTCTAAAAGGGATCGTGCAGCATAAAGAGGGAAAGGGAAGTTTCAAAAAAGTATGTTCGATTTAGAGTTTTTTGTGAAAAAAAATCGAGAATAAAGTGATTGAATTGCATTACTTTCTACGGTCTTATGTTCCATTTTCTCATAATCTTACTCGTATAGAGAAAATATACCGTTTTCCTTGCATTAAAGAGGTAGAAAGAAAGATAAGAATAGTTAGATGACCTATTAGTGTGATTGAACATAGAAGAATGAAAATTGTACATTTATTTTTTAATGTTTATTGAAATATCTGTCTGTATTTATTCATTCGGGGTCTAGCACTTCCCGCACGTAACTGGACAGGCTTCAGACAAGCGTTCCGAGCCTGCGCAGAACTTCGAGAGGAATGGCATCGAGCATATTAGCCATTTGTTTTTGCAGGAAGCTGAAAAGAGAAAATTTAAGAACCTAATTTTAGATAACCCAATTTCATGAAGTATGAGTGTGTGAAGCAAAAGAACGCATTGTTCTCTATTCTTTCAGAAAAAGCTGAGTGGTTCTAATTTCGTAATCTTGAGATATCTTCGGAACGGCAAAAAAGGATACGTGGTGCTGGAGAAGTGGAATTACGAGCATCATCGAGTGAGAGCTCTGAAGATGCTTCCGGTGCGGCCGAAGCTTCTCCTGACTCTTGGAGAAGCTGCAAGAAAAACTGTTAATTTCTGTCTGCCTTGTTTTTGAGGTCTACTCTCCGCGAAATGTTCAAAAACATCAAGTTAATTTTGCGTAAATATCTTGAAAATTTTATATCTCTATTTTTGTTTGTTTTCACTATATCACAATACAGCGTTTGCAATGTTTTGAGACATACAAATAAATAATGTGATTCGATCTACAATAAGTATATCAAAATCTTACACGAGGTATACTATGTTATCAACATCGTCACTATTTTTTCTCAGTTTTTAGTAACAATATTATCATAATGAGTAGTATAAAAGGAAAAGCATTGGAAAGCGGTCTTAGATTGCATAATATAATTACATATAACAAGATGGAAATTTTTTCGACAAATATTGAAAAGAAACAGTTCTCGAAAAAGCTTCAATAGGTTGTAGCTCCTTGTGAAAATGCAAATTTTTTCTTTTTTCTAGCTCTTTCAGTAGATGATGAATCTTCAAGCTGCTCGATCACAAAACAGTTAGTGTCATTTTGTCCGGAAGCTTATTGAGCTACCTCATTTTTCAATGGCAGTCCACGAAGCGGAATGGAACCCAGCCGTCTCTTTTTCTACGACCGGAAAGGTTAACGCGTTTCCTCTACACTCCATAGGATCCCTTTTTAATTCGCGTAGGTTTGCAATTAAAATCTTTTTCCCGATTCAAACCTGTGGCACTGATTCTGCTCGAGTTTGTTCGTAGATCGCGAATGCGACGAGAAGAGCGAGGAGCGTGGCTAATGACTTCATAGTTAACGAGCTTCGATTGAGTAATTCACGCAAGAATCGGCTTACAAACACACAATTCTCGCATGCGCTTTGAAAGCGGAGGAAGGTTTTTATAGACTCTTGCTTGGAGTGTCGCAGATGAAACAACAAAGGCAGCGGACGAACAACGACGGATGTCATGCTTGTTGAGGATCGGTTGGGAAATCGAGCAAGGCTTCAATTGAAACAGATTAGCCAGCTTTCCAGAAAATATCCAATCGAGAAAATCTCGAAAAGGCAAAGAGAGAATAAAGCAGAGATGTGGAGAAGGTAAAAAAATAGAAAAGACACAAATCGAGAGTCAGATTTAAAAAAGAAGAATCAGCAAAAAAAGGAGAGAGTTCGGAGAGAAAGGAGAGAATCAGAAGAAAAAAGTAAACAAAAAGATAAGGGAGCTAGAATGAGAAAGAAAAAGAGGAAGTTTTGAAAAATTAAAAAGAAGAGATTTATATAAAATGGGGAATTGATACGAATTATCAAGTTCAATGCAAAATAGTTGAAAAGGAATAAGAAATTCGAAAACGACTGCATTCTTGCGATTTTCGTCTACATTGCCAGGAGCGAAAGATTAAAAAGACAAATTTTTTTCAATTTAAACGCATTATCAAGATCAACCAGCCACATCGGGAAATCGTCGATTATGGGATCTGAGCGTTAAGCGCAGGTTGAGCGAGGCAAGCAGTAGCGATCGAATTGCTACTCTTCCTCTTCTGTCACTCATCATCACGCTACGATCCCGGAGCGCCAAACCTTCTCGGGAAAGGACTCTCACAGACGAGGGTAGAGATGGTGCGGGGAGCAACCGCTTACGGAGGGAGACGAATGAAAGAGTGTGTGAAGACAAATGAATAACAAACATATCAAACAAAAGAATAGTTGTTTTATTGGTCATCCTTCCAATATACCCAGTTTCTGGGCAACGAAAAAACATCCAATGGGATTAAGAAAGAATATTAAGCTATACATATATTGTTGATGATTGTATTTGTCTGTTGTGTACTTTCGTCTCACAAATTTATCGTCTCAAAATCGCCATATTCTTTCGTCTCACAAATTTATAACTGTATGTTTGCATGATTTAAACAGGAAGTTGCCCGGCCGCGATTTAGCCAAAACCCCTTTTGACGGGAAAAGGGTTAAATCGCGGCGTGCTCTTCATTCTACGCTTTTTTTGACCGGTTTTCGGTTGAGTGTTATTCGGAAAGTTATTTGGACAATGTTATTTGGATGGTTGAGTGTTATTTGGACAACAAGGAGGTCGGTGCTACAACTGCAACCAGTTCGGCCACTACAGCAACAATTGCAGAGCACCCAGGTACGGAGAATACTAATTCAGTGGCATTTTTAAGTACAAGGTTTTCTGTGGGCTTTTAGTCGCAAATTGGGGCTTCTCCCTTCATTTTGGAAATTATTCTCAATGGTTATAAACTTAATTTTGAACCATGTTCTTCACCCTTCCACCTTCCGTTATTAGGCAATAGACAGTCAGCAGTGGCCAACAAGGTTTTTGTGGAGAAACAAGTGAAGGAATAGTGGAAAATTGGAGCGGTGGAGGAACGGGAAAGAAAGGGCGCGTGGCTATCACCGCTGTCGGTAGTGGAAAACGGTAAGAAATTAAGATTGATTCATGACCTTTCACACTTCTACTCTTTTCTCGCTAAAACCTATTTCAAATTCGAAGATCTCAGAAATTTGTGGTTTTCTCTTCCTTTTAATGGTTATTTGGCAACTTTCGATTTTGCCACCGGTTATCATCATTTGGCCATCGCCAAGGAGGACAGGCATTACCTGTCGTTTGTGTGTGAGCTTGATGGAGTGGAAAGGTGTTTCCAGTTTGCGGCAGCTCCATTTGGACTGTCGCAAGCTCCATACGATTTCACAAAGTTGTTCCGCCCCATCGTGGCGGAGTGGAGAGGTTCAGGCATTACCTGTTCTCTGTATATAACCAAGGAGGACAGGCTTTACCTGTCGTTTGTGTGTGAGCTTGATGGAGTGGAAAGGTGTTTCCAGTTTGCAGCAGCTCCATTTGGACTGTCGCAAGCTCCATACGATTTCACAAAGTTGTTCCGCCCCATAGTGGCGGAGTGGAGAGGTTCAGGCATTACCTGTTCCCTGTATATAGCCAAGGAGGACAGGCATTACCTGTCGTTTGTGTGTGAGCTTGATGGATTGGAAAGGTGTTTCCAGTTTGCGGCAGCTCCATTTGGACTGTCGCAAGCTCCATACGATTTCACAAAGTTGTTCCGCCCCATCGTGGCGGAGTGGAGAGGTTCAGGCATTACCTGTTCCCTGTATATAGCCAAGGAGGACAGGCATTACCTGTCGTTTGTGTGTGAGCTTGATGGATTGGAAAGGTGTTTTCAGTTTGCGGCAGCTCCATTTGGATTGTCGCAAGCTCCATACGTCTTCAAAAAGTTGTTCCGCCCCATCGTGGCGAAGTGGAGAGGTTCAGGCATTACCTGTTCTCTGTATTTAGACGACGGCATCCTGGTGACCGCCACAGAAGAGGAGTGCAGAAGGAACGTGGAGACGGTTGAGATGATCTGAGGAGAGCTGGAGTACATGTTGCGGAGGAGAAAAAATTATTGGCTGCCATCGCAGACAGGTGTGTGGCTAGGTTATGCTATTGACTTGAGACGAGGTTGTGTCTCGGTTGCTTCCCATCGGCGAGTGAAAGCAATTGAAAGATTCAAGTTTATTTTGGATTGCAACAATCCCACTATTCGAGATCGTCAGGTATTTTTGGGTACGGTGCATTCATGTCACCTTGTTCTAGGTGACGAAGGAGTTCGACGGTGTCGAATCGTCTTTCGGGTGGTGGAAGATTCTTCAAGAAAAGAAGAGTCAGCGAAAACGAGAGTGCCGCTGTCGGAGGGAGAACGAGGTGAGATTGTGTTCTGGTTGGATAAATTTGAGAGAGGTGTGGAGAAGTCGTTTGTGGAAAAGGAATGGACTCCTAGTGTAGTAATTGAAACAGATGCATCATCAGAAGCGATTGAGGTTCTGCTAAAGTTAAATGATGCCTGTAGTGAAAAATGAGCGAGGAATCTCTCTGAGCATGAAAAGTCATTGTCCAGCGCTTTCCGAGAACTGTTAGCAGTTGTTTTTGCTTTCAGAGCATACCGATCGATAGTTAACATGTACTTTTGCGTTGCGATAGCCAGGCTGCGGTTCAGATATTGTAAAGAGGCAGTTCTCAGGAACCGTTGCATGATCTGTGTTTAGAAGTGAACAAAATTGTGGTAGAAGTAAATGCTAAAGTTCAATTTGTATGGATACGCAGAGAGTTGAATTGTGAAGCGGATGAAGTTAGTAGATGGGTGGATCATGATGACTGGGGGATCAAAAGAGATATCTTCAATTTGTGTGCAAGGAAATGGGGTCAGCCAGACCGGGATATTTTTGCTGATGAAACCAACGCTAAATGTGATATCTTTTTGAGCTGTCCGGGTTCGAGCGGGATCGATGGTTTCGAACAGAGAAGCGATTGGAATAGAAGGAATCTTTTCTGGTTAGTTTCTCCGCCATCTCTTCTTTCGAAGACTTTGCGTGTTGCTGGTAGTTCTGCTAGCAGGGCCATTCTGGGCACCCCTTTCTGGTAAAGTCACACTGCTTTTCCCACTCTGAGAAAAGGGAATACTTGGGCTTCTTATGTAAAAGATTCATTAACTTTCGGAAAAGGAGCAAATATTTTGATACCTGCGTCTAGGAAGAGAGGGGCTTTTGGAAGCAGCAAACTTGCCTCGGATTTCGTATTTTTGTTGTGTGATTTCGAAAATTCCAGCCTATAAACAAGGTGCTTCACGCCTTTAGTTATCTAGCCTCACAGTTGTTTGGTCAGGATAAAGCACACTTCCTGTTTGGCCATGCAAACACGGGTTTTAGCGAAAACGAAAGAAACGCAGTGACTGTAGTTGTAGCTAAAACTGTATGTTTGCATGATTTAAACAGGAAGTTGCCCGGCCGCGATTTAGCCAAAACCCCTTTTGGCGGGAAAAGGGTTAAATCGTGCTCTTCATTCTACGCTTTTTCTGACCGGTTTTCGGTTGAGTGTTATTCGGCCCACCCACCCTCCCAAACAGTTTTTATTTTGTAGGAGGAAAAGCGGCAATGATGAATGTTGTGGAGGAGAGACTGAAACTCGCAAGGAGGGAGGACCTTCTACCCCACTTGCATCGGGTTCTTCTCGGAGCTGTGGCTCCTTCTTCGAGCAAGATCTATCGCTACTCGGCTATCCAACGGAGAGAATTTGCAACAGCGCTGGGATTGGATGAGTGTGCTTCACTCTCTCTTTGTTGCTTCCTGCTACACAAGATAGCACAGGGAGCGTCAAGAAGTTCGCTGGCCGTGGCGTTGGCCAGCTACACTTTCGAGACTGGAGAAACGGTGGAGAACTCGCCTTTCGGTCCCCTGGCTCAAGCAATGAAGAAAGAGAGAGGGAGGAGTATCCAGGTCAAGCACCACAAGAAAACATCGGTCAGTGACGTTCAGGCGATATGTGTATGGAGCACTCGGCTCGAAGCTGGAAAAGAAGATATTCGAATCGCCCTTATTTGTGCCCCATCGTTTTCGGCTTTATTGAGAGTGTCCGAGGTGACAGCACTCGCATGGGGGGATGTGAGGAAGAAGAAAGCACTCTACTCAAGATCACAGTGGTAAGAGCGAAAAAAAACGACCAGGAGGGGGAAGGAAGGTGCACTAGAGCGAAGTTGGACAACATGTCCACCGGGTTCGCACTATGGAGTGCACGCAAAATTCGCTCAGCGATTTACCCTTCTCTTCCTTTACGACCGGTAAGCCTATCTCCACACGGGATATGTCAGACAAGAGCTGACTAGAGCGTGCAAGGGAGCAGGAGTTGCACGTATGACGCCGCATCAGCTCAGGGGAGGAGGAACGTCTGCATCGATTGAGAATGGAGCCTCTCTACAGGAGGTACAGAAGAGAGGAAGATGGAAGACAGCCAAGGGAAATGGAATCGTACATCGAAGACTCTCTAATAGCCCAGGGTGGGGCATTGTCACTTTGATCTTGTTCTCTTTCTCTCCTCTCTATCGTTTGCACTCTGTCAATCTCCTTATTTCTCTCTCTCCATTATTTCGCATATTTGTCCTTTCTCTTTATCTTGTTCAAGTATGTTGTTCATTTGATGTTTTCCAGTTCGTTGTTCTGTAGTATTTGTTGTTTTCCGGTTCGTTGTTCTGTAATTGTGTTAAACCTTCGGGTGTTGTTGTTTCACAAAAGTAGTGAGCATGCCTCACAGTTGTTCGGTCAGGATAAAGCACACTTCCAGCCTCACAGTTGTTCGGTCAGGATAAAGCACACTTCCTGTGTGGCCATGCAAACACGGGTTTTAGCGAAAACGAAAGAAACGCAGTGACTGTAGTTGTAGCTAAAATAATAGTTTATCGCATTCAGAAATTTTAATGACAAAAACAAACAAATTCATAGCACAATTGCAGCTACACTGAAAGCGTGAAACTTTTTTCTAAAGTGAGAAAAGTTGAAATAGTGAATGAATTCAATAGGTTATGAACAACAAAAAGGCTGAATTTTATATCTAAAGGCTTTCACACTGCTCGACGAGAACATAGTTTCCGGTAAATTGTTCAATCTCTCTGTTACTCGAAAAAAAAGTTTCGAATATGTTCCGAGAAATATCGAACCGAGAAATATCAAACAATTTTGAAAAATTTATGAGCAGATGATGTCTGTCTAAAACATAAATGTAGCCGAAATTCTAAGAACTTTTCAAGCTCCCCTCTTAAGTCACAAAAAGAGAATTGGTTCGAAGCAGGAACAAACCCCGTTCTATTTAGCTTTTTCTTATTAAGCTTTTCTGGCCACATTACTCCAAAAAAAGTTTTCTCCTCTTATCTAGGAAGATCGACTGAACACATATCTTTTTTATATTTTACATAAATAGTAGTTCTAAATACAATTCCAGGCGAATGAGATATTTGGAAGCTAAACACCTAATGTCACCATTTTCATCTTATTTGGAAAACTTCGACTGATGGCGTTCATGTTTTTTTCCATCGTAAATAAAAGTTTCTATCGTATAACATTTTGATGTATATGTTATTTGCTTCATAATTAATTCCCTGAAGATCTATACGTTTTCCTTTTCCTCAAAAATACTTGATAAATTACAGAGGAATACTTTCTTGTCTTCCCATTTTTCTGAACTCTATCTGCCGAGCTCAGTATTTCGTGAGTAAGGACCTATTTTGAGCTGAAGTTTGTGCAGCAAGCTTCCGTTTTCCCTTGGTTGTAAGGTATTCATTGAGGTCCCCAGGGATCGATCTATTCTTGAGCCTTCAGGCGCAAACTCACTCATCATTCAAACTCGCTTTTTGAAGTAAATTTATCAACGAAGATAAACGATCATGAAGTATGTCTATCGGGCGGGAAGAAAAATGGCCATACATGCAAAAAAAATATCACAAGTCCTTCATCCCACTTCTCTCATTCTCAAGCTTGGTTTTAGATTCTTTTTCTTTTCGGTTGTGAAATCTGCGAAAAATTTCAAGTGGTTCTCATGTACGATGCTTTTGTTTTTTGATAAATATTTTTCAAGCGTACATGGGTGCTTATGAAATTTCTACGGAGAAAACCAAATCATAGTCTTAGTTTTGAAGTGTGTTCGTTTTTTTCCCTGCGCTTACAACTGACTGACTTCGAAATTAGCATATTTTTGCATAGGCTACACACAAGTTTAGGGGCGTAAGTGGCATTAATTTGATGTGTTTTTCTCGAGTTCGTAAGTGTTCGGAAAACGTTTTCATGCTTTTTCTAAGCGAGTAACTATGTTGTTTCAAAACAGCCTACGGTTATTAAACTTAGCCAGGAACCAGAAAATGCAGTGCATTTGGGAGCGCGTTTCGCTGAAAAGCGGTATAACAAGTGGGAGTTTTTTCGATTATTGGTTGAATTGAACAATGGTTTGTTTATGGTTGGTATCTCTCAATGAGGATCACGACATTTTCCGACCCAAAATTTCGCACCCCGACAACTCACACCCTAAATTTCACAATCAAAATATTTCCATGCATTTTTTCATCGAATTTTGTACTTAGGCTCATTTTTAGGTAAAGATTACGCTAACGAGGCCGTACGGGTTAGTATGGGACCGGATACAACGACCAGCCACGTACTTGGAGCTTTGGTGAAAAAAACATTGCGAAATCTGGGTGCGAGTTGTCGTGGTGCTAAAATCTGCTATCTTAATAAGCCTCTACCCTGTAGTATGTTCCCTTCTCATTCAGACTAGACGAACTAACATAATTCGTTTTGTAAGTAATGTTATTTCTGTAAATGACATTCCTCCCGCGACTGCTTTTGTTTCGGGCATCAGTAAAAGAACGGTTATTAAGAGATGAGTTGCCCATCTGAGCTCCTCAGATGCGATAAAAATATTTCCGATCTTTTTTCTGACATTGACTTCTGTAGGTTGTCGCAAATCGGGATTAAACTTTATTCACGAATGCTGCAGCGATAAATCAGCTATCATATAAACTTTTCCTGATGATAAACTTATCAGTATTTTCATGAAGATAACCTTTAAAACAAAAAAGTCTAAGACTTATCTGAAGAATTGCTTTTTTTAGTCTTGTCGAAAAAAGTTTACGAAGTAATTACATTGCTGTCGAAATTAAGGAGGATTTCGATGTCATGCTTTTCAATAAGTGTCAAGCCTGTTACTTGAATAAAATCCTAGATACATGTGGGTCAAGAATAATATTTGACATCAAGTTACAAAGTGACCCTTTGTTTTTTGATCGTTTTTTTGATACAGTAAAAAGACGTTGTAGTTAATTTTTCTCAAAAAAGATTCAAATTTTGATTTGAAAAATGGGAAAATGTATGTAAATTCACCAGAATTAGCATAATTCAAATTTTTGCACACAAGCGTTCTGAAACTTTTTGTTTTACTTCTCTCTCCTATCGTCTCTCTCTCTCTCTCTCTCTCTCTCTCTCTCTCTCTCTCTCTCTCTCTCTCTCTCTCTGTCATTTCACTGCTCCTCTTCTCTATATTTCTCTATTCTCTTTTTCATATCTTTCCTCTTTATCTCTCTCACTATCTCTATATATGAGTATGAGTTTACACACAAAAAAGCGTATTAATAGTCATACTTTGGAAAGCATGAAAATGGAACTATATACTTTAAAAGTATTCTAAATCGTTCCGCACACAAGTGTTACTATTCATGCTTTGGAATTTTGAATAGTAATAAAATGAAAGTATGCTTTGATAATTTGAAATATGCTGTCTACACAATGAAAGTATGATATATATACATACGTTGAAAGTGTGATGTCTACAAAAAGAAAGCATGTATTATTATTATAGGAAAATTGTAAAAGACGTGATAAATATAATTTAAAAATTATTATAACACTTCGAAGACTGTAATGTAGCAGAAGTCTGTTTCGCCCCCAACTCAGACAGACTTCTGCTGTTTCTTGGGTTTTTCATTCAAAATTTTTTCTTAGTTTGTGACCTTACCGAAGGGCCTTTTTTCCCGAAAGACGTTCCCAAAGGGCCTTTTTCAAGGAGAGTGCTTCACAATCGAAATTTTTCCCTATGACTTTCTTCCTGAATGGCTTGGTTAAGTGATTCACAAGATGCGATGCACATGTGTGCTTTTCATCTATGAAGTAATCGAGATAATAAGTGTATATAGAGCAACCTAATTCAACCGGGTTTGCAGATTGGATAAGTGCCAAGAAAAGGAAAAGAGCAACAAAGGCATACCCATTCATTCATTGATTGTATGCCCTTTTCAGCATACTTTCATACTTACGCGCAGGCATACTTTCAATTTGTTACTATTCTTAAAATTAAAGGAATGCCTTTTTAGCATACTTT
Organism: Allodiplogaster pararmata; assembly: GCA_964056735.1. NCBI lineage: Eukaryota > Metazoa > Nematoda > Chromadorea > Rhabditida > Diplogasteridae > Allodiplogaster > Allodiplogaster pararmata. The sequence continues at coordinate 23,999,332 of OZ057406.1, read as the reverse complement.
CCCACACTCATCTTTTTTGTGTGTGTTTTACGCATGGAAAATGCGTTGTAAGGTATAAGGAATTGGGTCTTCCGTGTGAGAAGAAACATGAGGTCGAAGGAGTTAATAACAATAACATCAATAACTTAATAACATATGTATCTATATAATTTTTATACATCTTTGTCCAAGTGATTTAAGTTCCTTTTTTCTGAAATTTTTCTTTTAACCTTTCTCTCTGACTGTCAAAAGTTCATCAAAACAATCATACTTGAGCGGTGTACATACTTGAGCTTTGCAGAAAGATTTGGTGTGAAGTACTTACGGTAGGTAGCCTCTCCACTCGTTTCTGTGCTTAGGGTAGGTAGCCTTCGCACTCGTTTCTGTGCTTACGGTAGGTAGCCTTTCCACTCGTTTCTGTGCTTAGGGTAGGTAGCCTTCGCACTCGTTTCTGTGCTTAGGGTAGGTAGCCTTTCCACTCGTTTCTGTGCTTACGGTAGGTAGCCTTCCCACTCGTTTCTGTGCTCATGGTAGGTAGCCACCCCACTTGTTTCTGTAGTTACGGTAGGTAGCCTTTCCACTCGTTTCTGTGCTTAGGGTAGGTAGCCTTCGCACTCGTTTCTGTGCTTAGGGTAGGTAGCCTTTCCACTCGTTTCTGTGCTTACGGTAGGTAGCCTTCCCACTCGTTTCTGTGCTCATGGTAGGTAGCCACCCCACTTGTTTCTGTAGTTACGGTAGGTAGCCTTTCCACTCGTTTCTGTGCTTAGGGTAGGTAGCCTTCGCACTCGTTTCTGTGCTTAGGGTAGGTAGCCTTCCCACTCGTTTCTGTGCTTACGGTAGGTAGCCTTCCCACTCGTTTCTGTGCTCATGGTAGGTAGCCACCCCACTTGTTTCTGTAGTTACGGTAGGTAGCCTTCCCACTCGTTTCTGTGCTTACGGTAGGTAGCCTTTCCACTCGTTTCTGTGCTTAGGGTAGGTAGCCTTCCCACTCGTTTCTGTGCTTACGGTAGGTAGCCTTTCCACTCGTTTCTGTGCTTAGGGTAGGTAGCCTTCCCACTCGTTTCTGTGCTCATGGTAGGTAGCCACCCCACTTGTTTCTGTAGTTACGGTAGGTAGCCTTCCCACTCGTTTCTGTGCTCAAGGTAGGTAGCCACCACACTTGTTTCTGTGGTTACGGTAGGTAGCTTTCCCACTCGTTTCTGTCTTTACAAGTTGTTGAGATCTTAATACTTTCCTATCTTTTCGTTTTCATAAGATTCTGAAGAGGCTGACAACAACAAAACATGATTAAGATTCTAATAAAAATGTAAATCAATGAAAATTTCTAGTAATATTTCAGTCTCACGTTCAATAAACATCACGCTTCAATTTTTTTCTGTTACAAGTATATATTCTCAAACTAGTTTCTATTCTTCAAACACTTTCGAAATCGTTTTGTTGTATGGGCCTTAAAATGTGCATTATCATGTGTGCGTGTGTAGCTCAGTGGGGAGAGCATTCGCCCGGAATGCGAAAGGTCACGGGTTCGGTTCCCGTCACACCACACGATTTTTGCACGAGTTTCTGCGATCAATCCGCTCTTCTGCTCGGTATAAAAATCCGTTGCTTGAGATCAACGAGGAGTAGGGAATACTCTTATTTACATGGGGGCCGAACCGGGATGAGAAGAGAGGATAAAAAGAGAAAAAGAAAAAGTGAAAAAGAACAAAACCCGAGCAAAAGCTAGTTCGTAGAAACAAAGGCGCCTAGACCTCTGACCCTAGACCTCGAGAGACCTCGGCGTTGAGAGGGGGGCATGTTGTATGGGCCTTAAAATGTGCATTATCATGTGTGCGTGTGTAGCTCAGTGGGGAGAGCATTCGCCCGGAATGCGAAAGGTCACGGGTTCGGTTCCCGTCACACCACACGATTTTCGCACGAGTTTCTGCGATCAGTCCGCTCCTCTGCTCGGTATAAAAATCCGTTGCTTGAGATCAACGAGGAATACTCTTATTTACAGTTTGTTCTCTTCGAAAGTTTTTTTTATTTACATACCAAACTGATATTTCAGGAGAAGCTTCTTCATGTATTTTTTGTTCATCTAAACCATTGCAGTTCGGATCAAAGATGTGCGAAAAAAATTTTTAAAAAATTTTTCGAAAAAAAACTGAAAAATTTCGAGGAAAAAACTAAATAAAATTTGTTTTTTCCCTTGAAACTTACTAAACTGTTATTTGGGAGGAAAAGCTCTCGGGTGATGACCTACTTCTTGTCCGTGAGCCTCTGGTTTATCTTTTACGACTCTTTGTTTTCTTAAAATCATAAGGGTCTTTTTTCTTCTTCTATGTCTAAGGGAATCCTTATGTCTAAAATTTTTTCTCGAAAACTTCTTTAATCTAGAATCTAGGGTCATCACATGTTGTTTACATAAACAAAGAGATGAAGAGCAGTTACACACAAAAAATTTCATAAAATAATTTATGAAACTATGCACATATACATACAATTCATGACTGTTCATAAATTTCAAATTTATTAATAGTAATACTTTCATTTATGACTATTCATAAATTTGATTTATTCATTTTTAGCATAATTTCATAAAATCATATTTTTTGTGTGTAAATCATAATTAGAGCATAGAGTTCAAAAAAGTGATACTCATTGATGCTGTCCTTTCTTCTATGAGGGTGGATATTTGTACAAGTCCGAAAAATAGAAAAAAGTGTAAATTTTTGAGTGTAAAGAATTCGTTTTTTAAACTGGTTCATTTTCATATTTCAAATATCAAAATTTACTCTTAAAAATGCTCACTACGGGATTACGCTAAAAATGCGTCTTCTTTGAATTAGGAAAAGGTTCCTCGCGCTCAGTTACTCTTCAATACAAGTCCAGTTGCGCTTTGGGAAATTTAATTGTTTAGAAAACGCGTGAGAAAGGCATTGAAAAGAGATGTGGAGCAAACGTAATAAATGTTTATTGTGTAAATAATCAGGATTTAAACCTTCATTTTTCTTAGTGAAAAATTGAATGTATTAGTAGAAACGAATTATAGCTCTTCAAATGAAATTTTTCACAAAAAGTTATATTTTTTTCGAAACACGTCGAAAAATTCGTAAAATCTGAAAATTTCAATACTCATTATTTTCTAACTAATCGTCTACATTTTGACCCCTTTCCCAATCGTGGTTCAGCATTGGCGTCGAAACAATCTAGTTCGGCAATCTAGAAGTTTGATGTTTGGCAGAATGAGAAGGAAATTCTTGGAACTTACTCACTACCAGTGTAATCGGAGACTCTTTTATTCAAGGAAGTTTTTTTCCGAGAAAAAACTTCTGCTTTGTTCTCGGACCTTAGATAAAAATCTAGCTTGGTTTGTGGCATTTTTTTCATCTACGCTAATACGTTCTGAGTATCTCTCTCTCTCTCTCTCTCTCTCTCTCTCTCCCCTCTCTCTCTCTCCTCTTTCTCTCTCCCTCACTCTTCCTTTCACTCTGTCCTTGTCGTTCTTTTTCTATCCTCTATCTTCATATCTCTCTCTTTCCGAAACAAAAATAGAGAAAAATTTTATCTCTCAATCTTTCTTTCTCTTATTTCCTTCTTTTTGACTATCCGTATCTCATTCCTACACTCTGCTTCTGACGCTGTCTCTTGTTCTTACTCTCTCTCTCTCTCTCTTTCTCTCTCTTTCTCTTTCTTTCTCTCTTTCTTTCTCTCCCTCTTTCTCTCTCTCTCTTTCTCTCTCTTTCTCTCTCTCTTTCTCTCTCTTTCTCTCTCTCTTTCTCTCTTTCTCTCTTCTTTCTCTATTCTCTGTTTAAACCGCTTTTTCTTCATCGTTTCCCTCTTCTTCACATTACTTCTACTTCACATCCTACCAACTCAGCTTCGCAACACTTTCACCATTTCACTTTGTTGTTTTTTGTTGTTGTTTATAGTTCAGAAAACTTTAAAACTTTTCGGATATGGTTTAACTAAAGAGAAAAAAGTGGAAGAAGTTTTTAACATAAGTGACCTCAATCCTGCTGATGATATTATATATAAAATAGCATAAGTTTGTTCACTTGAAGTACAAGCACTTTTAAAAACCTTCGAGGTACAGCTTATGAGGAGGTTTTAACAAAAAGAAAGAGAGAGAGAGAAAGTTTTGAAAGGAAAGGTAGAGAAGGACAACGAGAAAAACATATAAAGGAGAGCGAGAGGAAAAATGAAAGACCTGTGAGGAAACGGGAAAAAATTAAGGCTAGGAACACATTCTCAAGTCTGAACTTTTTTACAAATTAAAATCTCTAAAACTGCAAAACTGTTTAAAAAATCGAAAAAGCATTCGTATGCATGCAAAATTTTTGTTCACGTAAATATCTATCATATTTCTAATTCTATCTCTACCTTTATATACATATGCATCTATCTCTTTTTTATATTTCTATCTCTATATTTATATCTACAGGGTGTTTCAAAAGTACTGGCACAGTTTTCGCGCGCGCCTCTCCCACGCCTCATGGATCAATTGACTTGGCAAGACATCAAAAAATTTTCTCGATTTTTTGTTGATTATGTGTTCGAAATTTTAAATTGTTCACTTTGTTTTGTAGGTGAATGTCGCGTCCAAGTTCAAAACGTTCCGCAATTCCGACTTTAAGTCGTGCGGAACGCAAACCTTCTGAGATCAGTAACATGATGGATGTTCCTCTTCGAACCGTCTACCGCACTATCAGAGGTGGAACTCAAGAGGATCGTCCACGCTCCGGTAGACCAGTCACCGCTACTTCTTCTCGTATCACGAAAATTGTTAAGAAGCTAATACAATGCAAAGGGCAGAGAAGCATCAGGAAAATGGCCGCTGAGCTTCATGTCTCAGTAGCATCGATGTGGTGAGTCGTCAGAAAAAAAGCTCAAGAAGTTTTCCTACAAGTTCCAAAAAAGACATGGCTGTACTGAAGCTCAGAAAAAAGGAAGACGGGAAAAATTTCGCTTACTACTGGCACGGTCCGAAAACGGAGACCACTTGACAATGGTTTTCTCAGAAGAGAAGCTTTTTACAGTAGAGGCTCATTACATCCGCCAAAACTCCAGAATATTTGCGGAGAGTTCACAGCAAGCGAACGATGCAGGTCGCATCATTGAATGCAATTCTCATCCTGCACAAGTCATGGTTAGGGCGGCAGTCTCCTCCAGTGGTCGCACTCCTCCGTTTTTGGGCCGAAAGACGCCAAAATCGATTCTAACGCGTACATTGATGGAATTCTTGAGAAGCTTCTTCTACTTTGGTCCCAGGCTCACTTCAAAACCAACAACTGGACTTATCAACAGGACGGTTACCCAGCACACAGAGCCAAGAAGACTCAAGAGTGGTGAAAACATCATCTGCCCGACTCCATACCGGCCAATGAATGGTCGGCTAATAGTTCCGACCTCAATCCACTCGACTTCTCCATCTGGGCTACTTTGAAGGCAAAGGCTTGTGCAAAATCTCACAAAAATTTGGAAGCGCTTAAAGTCTCCCTTACCCGAGCATGGGACGCTGTTCCACAAGAGACACTGCGGGCAACCATCGAGGCATACCCTCGTCGTCTCAAAGCTTTCAATAAGACCAAAGGAAATCATATTGAGTGACTGTTGTAAAACATGATTGTTGAAGTTGTTGATAAACATTTTTAATTATATTAACCTGATTCGCGGATACTGTACTTTTGAAACACCCTGTATATCTCTATCTCTGTCTCTATCTTTATCCCTATCAGGCTCACTAAAAAAAGTCGAAAAAAGAGAGAAAAAACAGCGAAAAAAGTAAAACAATAGAAGGAAAAAGTCGAAAAAAACAACAACAAAAAATATTTTAAAAGTCGAAAAAACGAGAGAACAATTTTTCGACTACGTTGAAAAATGTCGAAAACAACGGAAAAACCGAAAAACTAAAAATATGCAACCCTGATCCCTATCTCCTTTTCTGTCTTTTACTTGATATATATCTCTGTGTCATTCTCTATAACTTCTCCAATTATATTTATATCTCTAACTCTATCTCTATCTATCTAAATTTTTCCGCAAACACTTATGTAGTATTTCAATCAACTCTCTCGCAGTTATTAGGCATGTAGTCTCCTCCATTCATCATTCATTAAGGGCTGTATTTAAAAACTCTTTGGAAACGCAAAAAAGGTCTCCTTGAAGGAAGTTACTCTGCACTTTGGCGTCTATATAGTCTCTCTATCTCTCTCTCTCTCTCTATCTCTCTCTCACTCACTCTCTCTCTCTCACTCTCTCTCTCCCTCCATCTTCATTCGCCCCTACCATACTTCCTGCTCCTAAACTGCACATTGACTGTTCATTCATACTTACCAATGAGTCTTCATGTTCGCTGGAGCGTGCCTTCAAACATGCTTCAACTTCCTTTCCGACCAGGACCATTGACTTTTCGTGTTTTTTTTTGTTGGTGTTTTCGACATTTTTTTTGGTTTTTTCGACGAAAAAAATTTTTTTTTGAAACTTCGAAAAACAAAATAGTCGAGAAAACTTTTTTTCGAAATTTCGAAAAAGTTTCAAATAAAGTTTTTTCGAGGTGTCGAAAAAATTTTCAAGAGTAAACCAGAAAAACACCAAAAACCGTGCTCCAAAGTAAACTGAATATACATATATCTATGCTTGCATACTTGGTATGCTTTTAGTGTTAGGCCGCCCTGTACAACTTCTACTGTGAGGAAACCTTTTTCAAGCACAGATATTTTGAGAATGTCCTAAATAAGTCTAGGTTTTTCTTCGAGGTGAACCTTTCATTTGAAGGAGGTTATTGCTCACAAAAAAAAATTTCACAGAAAAATGCATACCAGCAAAGTGTGGGATGCGTAACGATACGTTTGAAAGTATTCCGAGGAATACTTTCTCAAAGTACTGTCTTTCATACTGCGAAAACATGGTTTTTCATGGAATCAAAGTATTTTAGGCATACTCTGAATTATGATATTCGTTGGGATACTACACAAAAGTATTCTTTTTCATACCTCGAAAGTTTTTTTCATGGAATCAAAGTATTGCAGGCCATACTTTGAAGTATGCCGTTTCTTTTTTCCTTGATTTTTTTGTCGAGATTCTTTTTTGTTTGTTTTTTTCTGGAGTCAGTTTTTTATTATTTTTTTTGAATCAAAAAATTTATATTTAATAACATCAAACAATTTTATGATCACAATCAACCAGCAAACAATGTAATAATTTACAATTTTGTTCTAACAAAATTAGAGTCATCTCAAGAAATACATTTTTACCTTCTACCAAACAAGAATTTTTTGAGAATCTACTTTGTCATAAATTAACAAGGAACTGGCGAAATAATTTTGAGAGCGATCCTTTCTTTTTTTGAGGGCGATCTTTTGAGGGCGATCCTTACAAACCAAACGCGTTTACGTAAAAGAAGAGAAAACAAGAGGAGCAAGTCATCAAGTTCTTAACTTAAGTTCTTCAACTAATGGTCTCCTGAGTAAGATTAACAACAGCAAGAACGAATTCAAACGATTTAACATTTTTATATAGTTCGCAGAACATTAATACTGTGACTAATTGTTTCATACGGCCTCGTTACTAAGCCGTACGGCCTCGTTAGCGTGAATTTTGACTAAGCATAAGCGAACTGCACTGTTAAAAAACTTTTTGATATTAAAAAGCAAAATGTATAAAGTAAAATTCTACCATAAAAGCATGAGTGTGACCTCATACATGACACAGGTAAAAGTTCAACGGTGTTAACTGTGGTTCCATGTATATTCACTCCCAGACAATTTACTTCCGACTATTCACTCCCATAAACTCACTCCCAAACAATTCACTCCTACGACAATTCACTCCCGTTTTTTTGTTTTTTAATGAGTTTTGTAATTATATATTATTTAAGCTTCTTTTTTGCATTTAATTGTTCCGTTTGTAGTTTTTTTTGTAATTATATATTTTTTAAGCTTCTTTTTTTGCTCTTAATTGTTCCGTTTATAGTTGTTTTGTAATTATTTATTCTTTAAGCTTCTTTTTTTTACATTTAATTGTTCCGTTTGTAGTTTTTTTGTAATTGTATATTCTTCAAGCTTCCTTTTTGCATTTAATTGTTCCTTTTGTAGTTTTTTTTAAAGTTATTTATTATTTGTTTTATAAACATGTACATATATAAAATAAACATGAACGTGGTAGTTCTGGAAAAAAATTCTCTCGCTCTTGTATCAGAGATTAATAAATTGTTTGTTGTTGTTTTTGCTGAACAAGTCTTCAGCTTTCAACGGTGATTTTCATGATGTATGATTGTAATTAGAGACAATGATCATCTGAGATGAATAAATGTATTACAACTTTAAGAAACATCATAAAAAACCCTTTGAAAATGAGAAAAAAGTTCCATTCGGATAAAACAATTTTTTTCGGTTTTTTTTGGTTTTTAAAATTGAAAAAAGTTCGAAAAATTTTTGGTTTTCAAATTTGAAAAAAATTAGATTTTTTTGGTTTATTTCTCGCTGTTTCCGACTCTTCTCTTTTTAGGCTTAACCTGTGACAATCTAGCTTTACTTAATTGTTTTATGTTATGAACATACCTCTTCAATTGTCTAATTCTCTCTCTCTCTCTTTCTCTCTCGCTCTCTCTTTCTCTTTCTCTCTCGCTCTTTCTCTCTATTTCTCTCTTGCTCTCTCTGTCTCTTTCTGTCTCTCTCTCTCTCTTTCTCTCTCGCTCCCTCTGTATTTATCTCTCTCTCTCTTTCTCTCGCTCTCTCTGTCTCTTTCTATCTTTCTCTCTTTCTCTCTCGCTCTCTATGTATTTCTCTCTCTCTCTCTCTCTCTCTCTCTCTCTCTCTCTCTCTCTCTCTCTCTCTCTCTTCTCACCCTTTTTGGCCGCTGGTTCACTCCTCTTTTTGTGATAACAAGACTAACGCATCGATGACGTCCATGAATAAAAAGTTGATGCGAAAGACACATTTTCGTGTGTCTTTCGTATCAACTTTTCATTCTTATTTTAATCGCTTTTTCTGCACTTGATGCAAAATTTCTGCTAAAAAAATTACTGTTGACCACAATGTAGCTATCCTCTAAAACTAGAAAAAATAAGAAGGTGAAAATAGAGGAAAAACCGAAAAAAATAAAGTTACAAAGCGAAAAAGGAAAAAAGAGAGTTTCGCAGATCAAGGATATCGGGAGAACTTTTTGGAATAGATCTATAAGTTTGGACAAAAAAACTCGTATTTCAAAAAAGCTCCTCTGACTCGTCCGAATATTATGTAGAAAGATTCACTCAAGAATGAGGATCATCTTACATCTGAAAATATCTAAGAAATTTTTCTTACTTTCTCTCTCTTTCTTAAACTATTTCATATTTTCTTGTACTTTTCTCATTCGGAAAATTTCAAAGAGAGATATCGAGAGGAATGGAGGCGGAAAGAGAGATATCGAGAGGAATGGAGGCGGAAAGAGAGATATCGAGAGGAATGGAGGCGGAAAGAGAGATATCGAGAGGAATGGAGGCGGAAAGAGAGATATCGAGAGAAATGGAGGCGGAAAGAGAGATATCGAGAGGAATGGAGGCGGAAAGAGAGATATCGAGAGGAATGGAGGCGGAAAGAGAGATATCGAGAGGAATGGAGGCGGAAAGAGAGATATCGAGAGGAATGGAGGCGGAAAGAGAGATATCGAGAGGAATGGAGGCGGAAAGAGAGATATCGAGAGGAATGGAGGCGGAAAGAGAGATATCGAGAGGAATGGAGGCGGAAAGAGAGATATCGAGAGGAATGGAGGCGGAAAGAGAGATATCGAGAGGAATGGAGGCGGAAAGAGAGATATCGAGAGGAATGGAGGCGGAAAGAGAGATATCGAGAGGAATGGAGGCGGAAAGAGAGATATCGAGAGGAATGGAGGCGGAAAATGAGCAGTAAAGTAGGGTGTGTCCATGAATCTATTTCTCTAAGCAAAAAAATGATAAAAAAAAGAAGAAAAGGAAATTCAGGAAACGAAGTGAACAAGACTAAGAGAGAGAGAAAGAGAGACAGTAAGAGAAAGAGAAGAAAAGATAGAAGAAAAGAGAGAGAGAATAAAAACAGAAGGAAAGAGACAGAAAAGAGAGAAAGAATAAAAAGAGAACGAGAAAAAATGAGACTGAAACAAGCGAGAAAGCGAAATGTGCCAGGCATTAGGTGACCAAAAAAGTAAGACAGTGCGAAAAAATAAGAACTATAACAGTTAAAGCAGTAGACAGTAAGAGAAAACATGAAGACGGATAATACCCTAGGATTAGGAGCATTTAGAACATTTCCCGTTGCACTGCTCGGTTCGCAATTAAACTTATTAATCAGCGTTCTCTTTCTACTGAAAAAAATTGTTTGGCTCTGTTTTCTTTTTTTTGTGTCTCTTGCTCTGGTTTTTAAAAAAAAATAATATTTTTTCTCTCATAATTTCTGTCTTTCACTCTCCCTGCTCTCTAACCAGCTCACCCTTTCACTCCCCCTGCTCTCTAACCAGCTCACTTTCACTCTCCCTGCTCTCTAACCAGCTCACTTTCACTCTCCCTGCTCTCTAACCAGCTCACCATTTCTCGATCCATCTTTTTCTCATCAAGCTGTCTCTTAACATTCCCACAAGAAGAATTTTTATATTAAAAAAATTACTTTTGAAGTTATCCCCATATTGATGAAAAAAATTCTCAATGTTATTCTCTTGCCATTTTCTCAGTGTATTTGCAGAGATTTAATAAGTTGAATTACTCAATGAGAAAAACCCTGAAGAAAATTATGAGAGAAAAAATTATAGATTCGCCTACGTTTCTTAAATCCTTACTATGTGGGCTTGTCTCAACAATTCGCTTTTTCCTGCATTTAAGGTTTAGATTTAAGGATTTCCAATTACTGATGAGAGTTCTCGACAATTTGAGAAATTTTCAATTAAAGGTATTTGTGATTTTTGAGCACATATTTTTGAGCACCCTGATAATTATTCAATTACAATTGTGATTTTGTTCCTTAGGTTAGAAGATGCGGTGCAGCGCTTGAAGATGTCCGGGAAGTGATGATGCAATGGAGACAGTCACCAATCTCGTGCCCGTCTTCCACTCTTTCGTAAGCCATTTGCCATGGCCATATGGAAGCTTCATAACTAAGAAATTAAAATAAAAACATGCTGTCTCCTCTCTTCAGCTAAAATGGATTCGCTTAAAGCTGAGTCACACATTGCTGTGCTGTAAAACCGGGTGCAACATTTTTTGACTTCATTAAAACGACGACGTTTTGAGTGAAAACGGAATCATCTACCAATAATTTTACAAGAGCTTGAAGTCTAAAACTCAAAAGTTTCGTTTTGATGTATGAGAATTTGTTTGTGGTGGTCAAAGAGAACTTGCTTCTTATTCAAAATAGAAGAAGGACTGATGTCCTCCCTAGCCCAGAAGCAAATTCTTTTTCATTCATTCATTCATTCTTTATTCCAAGCATGTAGGTATTTAAGACAAAAGCAAATTACTGATAAACAGAAATATGCATGGACTACATTAAACATAAAGCTTGGTGGCGGTGTGTTAAGGGGTAGAAAAAAAGGGGGGCTGTGATACTGTTGAAAAATTACAAATTTTAATTAAGTATCAGAAACAAGACTAACTGGCACAATCACATTCACAGGCAACAAAATAAGTTGATTTCTAATTTTAAGGCTACTAGCTTCGTTGATAACATCAAATGGAAGAGAGTTCCAAACAGACATTTGACGGGAAACACATGTCGATAAAGAGGTCTTATTGATGCGGTGAGGAGGAATAAGTCTTAGAGGATGAGAATGCCAAGTGAAACGCTGAACAGCCGAGATTTCGTATAAATGATCGGTGTCTATGTCTAAGCTGATATGTAAACATTTATGAATAAAAATTAGATCAGATATAGCGCGATGGTGCTCGATGCTCTGAAGGCCTAGCATTGAAAGCCTCTGGGAATACAGAAGCTTAGGGTGACGGGATCTTCCTAGTACTCTCCTCGTGAAAGAGAGTTTTACTTTCTCAATCAACTTAACAAGTCCCGAAGAAGATTTTTGAATATCTCGTTAAGTTTTGAATGGGTCGCACTATGTTTTTCCCGATTATTTACGAGGTCCTATGCAACAAAAACTCAGTTTTCCCATTCAAAATATTCAGATGTTAACAAAAGTTGTGGTTTTTATTTTATTTGAAATATTTTTCACCGCAAGTATTCACGATGAATATACAGAACTCTTCAGCGATTTCAAAATTTTTATTATAAGAAGCTTTACATCGACTTTCGGAAGCTTCACTTGACTTATTTCGTATCTAATTAATAGAAACAATTCTCTCGTAGTTGTTCGATTTTATATAAAGTTTCTGAGTTGACAGCTTCAAGATGTTTAGTTCAGAGCTATTGATGTATGAATGCTTCTTTGATTTGATTTCGTTGAAATTATAGCAATTGAAACTATGTTCAAGTTAGAATCTCTGAAATAATAGTTATTATTCAATGAATGAATAATGAATGAATAATAGTTAAATTATTATTCACTTTTTTGTGGAAAAAACCTACCGAGGATACATGAATATTAGAAAAATACTATCATTTATCAAGCGAAAATGTATTACTTTTTAACTGGAACTCTCTTCGCCTATAAAACTCCTTTCTTGTTAAATTTGTTGTTGCTTCAATTACAGATATCAAAACTAATTGCGTCATAGAAAAAACTCTCATCGAATCTTCGAAGACAGGACTTGTCAGTACAGCTCTTCCTCAAATCGTTTTCTTTTTCAGATAATTAGCTCTTTTTACTGTCGGATAAACTTTTCTTCAACTTCTTTGTTTCAATTTCTATCTTGTATGTTTCTCTTTTCTAACTGAGTTCTCATACTGACAAAACCTATTCGAAATTTATCCTTCGAATCATTCAAAGTTTGGGTAATTTTTGGAAAAGAGTAACAATAATCTTTTTTCCTTGTTGAAAAGAGTACAATGAACATAAAGAAATGAAGTTTCCATTATTTACCAATTATTATCAATACATAAAGAACAAAAAAATCTCTTCATACAAACCTTTACTTTTCAAATATGTACGTTGTTCGATTAATCGTTCATAGTTCAGTTCTTTATGTTGAATAATTATCTTCATCTCCAAGTTCATTGACTACCCCCAAGATGAAAAGTGCTAGAATAGAGTTTTACCGTGAGAACAATCATCTTCAACAAGATTTTCAAAAAATGCACAATCCTACGTTTTACGGGAATGAACACACACACATCGTGAGCAGGGTTGCACATTTTTCATTTTTTGGGTTTTCCGGTGTTTTCGAAATTTTTCGAAAATAAAGTTTTCCGAACGTGTCAAAAAAAAACACAGTCGAAAAATTCGAAAAAGTTTTTTTCTCGTTTTTTTTGCTTTTTTCTTTTTTTTTTCGACTTTTTTTTGCCATGTTCAAAATCCCTCAATTTTTCCGTTACGAAGGAATGCTACCGTAATCGTGGTTATTACATTCAGTTAATCCTTCATTCTGTCGCACATAACTTTTTTGTTGTTGTAAAAAACCAACAATGAAAAACTTTGATATTTGTCATTCAAATAATTCAGTTGCGCTTATGTATGTTTTTCATTGTAAACGTTTTCATGAAGATTTGTTTTAGTTTCAAAATCTTTCGAAAGATATTTGATTTTTTCTAGGTGGAAGACATACAAAGTGAGAAACTTAATTCAATTAACTTTACAAAATTTCTCATAGAGTTCAAGCGAATAGGAAGAAAAAAAAAACATTTTGTTCAAAAAGATACTCTCTGAATTGTTAAATCTTGCTCGAGACTGAACTTTGCCTATTAATAGAAGTAATAATGGTATTGATCACCTTTCTCTGGCCAGTTAGCCTGAGAACCGAGCCCCCCCCCCCATCACCTGAGAACCGAGCCCCCCCCCCATCACCTGAGAACCGAGCCCCCCCCCATCACCTGAGAACCGAGCCCATAGCTTATAAATTGTGCACCCGATAGTCTAGAGTTTTCTTATATGAGACAGTCACCTGCTGCACTTAGTTAAATTTTTAGTAACGTTATTTATCGTTTTTTTTTGTTTTGAAGCAATTTATCAAATGTCTGTTTGTTTTTTGAATGTCTTCGTTTTTGGAATCTCTTGAGATGCATCTTGAATTATTTCTGTCGGATAAGATGGTTTAACATACATAGTCGTGGCCTCAAACCAAACAATGCTTTCCAGAATATATTGGACTTTGGAGAAAACTTTTTGAGCCATTACTATCGATTTTTAAATGGATACTTTGTCAATTCAAATAACATATCACAAAAAAACTAAACTAAACTCTTTTCCTTCTTGTTACTCCTTTTACATATATTCTATCATGTATCACATTGCATAAATTCGTTTCTTGTACCTTTATCCATAATAATACTGAGTGTAATAGAATTTTTAATTATTAATACAAAACACAACTAGGTTTTTTACTTAATGAAAGAGTATGTATGTAAAGTTTTTCTTCGCTTCAATTTTGAAAATTTTTACTTATCTAATTTTGAATAGTTTTATAGTTCTTTGATTCCGGCTTTTTGAGGCTGAATGCACCAAAACTTGCACGAGCATTGTCGCCTCGTGTGCGCCCTGGCACCAAGACGGAGACGAAGAAAGATGGTTCGTGTGCCAGATTGAACTAAACCGCTTCGTCGTTGTCATATGCGCCGCCATTGCCGTCGGTACGTCACTCTATTCTTCTAAATCGAGTGTTGGTGACACATTTTTTTTTTCCGGAAGAAGTGGGGACTAAAGTGGCTGTATTGTTGATTTTTTGGCTTGTTTTTCTCGATTGTCATAAATAAGTTTAATTTACCGAGGATTTCACTCAGAATCGCTCAGAATAAATTTGAAAATTGTTGCCTTTCAAAATTTTTTGGCTATTTACTCTATTTTTTTAGGCTTAAATAAGTTCAGGATCGGTAACGCATCCGTAGTTAAAAACGCTCACTTGCGATGGAAATACGTTCAAATTGAGCTTTGTCTGTACTTTGAATGTTTCACTTAATTTTTCCTTGCCTCTCAGACTGATTCAACCGTAGAGTTACTTCTATTATTGCTCTCTCTCTCTCTCTCTCTCTCTCTCTCTCTCTCTCTCTCTCTCTCTTTTTTCTCTCTCTCTCTCTCTCTCTCCATGTAATTCTCTCCTTTTCATCTATTTTTCTTTCTATCCTCGTACCACTTTTTTTTCCTTCTTACTCTATTATTTTCTCTTTTCTCTCCCTGTTGTTTCTTTAAATAATTTTTCGATCACAGGCATATTCCTGCCTCTCTTCATCATCATCATGCTCGCGAGCAAGTGCTGCAAGCGCGCCAGGCGTCGCTTGCGCCGTCGCCGGTACTCCGGTGTTAGGGGTGCATTTGACACAGAGGCCCTCTTCGCGGTCAGCAGCAAGAAAGCCCACATCTCTTGTGAGTTCACACATTTATTAAGTTAGTCATTCACCCAATCTTTCATTATCCATTTCGTTGTATTGGTTTTGAGTGAAACCGAATGTATGATAACATTGTAACTTTTATTTATACATTTGAAACACGAAAAAAAAAGAAATACAGTGGCAGTGCGTGAAATCATTCAGTCAAGGACGATGAACCTGAAAAAAGAAGTTTTCGGAAGTTTTCCCAGTTTCTTTTGAAGTGTGTTATCTAGAAGATCACATACTGTGTATTTAATGAGCTACGGTGTTTCATTGGCTATTAGTTTACCAAGAAGCATGTTAGTCTCTCTTTTGCTCGCTAAGACAAGTTCAATCGAAGTTTATCTGGTAGTTCAATCGAAGAGAGAGAGAGTTCAATCGAAAAGAGAGAGAGAGAGAGAGAGAGAGAGAGAGAGAGAGAGAGAGAGAGAGAGAGAGTTCAATCGAAGAGAGAGAGAGCTCAATCGAAGAGAGAGAGAGAGAGTTCAATCGAAGAGAGAGAGAGAGAGAGTTCAATCGAAGAGAGAGAGAGAGAGAGAGAGTTCAATCGAAGAGAGAGAGAGAGAGAGAGAGTTCAATCGAAGAGAGAGAGAGAGAGAGAGAGAGAGAGAGAGAGAGAGATAGAGAGAGAGAGAGAGAGAGAGAGAGAGATGGCTGGGTTCGATCCCGCACATTGCACAGCATTCGTTCGTGCGATTGTTTTGTTTGTAAAATATGTTCTTAAGCTTATCTATCTTAAAAATACTTTATTTGATTTTTGAATGAATGTGTACCTTATAATTTTAGGAGTCACTGTAATTAGTAAAGTCTAGATATTCAATTTAATGATCTGAAACATGTCATGCAAGACTTCATTGGTTTTTTCTCTTATTTCCCCTATACAACAACGAATAAAGGCTTGAAAAAGATTTATTAAGCTTTTAAAATTTTCAAACTTGTTTTTCAAGCGTCCGCTGTGGAAAGGGAGGCGGATATGAGTCCAGAAAAGAAATCCTCGCCACCTCACAAGGTAAGATTTTTTGCTCTTTTTTTTCCTCATAACACTTTGTCTAAAAATAGACAGCTCACATAAAAGTCACCGCTATTGTGCTTTCTCCCCCCCCCCTCCCCTCTTCCTCCTCTATAATACGCAATCGAGCGCTATAATTTTGATACACATACGATCATAATCCACTTAGAAACTTTTTAAAAAAAGAAATATGTAGTTTTTTTAGAACGTAAAATTCAGGTCAGAAATCTTTGTTTACAATGCTGATCTTCCGAAGGATTAGAGGGGTTTTCAGTGGTAGTTGGGTGGAATTTGGGTGTTAACAGCGTTAAAAATGCGCATATGTAGTTCGCTATCAGCATTTCGCAGCTTTGAGATTAACATAGAGACATTTGAAAAAAACAAAAAAATCGAAACTTGTTTTTGTCTTTTGTCTTAGGAACTTCTATTTAATCAGACTGAAGTTTCATGCAACCATAAACACAAAGTTTCGCAGCTTTGAGATTAAAATAGAGAAAAATTATGTTTTATCGAGAAAAAATCTAATGTATTTGTTTCAGTTCTGTTTTGGTTCGAGCGACTGTACAAAAAATATTTATCGGAACAGCAGTTTGGTTATGAAAATGCATGTGTTAAAAACGGTTTTTTTTTCCAGAAACAATTGAGATGGAAGCAGTCAGTTTCGATAAGCTAATTGGCTCTGGATCTTTGGCCTTTGGCCCAGATTGCTCTAATTTCAGTGCTTTTCACCCTAATAGACATTTTTAGGGGTATTTTCACCTTCTGATGTTTTTGTTTTGTAGTTAAACGAGTTTTGTAAACCAAAAATCATAATAATGCAATGTTTGTTTTCTCTTTCCAATAATAGTTCCAGCTTGACAGTAACTTGAGGTTTTCAAAATTATCAATAAGTATATTAACTCAAGTTGAAATCATAAAGTTTTTGTTCTCTGAAAGAACAACAACAATATATCATGTAACTTGGACTGCCTATTATTTACATACCTGTTAGGACTGAAAGAACAACAACAATATATCATGTAACTTGGACTGCCTATTATTTACATACCTGTTAGGACTGAAAGAACAACAACAATATATCATGTAACTTGGACTGCCTATTATTTACATACCTGTTAGGACTGAAAGAACAACAACAATATATCATGTAACTTGGACTGCCTATTATTTACATACCTGTTAGGACTGAAAGAACAACAACAATATATCATGTAACTTGGACTGCCTATTATTTACATACCTGTTAGGACTGAAAGAACAACAACAATATATCATGTAACTTGGACTGCCTATTATTTACATACCTGTTAGGACTGAAAGAACAACAACAATATATCATGTAACTTGGACTGCCTATTATTTACATACCTGTTAGGACTGAAAGAACAACAACAATATATCATGTAACTTGGACTGCCTATTATTTACATACCTGTTAGGACTGAAAGAACAACAACAATATATCATGTAACTTGGACTGCCTATTATTTACATACCTGTTAGGACTGAAAGAACAACAACAATATATCATGTAACTTGGACTGCCTATTATTTACATACCTGTTAGGACTGAAAGAACAACAACAATATATCATGTAACTTGGACTGCCTATTATTTACATACCTGTTAGGACTGAAAGAACAACAACAATATATCATGTAACTTGGACTGCCTATTATTTACATACCTGTTAGGACTGAAAGAACAACAACAATATATCATGTAACTTGGACTGCCTATTATTTACATACCTGTTAGGACTGAAAGAACAACAACAATATATCATGTAACTTGGACTGCCTATTATTTACATACCTGTTAGGACTGAAAGAACAACAACAATATATCATGTAACTTGGACTGCCTATTATTTACATACCTGTTAGGACTGAAAGAACAACAACAATATATCATGTAACTTGGACTGCCTATTATTTACATACCTGTTAGGACTGAAAGAACAACAACAATATATCATGTAACTTGGACTGCCTATTATTTACATACCTGTTAGGACTGAAAGAACAACAACAATATATCATGTAACTTGGACTGCCTATTATTTACATACCTGTTAGGACTGAAAGAACAACAACAATATATCATGTAACTTGGACTGCCTATTATTTACATACCTGTTAGGACTGAAAGAACAACAACAATATATCATGTAACTTGGACTGCCTATTATTTACATACCTGTTAGGACTGAAAGAACAACAACAATATATCATGTAACTTGGACTGCCTATTATTTACATACCTGTTAGGACTGAAAGAACAACAACAATATATCATGTAACTTGGACTGCCTATTATTTACATACCTGTTAGGACTGAAAGAACAACAACAATATATCATGTAACTTGGACTGCCTATTATTTACATACCTGTTAGGACTGAAAGAACAACAACAATATATCATGTAACTTGGACTGCCTATTATTTACATACCTGTTAGGACTGAAAGAACAACAACAATATATCATGTAACTTGGACTGCCTATTATTTACATACCTGTTAGGACTGAAAGAACAACAACAATATATCATGTAACTTGGACTGCCTATTATTTACATACCTGTTAGGACTGAAAGAACAACAACAATATATCATGTAACTTGGACTGCCTATTATTTACATACCTGTTAGGACTGAAAGAACAACAACAATATATCATGTAACTTGGACTGCCTATTATTTACATACCTGTTAGGACTGAAAGAACAACAACAATATATCATGTAACTTGGACTGCCTATTATTTACATACCTGTTAGGACTGAAAGAACAACAACAATATATCATGTAACTTGGACTGCCTATTATTTACATACCTGTTAGGACTGAAAGAACAACAACAATATATCATGTAACTTGGACTGCCTATTATTTACATACCTGTTAGGACTGAAAGAACAACAACAATATATCATGTAACTTGGACTGCCTATTATTTACATACCTGTTAGGACTGAAAGAACAACAACAATATATCATGTAACTTGGACTGCCTATTATTTACATACCTGTTAGGACTGAAAGAACAACAACAATATATCATGTAACTTGGACTGCCTATTATTTACATACCTGTTAGGACTGAAAGAACAACAACAATATATCATGTAACTTGGACTGCCTATTATTTACATACCTGTTAGGACTGAAAGAACAACAACAATATATCATGTAACTTGGACTGCCTATTATTTACATACCTGTTAGGACTGAAAGAACAACAACAATATATCATGTAACTTGGACTGCCTATTATTTACATACCTGTTAGGACTGAAAGAACAACAACAATATATCATGTAACTTGGACTGCCTATTATTTACATACCTGTTAGGACTGAAAGAACAACAACAATATATCATGTAACTTGGACTGCCTATTATTTACATACCTGTTAGGACTGAAAGAACAACAACAATATATCATGTAACTTGGACTGCCTATTATTTACATACCTGTTAGGACTGAAAGAACAACAACAATATATCATGTAACTTGGACTGCCTATTATTTACATACCTGTTAGGACTGAAAGAACAACAACAATATATCATGTAACTTGGACTGCCTATTATTTACATACCTGTTAGGACTGAAAGAACAACAACAATATATCATGTAACTTGGACTGCCTATTATTTACATACCTGTTAGGACTGAAAGAACAACAACAATATATCATGTAACTTGGACTGCCTATTATTTACATACCTGTTAGGACTGAAAGAACAACAACAATATATCATGTAACTTGGACTGCCTATTATTTACATACCTGTTAGGACTGAAAGAACAACAACAATATATCATGTAACTTGGACTGCCTATTATTTACATACCTGTTAGGACTGAAAGAACAACAACAATATATCATGTAACTTGGACTGCCTATTATTTACATACCTGTTAGGACTGAAAGAACAACAACAATATATCATGTAACTTGGACTGCCTATTATTTACATACCTGTTAGGACTGAAAGAACAACAACAATATATCATGTAACTTGGACTGCCTATTATTTACATACCTGTTAGGACTGAAAGAACAACAACAATATATCATGTAACTTGGACTGCCTATTATTTACATACCTGTTAGGACTGAAAGAACAACAACAATATATCATGTAACTTGGACTGCCTATTATTTACATACCTGTTAGGACTGAAAGAACAACAACAATATATCATGTAACTTGGACTGCCTATTATTTACATACCTGTTAGGACTGAAAGAACAACAACAATATATCATGTAACTTGGACTGCCTATTATTTACATACCTGTTAGGACTGAAAGAACAACAACAATATATCATGTAACTTGGACTGCCTATTATTTACATACCTGTTAGGACTGAAAGAACAACAACAATATATCATGTAACTTGGACTGCCTATTATTTACATACCTGTTAGGACTGAAAGAACAACAACAATATATCATGTAACTTGGACTGCCTATTATTTACATACCTGTTAGGACTGAAAGAACAACAACAATATATCATGTAACTTGGACTGCCTATTATTTACATACCTGTTAGGACTGAAAGAACAACAACAATATATCATGTAACTTGGACTGCCTATTATTTACATACCTGTTAGGACTGAAAGAACAACAACAATATATCATGTAACTTGGACTGCCTATTATTTACATACCTGTTAGGACTGAAAGAACAACAACAATATATCATGTAACTTGGACTGCCTATTATTTACATACCTGTTAGGACTGAAAGAACAACAACAATATATCATGTAACTTGGACTGCCTATTATTTACATACCTGTTAGGACTGAAAGAACAACAACAATATATCATGTAACTTGGACTGCCTATTATTTACATACCTGTTAGGACTGAAAGAACAACAACAATATATCATGTAACTTGGACTGCCTATTATTTACATACCTGTTAGGACTGAAAGAACAACAACAATATATCATGTAACTTGGACTGCCTATTATTTACATACCTGTTAGGACTGAAAGAACAACAACAATATATCATGTAACTTGGACTGCCTATTATTTACATACCTGTTAGGACTGAAAGAACAACAACAATATATCATGTAACTTGGACTGCCTATTATTTACATACCTGTTAGGACTGAAAGAACAACAACAATATATCATGTAACTTGGACTGCCTATTATTTACATACCTGTTAGGACTGAAAGAACAACAACAATATATCATGTAACTTGGACTGCCTATTATTTACATACCTGTTAGGACTGAAAGAACAACAACAATATATCATGTAACTTGGACTGCCTATTATTTACATACCTGTTAGGACTGAAAGAACAACAACAATATATCATGTAACTTGGACTGCCTATTATTTACATACCTGTTAGGACTGAAAGAACAACAACAATATATCATGTAACTTGGACTGCCTATTATTTACATACCTGTTAGGACTGAAAGAACAACAACAATATATCATGTAACTTGGACTGCCTATTATTTACATACCTGTTAGGACTGAA
Source organism: Allodiplogaster pararmata (assembly GCA_964056735.1). Classification (NCBI taxonomy): domain Eukaryota; kingdom Metazoa; phylum Nematoda; class Chromadorea; order Rhabditida; family Diplogasteridae; genus Allodiplogaster; species Allodiplogaster pararmata. The sequence continues at coordinate 23,977,401 of OZ057406.1, read as the reverse complement.
AGAACAACAACAATATATCATGTAACTTGGACTGCCTATTATTTACATACCTGTTAGGACTGAAAGAACAACAACAATATATCATGTAACTTGGACTGCCTATTATTTACATACCTGTTAGGACTGAAAGAACAACAACAATATATCATGTAACTTGGACTGCCTATTATTTACATACCTGTTAGGACTGAAAGAACAACAACAATATATCATGTAACTTGGACTGCCTATTATTTACATACCTGTTAGGACTGAAAGAACAACAACAATATATCATGTAACTTGGACTGCCTATTATTTACATACCTGTTAGGACTGAAAGAACAACAACAATATATCATGTAACTTGGACTGCCTATTATTTACATACCTGTTAGGACTGAAAGAACAACAACAATATATCATGTAACTTGGACTGCCTATTATTTACATACCTGTTAGGACTGAAAGAACAACAACAATATATCATGTAACTTGGACTGCCTATTATTTACATACCTGTTAGGACTGAAAGAACAACAACAATATATCATGTAACTTGGACTGCCTATTATTTACATACCTGTTAGGACTGAAAGAACAACAACAATATATCATGTAACTTGGACTGCCTATTATTTACATACCTGTTAGGACTGAAAGAACAACAACAATATATCATGTAACTTGGACTGCCTATTATTTACATACCTGTTAGGACTGAAAGAACAACAACAATATATCATGTAACTTGGACTGCCTATTATTTACATACCTGTTAGGACTGAAAGAACAACAACAATATATCATGTAACTTGGACTGCCTATTATTTACATACCTGTTAGGACTGAAAGAACAACAACAATATATCATGTAACTTGGACTGCCTATTATTTACATACCTGTTAGGACTGAAAGAACAACAACAATATATCATGTAACTTGGACTGCCTATTATTTACATACCTGTTAGGACTGAAAGAACAACAACAATATATCATGTAACTTGGACTGCCTATTATTTACATACCTGTTAGGACTGAAAGAACAACAACAATATATCATGTAACTTGGACTGCCTATTATTTACATACCTGTTAGGACTGAAAGAACAACAACAATATATCATGTAACTTGGACTGCCTATTATTTACATACCTGTTAGGACTGAAAGAACAACAACAATATATCATGTAACTTGGACTGCCTATTATTTACATACCTGTTAGGACTGAAAGAACAACAACAATATATCATGTAACTTGGACTGCCTATTATTTACATACCTGTTAGGACTGAAAGAACAACAACAATATATCATGTAACTTGGACTGCCTATTATTTACATACCTGTTAGGACTGAAAGAACAACAACAATATATCATGTAACTTGGACTGCCTATTATTTACATACCTGTTAGGACTGAAAGAACAACAACAATATATCATGTAACTTGGACTGCCTATTATTTACATACCTGTTAGGACTGAAAGAACAACAACAATATATCATGTAACTTGGACTGCCTATTATTTACATACCTGTTAGGACTGAAAGAACAACAACAATATATCATGTAACTTGGACTGCCTATTATTTACATACCTGTTAGGACTGAAAGAACAACAACAATATATCATGTAACTTGGACTGCCTATTATTTACATACCTGTTAGGACTGAAAGAACAACAACAATATATCATGTAACTTGGACTGCCTATTATTTACATACCTGTTAGGACTGAAAGAACAACAACAATATATCATGTAACTTGGACTGCCTATTATTTACATACCTGTTAGGACTGAAAGAACAACAACAATATATCATGTAACTTGGACTGCCTATTATTTACATACCTGTTAGGACTGAAAGAACAACAACAATATATCATGTAACTTGGACTGCCTATTATTTACATACCTGTTAGGACTGAAAGAACAACAACAATATATCATGTAACTTGGACTGCCTATTATTTACATACCTGTTAGGACTGAAAGAACAACAACAATATATCATGTAACTTGGACTGCCTATTATTTACATACCTGTTAGGACTGAAAGAACAACAACAATATATCATGTAACTTGGACTGCCTATTATTTACATACCTGTTAGGACTGAAAGAACAACAACAATATATCATGTAACTTGGACTGCCTATTATTTACATACCTGTTAGGACTGAAAGAACAACAACAATATATCATGTAACTTGGACTGCCTATTATTTACATACCTGTTAGGACTGAAAGAACAACAACAATATATCATGTAACTTGGACTGCCTATTATTTACATACCTGTTAGGACTGAAAGAACAACAACAATATATCATGTAACTTGGACTGCCTATTATTTACATACCTGTTAGGACTGAAAGAACAACAACAATATATCATGTAACTTGGACTGCCTATTATTTACATACCTGTTAGGACTGAAAGAACAACAACAATATATCATGTAACTTGGACTGCCTATTATTTACATACCTGTTAGGACTGAAAGAACAACAACAATATATCATGTAACTTGGACTGCCTATTATTTACATACCTGTTAGGACTGAAAGAACAACAACAATATATCATGTAACTTGGACTGCCTATTATTTACATACCTGTTAGGACTAATACAGCAAATAATATGTAATTCAATAGCTTCTTGTTCGGGGTGAATCAAAACAACCAAAGAGACGAAAAGATGTGGGTAATGATGAATTTATCACACAAACTTATAAGAACTGAAGAATCATAACCATTTTTTTTTCTTCGGGAGTGTGTATTAATACAGCTTTTGAGCTCATTTCGGGTATTCAGAATTGCTTTGTGTGCCTCGTTAACAAGTTTTTTGTTGTAAAAACTTCACTTGTTAACTGTATCAAAATACGGTAACTTATTCGACATATCTATCTCATTTGTAGTTCTACATATTTTTGCCCCAATTAAAAAAGAAAATCTAGGGAAAAAAGGATTTAGAACGGTTAGTTTTTTACGGCCAATGAAATTGAATAATGTTATCTTGAAAAAAGAAATTCTTATGGTCTTTTTCATATTTTTGTTGTATTCGAGTCTATGAAAAATAATAAAAAATAAAAAATAATAAACGTAATGAAATTTGAATTTTTTCGTCTGTTTGACAGTTTTTCTTCTCTGATACGAAATTCGTCATATTGACTTAATTAGAAAATATTAAATGGTAATTTGTTTTTGAAGTTTTTCGTTCTCTAAGTTAAGACTCATGACAGTTTTAATGGTCATATTTCTGAGTTTCAACTTCGCAGGTTTATTTTTTCGAACAGCAATTAATACTTAGTTCTTGACCTTTGTTGCAGATACTATTTTTGATGTCACAAGAATTTCTAGCTCGTCTCTTCTGTTACGAATTAATCACATGTAAAATCTTAACTTCAATTAGTAATTTCTCATGAAAGATTGTAAGCCGCAGTACATGTTTTATGCCAACCTTTGTTTTAAGAAAGAATGTCGTTCAAAATCTCAATGGTATGAAGAAGTTTTGATGTGCTTTATGAAGTTCATGCGAAGTTCGGGAGGAGTTCTTAAACTACATATATTCATCAAATTGAAAACCTGGAACTAAAGAGGCACTAAAATGAAATGAACAAAAGTTATGAAGCATTCGGTAAATTACTAGACCATCAGACTGACAGCTCTTTTTTTGGCGTTCATAGGCAAGAAAACAAACAAATGTAGGCTTTCTCCGTTTACAATTCTACACTCAACAAAACTTTGAAAACACGTCTCTAGCAAAATTGTGACCGTACCGCCCGATCTGTGATCTACAGGGTGGCCCACTCTGCAACTAATCTTTCATAGTTCATAATTAACTTCATAGTTAGTGCATGCTGAGCTCCAATTTTCACAGACATTCTTCCTACGTGGTTAGGATTCCATTTTATTTTTTACATGCTCAAAAGAATGGTGGCAGCAAATAGAACATTATCTTCCATTTTGGACCTGCACAAACGTGTTCGATCGAATACGCGCATCGCTAAGGATATCAACGTCTCTCGCAATCTCATCTGGAGAACAAACAAACTATTTGAACAGGTAGGTACACTTGCTGACTTGTCTCGAAGAGGTGGTCCTCGATTAGTAAGCTAACAACATTCTTTCTGACGGCCTCCTAACAAATTGAGGCCGTGAGAAAGCGAGTTGGTCGAAATGCTTGGCGAAAAATTGCCTCCGAGAGTAACTTATCACGCACTAATCTTCAATGAATCGTTGAAGAAGATTTGAGGCTGACCTTTTATGGTACTTAAAAAGCTCGAAAAGATTCCGTGCGGAAGGCTTGAAAGGTGCCGTGCTTCAATCCTCCGGAAGCGCGGCGATGGACAAGTGACAGTCTTCTAGGATTCAAAGTTGTTTGTTGTTAAAGAGGTCTAACACCCTAAAAATCTGCGAGTGCTAGCCCGAGATTCTCAGGCAGCTAATGAAGCAGTTAGAATCGTTCATAGAGCTTAACATCCTGCACCACTCATGGTTTAGGCCGGAGTGGCAGAACTCGTCTCGTTTCCTTCGAATTAGGCTCAAAATTGACCAGCAATACTACCGCCAGACAATTCTTCAGAAGTTACTGTTTGTTAGTCTGCTTCCCATTACTGTAACACACCTTGGGTCTTCCTGGAAGAATCTGCGCCTGCTCCCAACAGCTATCTGAACACAGGCATGGAGCAAAAATTATTCGCCCAACTTCATCTCCAGCACAGAATGACCTTCCTCATTGCCTGAACGTAATCCGCTCGAATATTACATGTCGTCCTACCTTGTAAGCAAAGTCAATGCACCTTCCCACTCGAATCTCGAGTCATTAAAAAATCCCCGAAGAAGGAATGGTCGGAGATCGACGGAAAGTACCTTTGTCCAGTGATCGAAGCGTTCCCCCAGCGACTACGGACTGTAGGTTGCTATAGGAGACCGAGCTGACTGAAGTTGTGATACAACGTTTTCAATGATGTGTGCTTAAAAGATTTGAAATTTGAACACTGTTACTCAATTATCAATTCACTGAGAGACACGTGTGCAAACGCGTTGCAGAATAGATGGGCTGTCTTGTAAATTATCGTGTCTTTAATTTCTACATTCTTTCTCGTTAAACATCAGGGAAACGTTAGTAACTTGTATATTGTGAAATAACAAGATTTATGTTGTTTCCTGTCTCTCACACTCATCGTCGAGTGACAACAAAAAATAGAAGCGTCTGATATTTTTCGAAGCAGCTTATTGTAGTATGTTTCTTCACTGAAAAACCGAAAAAAATAGGTAGAGGGGTAGAAGTTTGCAATAAATAACAGGCTACCATGTCCACCGCTAAAGAATAGGATTTGAAAGGATTTTGCCTTTTGTAGATCAGCTCAGGAGCTTTGTAGCTCAGGAACATGGTCGTATGGAAGAATTAGCAACGTTTTTAATGTTTGAAATTGAATTTTCTAATTAAATGAATTTTCTTAGCTGTTTTCAGGTATTTTTCAACGTTTTTTTTCGCTTAGGCTCAGGCAAAGCTTACGCTAACGAGGCCGTACGGCTTAGGAACGAGACCGCATGAAAAAAAAACTCTCATAATATAATTTTGTTGTCGATCAAATTGATTGAACCCGTCGTTAATAAACGAGAAAATGGTGTATTAGCTACAGTAGTACGCACCACCCCCCCCCTTCCAAGTTAAGTGCGGTATCCCCCTCCCAATTAAAGAGCCCTTGCCCCGCAAATAAAATTGTATCAGCTGAATTTAGTGAAACCCCGTCGTCTGAACTCAAAAAAACCTACTCAAGTATGTTTTTTTTCCAATATCACAACATCGCATTGTACTTCATCATGAACAGGGTTAAAATAAAGTATTCATTGAATCGCCATTTAATGCGCTATACTGCAGAACCCGACGAACCAATTTCCTTTTTTTTCGATAGTGATTACATAGATCTTGATAAAATTGTTTCATGAGGCAATATCCCTACTCTTTTGAAAAAGTTTCTAAGTAAAAGTTGTTTTCTTTAAAGATCTTAGAGAATCTTTAGTATTACTCCGTTCTCGAACACAACTTTTTGCTCCTAGCAAACTGTATACCCATACGGAATAGGTGAAAAACTGCATTTTGTTCGAAATTTGTGTGAAATGTCCAGTGCGAATGGTCGCGGCACACCCCGTCATACAATAAAGGAAGGAGGAATTAAGTTTGCACGCAATTTTTATTACTTCAAACGGTCCCGCCTTAAAGTAGCTAAAAAGGCGGCGGATTTGAAAATAATTTTAAAACAGGCTGCGCGTGCGCACGTGCGTGCGCGTGCGTGCAAACGCTCGTGCGCGCTCTTAAAAAAAATCGATAAGGGCCGTTTTTTCACTTTTTTGTTTGCGATTCGCAATGCATTGGGCATTGAGAGAGCAATGCATTGAGAGAGAAAGCATTGAGAGAGCAATGCATTGAGAGAGAAAGGGTGAGAATAAGAAAAGTGGATGAGAGAGAGTAACATTGGCACAGAGCGATGTAGAGAGAGGGAAAGAGAGAGGTAGAGAGACAGAGGAAAAGAGCGAGTTAGAGAGAGATGGGAAAGAGCGGATGCGTCTGCGTCTCGAGTGCGTCTCGCGTGCGTGCCTGCGCATCCTAATCAAAATTTTGCGGGCTGGCCTTGTCTATCGAAAGTGGTCGTCTGACGGGCGGTGTCGCGGGGCGAAATGTCATGGAACCATATAGAGCATATGAAACTGCTCTCTTCCTACTAGAAAAGTACTTTTTGAATTCAACGCTCCATGATTATTCCATGTTTTATGTAAATTTTTCATTCCTTATCACTATCGAGCCGTCGTCGATAGTGTAGTCTATCTAGATTCCTCCGTTTCATTTTACAATCTTCTCACGGTGAGAAGCAGTCGCCTCATCTGTTCCTCTGCCAACTTGCAATGGTTAGTAGTGACGCATTTATCATTAGACATAATCAGTATTTCAACTCATGGAAGAAAATGCGTTTCCTATCATGTTTTGAGGTGTCTTATTGTCCATTCGAACATAGTCTATAATAATCTTCCGACTTAACATCAAACTTTCCATCGTTTAAATTATTTACTTTTTTAAATTTTTAACGAGAATCGTCACTAGGGTTCAATGGATGAGATCAACGTGACGAAGTCGCTTCGGACTACCAAAAAAGGTGCATCGAAAACGCCGCGGCAAGATTGTCAAAAGAAGAACCAATGGGAAGCAGCCAAGGAATCTTCTCTTATGAGTCGAAACAAGCTGGACTAATTCGAGGAGCTTGTGGCTTTGTCTTTTCGATATGATTGAACAACTTTCTTGTTCTCATAGAAAATTTAAGCATAACTTGAGCATTGAAAATTTTCTTTCATTCCATTCGTAAGGAGTTTAGCGATGATTCGATGTAAAAGGGTGAGATGAAGGTAGTGCGTGAAGAGTCGAGAAAGAACACCATCTAACCATTCCTGGGTTGATCTGGAAGTTTCTGAGACATGGATCAGGTTCCTGCTCCCTTGTTTACGATGACGCTGTGGACCCGCGTATCCAGACACAAAAACGACCGCGAGCGCCTCCTCTTTGTGATGCGCAATGCAGAACGAATCGATCGAGTCTTTGGAGCAGATTGGCAGGATACCGAGAACATCGATGGAAGGGTATTTTACTTGAAATTTTTTTTACCTATACGCACTTGAAATCATGTTCGAACATGTTTTTTTTTCATAAAAAAAACCCCTTCAAAAACTTTTTAATCTAGAAAAAAATTTCTTAGTTGTGCTACAGACCAATTTTGAACTCGATAGTTTGATGAAATGAAAGAGGTAGAATAAGAAGTCGATTCTCGTAGACCGTTCCTCACATTGTGGGAATTTTGAAGTGAGAGACTAAACTTCTCTTTTTTCCAATCGATCTGCAGTCCATTACATTATTCAACAAAGCTTGTTTTGCTGGTCTTTTGTGTCTCAGCCTCAGCTCTAGCCTCGAAAACTAAAATTGTCTTGAGTCATCTTGAAGAGCTATTGAAACTGGAAAGTGTTATAAGTGGAGACAGTAATAACCTTTTTCTAACAGACTCAATTATTGAGCTCTCTGAATCGGAGACGATAAGTTCAGTAAAATAGAATTAAATCTTTTCCACAGAAACTTAATTCAAATCATTGATTTGAATGCAGTTCTCAGCAAAATATTAAATGTTGTGTCAATGGTGAGTCAAAGCGAAAGGTTTCGAACGAAAAAAGCTAAACGTAAACCGCTATTAAAAGCGTTTTCTTCTCAAAGTTTTCGTGTGGGAATTCAAAATCTGTTTGCTTCAAAGTTTCTTCCTACGGACCAAAACATTCCTTCGAATCTTCGCCCACTTTTCGAACACACTTCAATGGATCTCGATCCCCCAATAACTGCAATGGGTGGGTCTTGAATTCATTGAAAGGCTAAAAAGAGATTTGGAAAAATCATCTTATTCTCTCGTCAAAACGGACTATTTGACCAAATATGCTATATGAAAAAGGCAGAAATAGTTGTTTGTGATAATAAAAAAAGAAATTTCCAATTTCCTAAATTTTGTTCAAACTCGCTCAATCAGAGTTCCTGGTCGATAATCAAAGCTTATAATTTTTGTTTTCCTCTCATTCATGGAACTTCCTTATAACTGAGAAGAACTCTCTTTTCGACGAATACGCAGCAGCATCTGCCTATAATTATCCTTGCCGGCAGTCAATAACCCTTTCCAGGAAGTTGAGACCCCTCCTATTAGATATCTGCACTTCTTTACAGGTAAGTACACCTCCCAGATAGTGGCCCGAGCAATGCAGCAACGAGGCTGCCAAGAGCTCCGCATCATATCCTCGCCGGCTCTCCGTTGCGTCCAGACCGCAGCTGCTGTAGCCACCTACTACAAGCGAAGCTTTTCGGTTGCTTTCTTTTACAGATTGAGAGAAACACCCGCTAATAACTTCTTTCCGCGATAAGCTGGTTATATTTATTCCGTATTTAGTGTTGTGATCATGAGATGAGTTGGCGCGTGTTTTTTTCAAAACTATAAATCACTGAGTTCTAGGAGATAGAGGAAATGGAAGAGAATTTTTTGAAGTTTTTTTTTGAAGTTTTTTTTTTCATTTTGAAGTTTAATTTGAGTTTTATTTCTTGATGTCCAGAAACATTAAGCATCATTAATTCGAACAACTGCATCTGATGGAACGTTAAATTTAATGTTTGAAAAAGTCTTTTCCAGTGAAAGCTGAAGAGAGCGTTGATTCTATGACTTTAATTTATCTCAATGCGAATTGCCGTGAAATGCCAGCGAAATATGGATTTTTGTGACTTTTGAAAAGTTATTGCTACTTGTTGGAAAATAATTGCTTTGTTTAAAAACAAAATCAAAAACACCGTAATCCAATCGCATTGCAGAGCAATTCGTAGTGAGACAAATGAACGTTCGAATTAACCGCTTTCTTCGTCGCACACTAAAAAAGCTTATTTTTTATTTTAACGGTTCATTTGTCTAGTTCTTAAGAGTAGGGGAGAAAGCGTAGAAATTGAATTGGAGTGTCGATTATGGTTGGGCCATATCGGGTTCAAAGTGTTTGTAGACCAGAATATTTCATTTTGAGCGATGGTAATGGAAAGCTAAAAATTAGTCTACCATTAAGGTATTTTATATTACGATTTTGGGCTTGATGTCATAAAAAGTTTCTGATTTTGTAAAAAGTAACAGTTTTGAGAAATGGACAAACATGTTCCCAACCCATCGCTGTAAAACTTGCTTTTGGTATGGAACAAAGTACACGCTATAGAAATTCCAATTGTCAAGCAACTAGCGAACAACAAAAAGAATCTCTGAACGGCTCAGATTGAACCAGGCCTGACTGAACCATTGGTGTGGTTCTTGAACGGAATGCTCCAACCATTCCATCCCTCCTTCGTCACACCACAAACTCTTTCCGACCTGGGTTTGCCCGTCGACCTAAACTACGTCCCTGTATTTGACCCAGCCTCCTTGACAAGAAAAAACTGAAGGAAACTGAAAATGAAGCGCTTCTCAGAATCAAGCAGACGCTCCAGTGAGTCGATTTTTTTCAAACAGCATCTATATTTATTCAATACCTATTAAATTTTGTTTAGTTAAATAATAAACCAATTTTTAATGAGTTGAATCTCAAGTATTCAGTATTATTCATGTGTTTTCTTAGCTTTATGTCTTCTACAGGACAACGCAATAAGACTGCAATGCATTCAGCATCCTTTACTTGAGGTCCTGTTACTAACACAGGACCTAAATTTTATATGTATTCAGAGAAGAATTTGTTGTAATCCTCAGCCACCTAGACTGAGGGTGAAGAGAAAATAATTTATTGTCACTCGATAATCTGGATAATTATATAACAGAAAACTTTCTATCGAACACATCGGTCCTCTTCTCATCGTGGGACATGCGTGCACACAAGAAGTAGCAGTCTGTATGTGTGAGTAACTTTTTTATGCGTACATTAGAGAAACATGAACAAACCCTGACTTAGAAGTTTACAGTGCAATCTTTCGCTGTTAGATTTTTTTATTCACAAAATGTCTTGCATGGGAAGAAGGAAAAGGTGAAAACTTTTGTTAACGCGTAAAGTAAGCAACATGTAGTCTTCAAGCTACAGCTCCTTGATTTGAAATTAGGAAAAAAAATTTAACAGCCGTACAACTGCTTTTATAACTTTCAAGACGTGCATGGTTTTTCTTCAAGGGTTATTTCCAGAACAGAAGTACTCACAAAACTTGATTTTGAGGTATTCCTATGGAAGATGAGGAAACTCTCTATGAAGATCTCAATAATTCAGAGGAATATACAACGGAAAAAGAGAAGAGCTATGAAGTAGACTTCCATCATCTCGGACTAAAGTCATTTGGGAACTAGTATTTTTCTTTACTTTGAATGAAATCGTGGAAGATGAAAACTGTAAGTTTCTTTGACTACGAAAACACAAATCAATATTAGGCAAAAAATTTAGAAATAGTTACACCTGCTGTATTCATTGCAGGTACCCGTATGGTAGCGTCGTATCCCTTGTAAGAGCCGGAAAGAAAGATCCCTTCCGATTCCATCTCCTTAAGGACCTAATTCCTCCTTTGACATATGGTTCCAATTTCAGCAGTCAACCAGTTTATGATTAGCTGTTCTCTTGTCAGCTCCCGATTTGCATGCGAAATTTATATAGTAAAGTTAAAATTACAAAAACCATATTATCGATGTCACGGAGCATGTAGCGCTATTGAAAGAGGAGATTCACCTTATGGTTCACCGGTCCTTGATGTATAGTTGAAATTTATCTATGAGTAAGAAAAATAGTTGTAACGAACAAAAACTAGTTGTAACATAACAGCTGTAAATGACGTAATTATACTATTCGAAAATGTTCCAAATGTTCTCCGTTCTGTGATGGTATTACAGTGAAACAAAAAAAAAAATCAAAGGTTTTTATCCTCTTTCCATCACATCCTCTTCAATCACAAACAAGACGATAATCATTCCGACTTCACTCTTGCAAATCAACTTGACTATTTCAAATCTGAGATTGAGAAATAGGGAGTGGGGGTAACAAACAAAGGATTCTTGCACACTCGGTAACTCCTTTCCTTCAAACAGGACATAATTCATTTCCTTCTTTTATCAAGACACTTCATTACTCAGAAGCGCAACTGTAACGAGACAGCTGCTCGAATTCAATTTTATCGTTGTATTTTTGAGTTTTCGATATCCTCCCCCCCCCTAATGCTTGCCAATCTCGAAATTTTTTAGATTTTCTCTCTTAAACTCGATTCAATCAAGCTACGAAACCGAAAACGCAATTCATCATTATGTTAATAGTTACTTGACATGAACTGTAGCCGTAAATTTAAGTAAGTCTATCATTGTTTGGACAGCGAGAAGGACGATGACATTTTTCATCATCGGCGGAATGAAGAATTATTAATCAGGTATGCGATCTGAAGATTTTTTCTCATAAATAGTTGAAAATTTGTTCTTGAATGGGGTAGGTTAGGGATAGGGTAAGGGGTGGGGTAGGGTAAGGGGTAAGGAGGGTAGGGGAGGGGGTTGAATAGGGGGTAGGGTCAGGGGGGTAGGGCAAGGGGGTAAGAGGTAGGGTAAGGGGTAAGGTGAGAGGTAGGTTGAAGGGTACGGTAAGAGGTAGGGTCACGGGGATGGGGTAAGGTAAGAGGTAGGGTAAAGGGGTGGGGTAAGGTAAGAGGTAGGGTCACGGGGATGGGGTAAGGGGGATAGGGTAAGGTAAGAGGTAGGGTAAAGGGGTGGGGTAAGGTAAGAGGTAGGGTAAAGGGGGTGGGGTAAGGTAAGAGGTAGGGTAAAGGGGTGGGGTATGGAGGTGGGGTAAGGGGTTTAGGGTAAGGGGGTAGGTTAGAGGGTAGGTTAGAAGGTTAGGTAAGAGGGGTAGGTTAGAAGGGTAGGTAAGAGGGGTAGGTTAGAAGGGTAGGTAAGAGGGGTAGGTTAGAGGAGTAGGTAAGAGGTGTAGGTTATAGGGTAGGTTTCCATTCTAACGTTAGAGTGCATGTGTTCTTTCTTTTTACCGTAGTCCATGTTTTCGTGGTGAGACATTGGAGCGGTCAAAAAAATCACTTAGCAGAAAATCAGTTAGCAGAAAAAAAATCACTTAGCAAAGTGAAAAGTGATATTCTAACTCTCCATTACTCCCTGATGGGCATACCCTGCGTCTTGTCTAGCAGACATTAGAATACTAGACGAACAATTGGCTCTAAACGCTACGGTTTCGAAAACTTTCTTCATAGGTGATCATTTTGAGCATCAGGGACTCCGGTTTTTGAAAAAAAACTATTTTCACAATAAAAACGCCAAGGCTTGGTAAAAGTTTTCGCTAACGAGGCCGTACGGCTTAGGCTAACGAGACAGTATCAAAAAAAAATTTTTTTTTTTAAACATAGTGCCAATGTCTGCAAGACAAGACGCAGGGTATGCCCACAAGGAAAAGAGCCCAACGTTTATATAATGAAAGATCAGTCATTTCTAGATTGAAACACGAACCTAGAAAAAATCGCAAGCATGAAAGTTAAAAAAACAAGATGGTCAATGCACGACAACAAAGTTTGCGACAGATAGGCAGTGTACAAATACAAAGAAAACATTAAAAGTGTGTGGTCACAGCGACACGAGAATAAATGACTAGTTGTATGTGGCTCTTCTAAACGTTTTGGGCAGAGAGGGGATTGGACAGTGGGTGGTCAACCCGGCTTAAACTCAAATCAACGAGTTCACTAGTTCTCACAAACTTGAAGGGCAGTGAAAAACAGATAGAGAAGGAAAACCTTGTTTGCTTCATGCTGTTTTTGTGCTGCAGCTGCATGAAAAAAATCATAGCTCAACAGCGATTGTCAAAAGTTTTTGAGAACGACCGCTCGGCCGAGCAGGGAGGGGTTGAATAATGAGAAGAAAGCAAGAGCTTGAGGGCAGTTAAATGGGGATTCATTATTCCAAGCCCCCCGCTCGGATGACCGGTCATTTATAATTTTTATTTGACAAATGGTTGTTGTTGTTGCCCGCAAGCAGCCCGCATCGAAGACTTTTGGTTATGAACACTCTCTTTAATGAGAGAGGTTCTCGTGTTCTTAGAACGAGATGCGTCCGGAGAAGGGTTTTGATGTCCTTTGCACTCCTGAGATTGTTATACTGCACCTTGTGAAGGCGGACATCGTTGTAGCAACCTGTTCATGCTATAGAAACTTGATACATAGAGGTTCAGTGCAGTTGAGAACATCTGTGATCAAGACCATATTTATCATTCCACGATACATACATATAATATTCAATAGTCTACTGCTGAAAACTTTCTTTTGTTTTGTTTCTTATTCCAAATATTCCTTCTTTCTTCAAATTGGTAAGTTTCCAATTTCCTTTCAAGTTTCTTGCAAATTTACACTTTTTCCTCAAAATATTACTTATTTAGTTTTTTATACTTTCATTTTCAGAACCTTAAGTCATCATAATTCCTGCATGTATATCTTCACAATAATCTTTAAGAAACCTTCCGCACCCGAAACCGATATGAAACTGAAATTGGGTCAATTACAAGTGAAGACCGACTCTTTTTGAAGAGGCATTACCAAAGGTTTCTAAAAGAATGCCTCAGCCAGGTTCCATTAGATTCTCAGACAGTTAATATAGAGAGGAGTGATTGTGCACGGATTAGTGGGTAGTCAAGAGTGGAATTGAAGACGAAAGTAAACGATAGAGATGAACCATATGAGTTATACGGGCATAAGATAGTTTGGGCATTCAGTCAAATATGGCATTCCCGCTTAACTATCTAAACATTGCATGTTTTTTTACAGTCGCTTTTCTTCCAATCAATTGACCTTTTCTAGTGTAAGGAACTGAAAACTATTCGACTCTGGGTAATTTTTTCTTTTTTACTAGTTCTCCATTCTAATTCTAATTCTTTTTGAGAAGTATTTTTGTTTTTAAACATTCCTATGATTGTTTCTTCCAGGGAATTATTTCTGAAAAGTGACTGTAATGAGAATCTTCAATCGACTTCTTGATGAGTTTTTGTTTATATTAGTCTCTGTCAATATCCAAAAAAAACTGACCCAAATTCTCGGTACTCATCAAAAACTGAACCTTATATCTCCAAGCATCTCATCTATGTTTCTCTCTCATTCTTTCTCTCTCTCTTTCTTTCTCTTAGTTTCTCTTTTTTCATTGATATCCATCTCTTTCTCTCTTGTTTGTCTCATGCTCATGCTGAATCTCTCTCTCTCTCTCTCTCCTTTTCTCTTTTTTATTTCTTCTTTGGTTTTCTCACAAGAATTCTCTATTTTCTCTTCGTTGTAGTGAGTTATTCGAACGATATGGTAAGTTACATAAAAAAGGTGTGTTTTCTTCTTCGTAGAAAACTCATTATTAGTTCTTATATCATAAATCTTCACCGGTTTTTTTTATGGTAACAGGATTCTCAGTAAACGGGATCGTATATCCTCTTCAAAGATAATTTGTAGTTAATGATGTCAATGGCTGATACAGAAACATCTCAGATCCCTCTGACGATTCGTCGGCCGAGGCATTCCCATTTGATTTTAACCGCTTTCAGAACAGAGAGAGAAAGAGAAAGATAGGGAGATATTGAAAGACGCGAGCAACCAAGGGAGGAGTCACTCAGCATCATGTACATATATAAGGAAATAGAAGGAGCATTCGAATCAGTTTTCTGTCTTGTAAGGCCCCTTCTTTTATGGTAAGATCTGGAGACTCTGACAAATTGTGTTATTTTTCTATCACTTTTCTCCAAGTCAGTTCACCTTTTCTCGAAGACTTGATTAATGACTCTATTCTCATTGATTTTTCGATTTCTAAATTTTTCTTCTTCCTTATTTTTTCCATTCATGATTACTTCTTTGAGTGACTTATTCGGATTTCTTCACTCATTCCTATGATTTTTTTCTCTCAATAGATTCATTTCCACTACCTAATAAGTATGTTTTTTTCAACTTTATTCGAGGTCCTGATGTCGTTTCCTCTTGTCTATATCAATGCCTGAAGGCTCTTACTCAGATTGTTGGTCTTTTAAGAAAAAAAGATTCTTAGAAACTGAAAAAACTGAAACGTGAAGCTAGGAATCAAATAAACGGAGAGTAATGACGAGAAATTTTCTTCCATCTTTTTCTACATATACTACTTTAACTGAAAATCATGTACTTGTGCTCTTGTTTCACGATCTGATGTAACTCATTTGTTTACTACCCTTTCTCATTATACACAAATTCTCATTTTTAAGTGAAATATTTGCAATTTATATATTGAATTTTGACGCTTTAATTCGTTCATTTTGTTTTTTTTTCTCTCCTTTTCTTCATTTATTTAATTACTTTATGTTTAGGTTAATGTTTCTTATTCCGAGTCTTTCGGTTTCATCTTTCTCACATTATATTTCTCTTTTTCTCTTACTCTTTCTAATTCTACCTTCCTCTCTCTCTTTAAAAAAAATTATCTCTCCAGCACTCTCTCTCGTTTTTTGATCGTTCCTTCTTGTTCAGTTTTTCTACGGCGTCTCTCTCTCTCTCTCTCTCTCACTCTTTCTTTATCTCTCTTTCTTTCTCTTTCTCTTTATCTCTCTCTCTTTCTCTAAATTTCTGTTTTAGTTGATCACCTGAACAGTAGGGGCAGGTTTTTTAAGGAGGAGGTAACTACAAGCCCTCTAGCAATGCCACAGCCGAGGCATATCCATCTGGATTGATAAGAAGGGTCAATGACGCGAGAAAACGTGAGAAAAGTCGTTCAGAGGAACATCTTTTGCAAATCAGTAAGAGACAACCTAATCAGTTTTCCCCCTAGTGAGGCCTTTTGGGGTAGTCTGAACACTAAACCAATTTTTTTGCATTTCTTATGCTATCTCACCTCCAACTTTGTTGAACATGCGTTTTATCGCGCTATGATTTTATAGTATAAGTTCAACTTTGTCTTCTACCTGTTCATCTTAAAAAAGAAGATTTTTTTTCGCATTCTGTTTGCTTACGGCAGAATCTGATTTTAATGTATTTTAATGTTTCTAAGCTCTTTCATCGACTTGTTAAAACACACCTGTCGATGATCTTATTTAGCTATTCATCGCATGCTTTTTTGCTGTCATTCTTCTGTGTCAAAACATCAAGTTTATGTACTATTTTTTAAAAACTTTTCTTCTCATTCTTGATGAGTGGAAATTTACGTGATGGATTTGTTATAATAAAAGACTTCTTTCTCGAATATAAAGCGATTGATGAAAAATTTAGTTTCAACACACTCCATGGCTGAAAAGATTGAGACTACGATGAAGTTAAGGATCAAGGAAATCGTTGTACTGCCCCCGAACTACCTTTTAAAGGTTAGCAAAAACTTCTATAAATTTCAAATGGCACAGATGGTTTTGACTAATTTCTCTGACTTTTTATTGTATAATTTAACTAACATTAATAAGAAAGTTTAATTCGTTTCAAATCATGAAAAAGATTAGGGTTGCTGACTTTCTAGTATTCCATTTTTTTCAGAAACCAGACAGTTTTTTTTTATTGTTCAGATGACAGTGGGTAGAATTATGCTGGGCTTTGGACGCGACAATGCCAGCGCGTTCCTCTGGAAGGCCACTACAAGCAGTGCGCCAACTGTCATCGTACGCTTGGAAACATACCTTTTGAATGATTTGGAGTTAAGGAAAGCAGGCCATTCGTAAGTTTTCGCGTTTTGTAATTTTTTTCCTGTGACTCTTCCCAATATTTGCTGGTGACTGGATTTTTCCATTAAAATTTTTCTCGAATTTCAGACTCCTGGTAGTTCTTTTACCAAGTATGTTGTACCATTTGCTGGGAGAGTCAGTTCAATGTCCTCTCATTTGGTAAGAGTGTCAGTTCTCCGACGCTACCTTCACAAGCCTTCTTAGTAAGAAGCAGCGCACCTCGCAAGAGTTTAGTGCACAAGAGAGATGCGACGATTCGTTTTGTCTCCATTCCTTTGTCTCCATTCCAAAGGTCACTTAAAATTTCTCAAAAAAATCACTCCTCGACAATTTATTTTAAAAATTGCGCTTCGTGGTGGTTGCCCAGTTCTAAAAGATTACCAGTCGTTTTGGGGGAAGAGGTTCTTTTAAAGTTTGGGTTCTGAATTTAAATACAATTTTAAATGTATAGAAAAAAACTTCATGGAAGCGTTTTGAACATGCAAAACATCAAAGTTGAGAATTGGACAATTACGAAGATCATTCAATCGAACGATTCTCACGCCATCTCATCTCTTAACAGAATGTCGAACTTCAGGCGTATTTCCATCTCAAGGGAGGAGTGCTGGTCGCGATAGATTTAAACGAGATGACTTCCCGACAGGTACTACTCTTTCTCTCTCTCTCTCTTTATCTCTCTCTCTCTCTCTACTTTTTTCTCTCTCTTTCTCTCTCTCTTTCTCCCTCTTTCTCTCTCTCTCTCTCTTTCTCTCTCTTTGTCTCTTTTTCTCTCTTTTTTCTCCCTCGTTTTCTCTCTCTCTCTTTCTCTTTCTCTTTTTCTCTCTGTCTCTCTGTCACACTCTCTTACTTTCTCACTCCATCCTCTCTCTCCCTCTAATTCTGTTTTTAGATCTTTCATTCTCTCACTCTGTCTCCTCTCTATCTCTCTCTCTTTCTCTTTCTTCCTTTCTCTCTCTCTTACTTTCTATTTCTGACTCAATCTTTCTCTAACTCTGTTTTTATATTTATATATCATCCTCTCACTCTGTCTCCTCTTCGTCTCTCTCTTTCTTTCTTTCTCTTTCTCTCTCCCTCTCTCCATCTCACTCTTCGTCTTTATCTCTCTCTCTCGTTTCCTCTCTCTCTATCTATTTTTTCTGTCTCTCCCTCTCTTTCTCTGTCTCTCTTTCTCTTTTTCTCTCTGTCTCTCTGTCACACTCTCTTACTTTCTCACTCCATCCTCTCTCTCCCTCTAATTCTGTTTTTAGATCTTTCATTCTCTCACTCTGTCTCCTCTCTATCTCTCTCTCTTTCTCTTTCTTCCTTTCTCTCTCTTACTTTCTATTTCTGACTCAATCCTTTATCTTTCTCTAACTCTGTTTTTATATTTATATATCATCCTCTCACTCTGTCTCCTCTTCGTCTCTCTCTTTCTTTCTTTCTCTTTCTCTCTCTCTCTCTCCATCTCACTCTTCGTATTTATCTCTCTCTCTCTCTCGTTTCTTCTCTCTCTATCTATTTTTTCTGTCTCTCCCTCTCTTTCTCTCGGTCTCTCTCTTTTCTTTTTCTCTGTCTCTCACTTCCCTTCTTTCACTCTCTCTCTCTCTCTCTCTCTCTCTCTCTTTCTCTCTCTCTCTCTCTTTCTCTCTTAATTTCTATCCCTAACTTTCTCAAACCACCTATCCACTCTTTTCCTTTTCATCTCTCTTACTTTCAATTTGTCTCTTCTATTTATCTCTCTTGTCTCTTATTTCTCTATTCTTGTTGTTAATCTCTTCCTATATATTTTTTCTCTCACCTTACTCACCCAATTTCTTATTCCTTATTTCATCCCCCCATTTTGATATCTCGGTCTACTTTTTCTCAATATTTTTCTCAAGCATTCTTACACTCACTGCCGCCCATCTAGCTTGTTCGTACAACCGCCAATTTTTCAGATAGGAAAGCTCCCTCAAGACTTCCTACGGGAGGAGATACCGGGAAATACCAGCGTTGGTTTTGAGCCGGTTTTTTATGCTCGGCCGCATTGCTATTGCGGCCGATCTACAATCATCGACGAAAGCAAATCAACCATCACTTTCTCCCAAGAAGACTTCCTCAACAACCGTAAGCTGTGCTACACCTTCTGGTATGGCTTGCCCTCTCTGATGACTCTCTCTTATTATAGTCTTCCCGATCAAGAAAACCGTGAATGCTTAAAGACTGTTCTTTGCAATTTTACTTAGTGTGCCCCTGGAATTCTGATAGCATTCAAATCTCTTTTTTTCTTCAGTTTTACTGACTCAGTAGATATGACTTCCATTAGACTCTCACTTAACGCATTTTTAAGGTTCTTCAGCGTATTGCCAATAACTGTGATTTTATGTTTTTATTTTCAACCAAGAAATTTAATCTGCAAGAAGTTTTATAATAGGTTCCTCAGTTCTCTTTCACCGATTGCTCTGTTTTTTCCTTGCTCGTGATAACTTGCTATGTTTTACTATTTTCGTATGACCGTTTGAGTTCAAAAAACCTTGTTAACTTGTGAATTCTTAGCATCTTTGTACTGAATCATAGGCAAAATTGAGAAAAAATTTTGGACATTCAGTTGAGTTTGAAGAAATCACTAACGAACTTTTCTCATCTAGAATTTATTTTTTCAGCTAGCATTTTTAGTGACCACACAAAAAGAATAGCTTGTTCTCCAGTCAATTAATAGTTGTGAGATATGACCTGCTTTTTTCAACGACTGAAATAGTCTCGATTCAATTAATTATATCCGCGGCTCTTCTAACTTTTTACGAATACATTCGCAAATTTTTCTATCGACTATCACTTTGATGATATAACATATGCATTTCAAACTCAATGTTACGTTTGTACCTTATTGCTTTCTAATAAACACCTACCTCGCAGTGTGAGTGTTCCTTTCTTGGTTTTTTTTAGAACATCCAAAGACACGCCGCGCGTTCCATACTTCCGAAATCAGTACACGCCGCGCGTTCCATACTTCCGAAATCAGCATCTGGGTAAAACTGGGGCGGGCTATTTCGCACCCTTGAGATATATCTTACGGAAAGAGGCTAAGTAAGAGGGAGAGAGAACAGAAACAGAAGAGATGAAGAAGAAAAACAGCAGAAAAAAAGAAAAGAGAGAGAGAGATGAAGAGGAGACAGAGTGAGAGTATGAAAAAACATAATTAGAGAAAGAGAGAGGGTGTTCTTCGCAATTTTACTTAGTATATTCCAGGAATTCTGAAGATACTCAAATCACTTTTTTTCTTTAGCCTTATTGACGCAAAAGAAAAAAATGACTTTCTTTAGACTGCCAGTGAACGCTCTTTCAAGGTTCTTCACCTTTTTCCGCTAACTGTGAATTGATTTTTTTTTATTACACCGAGACAATCGGCAGAAGATATAAAATGGGTTGATGTTCTCTTTTACCGCATGTTCTGCTTTTTTTCTCGCTTGTGATAACTCACTGCATATGTTTCAGTATTTTCTTATGACCGTTTGAGTTGGAAGGAACCTTTTTAGCTTGAGAATTCGAGGCTGTTCTCAAGAATTCGAGGCTGTTCTCAATTCTCAAAAGCATCTTTGTTCTCGACAAGACAACAAATCGAAAGAAATTCTGGAAAATGTACTTTTAAAAAATTTTTCCAGTCAGCATTTACTAGTGACCACACCGAAGTATTAACTTTTTCTTCAATCCAGTAATTTGTTTACACCTGTGGGATATGATCTGCTTTTTTCAACATGTGAAACAGTTTCGTTCCAACTGTTTTCTTGATTAGCGTAGACGAATACATTTGCACTATATTGTCAATTATCACTTTCATGTAGTAACCTTTGCCCTTAAAACAAGTTTTACATGTGTATCCCAGATCTTCCTAATAAACATCCTTACTACATCACAGTGCGACTGTTTCTCGCATTCGGACGCTTTAATACATTCTTTCATGACTCTTATTCAGAACATCCACAGAACACGCCACGTTCCATACTTCTGGAATCATTCCAGGCGGATAAAAAAAGGAATATGTTGCACCCTTGACATATATCTCACAGAACTTCTAGTGTTAACAGAATTGCTAAATTAATGTCAGTCCAATAAACTTGAGCTGATCAACTTCTGACACAAAAACATGACGTCCGAGATTAAGAAAGAGCAGCAAGTTTCAATTTTTTGAAGACATAGGGGTTGTATAAGTCAAAGAGGTAGGAATTTTTTAAAAAAAACTAGGTACATAGTTTAAGAACAGCCGCTCATTTTGAAGATTGAAATGGGGAAAAAAGATAAAAATTGAGCACAGTCGATCAAAGACAAATTCGAACAAAAATGACTCGAATACAAGGGTAGACTTTTTGCATGCTAGAGGACTTACAGTTCTGTTCATAGTTACACAAACAATTGTGTTTTTAATCACATCTCTGTTCAGAAAAAAGGACCCAGTTGACTTTACCAACGATTTTTGAATAACTAAAAAACAATGATGAACCTTGTTTTGCAAATTGAAACAATCAAACAACTTTTGAAATTCAAAGATTTGCAAAAGTATTCCCACAAAACGAAAAACCCGATCAATGAATATGACGGAAGTAATAATAAAAACATTTTCATTATATATTCAATACTATTTATTAAAATCTTGGCACTTTCGCACTTTAGGGGAACCCCCCTACCAGAGGTTGTACGGGTCATGCGTCTGACTTATTTACATTTACAAAAGTTAATTTTACATAAATTTTTACATTAAAAAAACCCTTAGGCTTAGGAAAAGTTTACGCTGACGAGGCCGTACGGCTTAGACTAACGAGACCGTATCAAAAAAATGCCACTCTCATCTTACCCAGAGCCTAACCTCTGGTAGGGGTGGTATCCCTAAAGTGCGAAAGTGCCAAAATCTTTTTACACATTTCTATAATTGTTTCTTACAAAGATATAACTCTCTCGATGTTCTAATGAGTACATGATTTTCATTCAGTTTCTTGAATGATGCCTGAAGATTCTTACTCAAATTGTTGGTAATAGAAGGAAATCGGACCATAGATCTCAGTTACTTTTTCAGACTGATATCTGGAGTAGAAAACGGATGACAAGGTTGCCTTAAAGTTTTTTTTCAAGTTGTTACTATCATATTTTTTTCAAAAATTCATACTTGTGCTCTTCTTCGCGGAATTAATATATGTAGGTATTGGTTATTGGTTTCTCATTGGTTAGGTATTGGTTTCTCCCGTTTTCTCTCTCCATCTTTTCGCAAAATTAATTGTGTTTTTTTGACGTTTTCCTACCTTTTGCCACATTTAGATTGTATTTTTTTGCTAAATTTCACCAAATTGCATCATCTCCTATTTTTCAAAGTAGAGTATTTTCTCTTCAGAATAGTCTTCAATATTCCAAGCATCCTCTTTTTTTCGTGGCTGAGAGCGGTCGACTCACTTCTCACGCTTCATTTCTAATGCTAAGAATGGATGGATTTCTGTATCTAGCGGGATTTGGACGACTTTAGGCAAAGTTTAGATAGTTAAGCGGGAATGCCTTATTTGAATAAATGCCCAAATCGGTTTTATACGGTCTTATGACCGTATAACTCATATGGTTCTTCTCTATCGTTAACTTTTGTCTTCAATCCAACTCTTGATTGTCCACGGAATAGTGTGTTAGTCTTCTGGAAGGTCTTCACCTTTTTTCCTCAGAATATTGCTTAGATAGTTTTGTTACACTTTCATTTTTAGAACCTTAAGTCATCATAATTCATGTATGTATCTCTTCATAATAATCTGCAAATATTTCACTTAGAAATAAGAATTTGTGTATAATGAGAAAGGATAGTAAACAAGTGAGTTACATCAGATCGTGAAACAAGAGCACAAGTACATGATTTTCAGTTAAAATAGTATATGTAGAAAAATATGGAAGAAAATTTGAAAACTTCTCGTCATTACTCTCCGTTTATTTGATTCCTAGCTTCACGTTTCAGTTTTTTTAGTTTCTAAGAATCTTTTTTCTTCAAAGATCAACAATCTGAGTAAGAGCCTTCATGCATGGATATAGACAAGAGGAAACGACATCAGGACCTCGAATAAAGTTGAAAAAAATACTTATTAGGTAGTGGAAATGAATCTATTCAGAGAAAAAAATCATAGGAATGAGTGAAGCATAAAAAATCATAGGAAAGTATATATGCCTGTGAATGTGATTGTGCCAGTTAGTCTTGTTTCTGATACTTAATTAAGACTTGTTATTTTTCATCATTATCACAGCCCCCCTTTTTTCCCCTTTACACACCGCCAGAGAGAAAACATAAAGCGAACCACGATGAATGTGGTTCGCTTTATGTGTAATGTAGTCCATGCATACCTCTGTTTATATGTAATTTGCTTTTGTCTTAAATACCTACATGCTTGGAATAAAGAATGAATGAATGAATGAATATATATATATATATAATATTATATTATATTGATATATTCTATGTTATTTTTAGGCTTATTCAGGGTGTTGAAAGCAGGAATAAATGATTGTTGAAATCGTTTCTCGTACAACTGTGACCTAATTTTCGATGAATGTGGTTCGCTCAATATTCAAAAAATACACATACCTTAATCATTTAAAGGGGGCTTTGTTCACAGATTTTTGTTTGCACAGTGTAAACGAATAAGTTGAGATCTTCAGTCAAGTTTCAAACTCAGTTCTAACTCTTCAGCCTTGAAGTCAAGAAACATTGAAAGCAGGTTTCCGATTTATCCACGCATACTATGATTTTTGATTTGAAATTAAGTTTCGTTGATGTTGGTTGTGGCCATAAATGCGATAATTTGAATTTTTGTCCGTGAAACAACCTCAATGTTTCCGAATTAAGCTGAAGGGTGGGAACTAATGACCGATTAAAAAAGAAGAGCGATAAAAAAGAGAAACGTCGCAGAAAAATGTAGAATACAACTGTACTTAAATCTTCCCACAACTATACTCGTTGAGGTGAGTGAGTTTTTACTTTTATTGAAAAATGGGTATCGCGACAGTTTGTTACAAGACACTTTGTTACACGACAGTTTGTTACACGCCCTTCACAGATTTTTTCGCTTAGAATTATTTAAAATGTATGACGAGGCCGTACGGCTTAGGAAGAGACCGCATGAAAAAATTTCTCCCTTTCTTGACTTTTTGTCGATTCATACAGTATTTAAAACACACTAAAAACAAAAGCCAATGTAACAAATTGTCGTGTGACAAACTGTCGTGTAACAAAGTGTCATAGATCCGAAAAATGACTAGCTATTTGATTCGAAAACAAATTTATAATGGAAAAGTTATGAAGTGATTGTTGGAGGAACTCAAGGGGTAGAAGGGTAGGTTAGAGTGGTATGGTAAGGGGTAGGGTAAGACGTAGGTAAAGGAGTAGGGTAAGGGTGGAGTAAGGGGTAGGTTGAAGAGGTAGGGTAAGGGTAGGTTAGATGGGTAGGTAAGGGTTAGGTTAGAGGGTAGGGTAAAGGGTAGGTAAAGGGGTACGGTAAGGGGTAGGGTGAGTGGTAGGTTAGAGGAGTATGGTAAGGGGTAGGGTGAGGGGTAGGGTAAGGGTAGGTTAGAGGGGTAGCATAAGTGGTAGGGTAAGGGTAGGTTAGAGGGGTATGGTAAAGGGTGAGGGGTTGAGTAAGGGCAGGTTAGAGGGGTATGGTAAGGGGTAGGGTAAGGGTAGGTTAGAGAGGTATGTTAAGGGGTAGGGTGAGGGGTAGGGTAAGGGTAGGTTAGAGGGGTAGCATAAGTGGTAGGGTAAGGGTAGGTTAGAGGGGTATGGTAAAGGGTGAGGGGTAGGGTAAGGGTAAGTTAGAGGGGTATCGTAAGGGTAGGTTAGAGAAGAAGGGTAAGGGTAGGTTTGAGTGGTAGGGTTATGGTGGGTTAGAGGGGTAGCATAAGTGGTAGGATAAGGTTAGGTTAGAGGGGTATGGAAAGGGGTAGGGTGAGGGTAGGTTAGAGGGGTAGGTCTAAGGGGTAGGTTAGAGGGGTAGTGTGGGGGTAGGTTAGAGGACTAGGGTAAGGGTAGGTTGAAATGGTAGGGTAAGGTTAGGTTAGAGGGGTAGGTAAGTGTAGGTTAGAGGGGTAGGGTAAGGATAGGTTAGAAGGGTAGGGTAAAGGTAGGTTAGAGAAGTAGGGTAAGTATGGTAACTCGAAACGCACTGGCACAGTGGCCATTCGTGACTCTACAGCCTTAAGAGCCTGATCATCCAGTCCGGAATCGAGCACGACCTCAGGTGGCGGATAGAGGGACGCCTCCCTACGAAGAATTCGTTCTGGGAGGTAGCGGGAGAAATTCCGCCGCGGACCAAAACTGGGTAGTATAGCTCGTCAAAGGAGGGCGATGCCGGACCGGCCTGGGCATGCCACCGGACAAAACATCAGCCGATACTCCGCTATACTTTTCAATGGCGAGTCGAGGCGCCAGTCAAATAGCCTCTTGCCTACCTCCGGTCAACGACAGCCGAGACGTCTCTACTCCCACCAAAAACGATGCTAGGCCGGCTTGACCACCCACTCACAAGGCCTATAGCATGAACAGGTTGCTACAACGATGTCCGCCTTCACAAGGTGCAGCATGACAGTCTCAGGACTGCAAAGGACATCAAAACCCTTCTCCGGACGCATCTTGTCCGAAGAACACGAGAACTTCTCTCATTAAAGAGAGTGTTCATAACCAAGTCTTCGATGCGGGATGCTTGCTTGCAAAAACAACAGGGGTAGGGTAACGAGTAGGATGAGGGGTAGGGTAAGGGTAGGTTAGAGGGGTAGGGTAAGGGTAGCTTGAAGGGGAAGGGCAAGAGGTAGGTTAGACGGGTAGGGTAAGGGTAAGTTAGAGGGGTAGGGTAAGGGTGGGTTAGAGGGGTTTAAAAGAGGATACGATTAGAGGGGTAGGGGAAAAGGTAGGGTGAGGGATAGGTTAAGAGGAAGGTTAAGGGGAAGGTTGGAGAGGTAGGGTATTAGGTTAGATTATAAGGGTAGGGTAAGGGGTTAGAGAGGTAGGGTAAGGGGTATGTAGGTTAGAGGGTAATGGGTAGGGTAACAGTTAGGGTAAGGGGCAGGTAGAAGGGGTAAGATAATGGGTAGGGTGAGATTTATAAATAATATTATTCACGCATTTTTTCTCTCTGACATTGATGTAACATCTTCTTGATGTATGAATAAATAAATAAAATAAATTTAGGGTAAAGGGTAGTTTTGAGGGGCAGGGTATAAGGTGTAGGATAATGGGTAAAGTAAGGGGTAGGGTGACGAGGTGAGGTAAAAGGATGGGGTTAGGGAGTCGAGTATTAGGGTCTGGTAAGGTGGTAGTGTAAGGAAGCAGGGCAGGGGAATAGAGTAAGAAGCCTTGAATGCGGTTTGTCTGGCAACTGAAAATCTTGATTTTATTTCTGGTTGTTTCATAGAACACCTGTAGATAGACTTTAACGATTTCAGCCGGACAGCATTTACTCTCGCATCAACTGTAGCCTTGGAATCAAGATCTGAGATGATGTAGGATCCAAGGTAATTGAATTTTACCAAAGTTCGATACTCTTCTCTTATAGTTACTATTAACCAATTCTAATTACTCGATCTTCTGGAGGTTCGGTCGTACTCATTATAAAAAAATCATTTCATTTTTTTCTATCTGCCTTTCCAAGTACTCAGATTTGCCAAACAAAACTCACGGCGTCAGTTAACAGAAATTTCTGTCTACAGTCTTGTTATTATTTTTTAATCGTGACGATTATCTTCATGTAGAGCAGAGCGGGAAGTGCGGTGGGATGGGATAAACGTATAAACCTTGATGGGATAAAGGGTAAAATTTACTCTATTGGACGAGCACTAGATTCTGGGTCTGGCTGTTCTCGAGTCACAGGTTTGACACATTTCTACCGGCGAAACCCGTGTTGCTTCTTCGCCACCGCCACCGCTCTTTTCCTCATCAGCATGATTCAACGCATTCTTTGAACACCTTACCGACACAGGAACTTGTCGTCGATCGTTGACCACTCTTTGTAAACAGCTTGCCTAAGAAACTCAAAACTGTCGAGACTACTCTTGAAATTTTGAGCTCCTTTTTTCGAAGCGTTCCAAAAATTAACGAGCTTTTGACGCCTTTTATAAGGAAAAATCCTGTTATCTAACATTATCGTACGAATATTATTTGAACAATTAAATATTGTATTCTCTAATGAATAGAGCAAATTAACTCAGGATACTAACAAAGCAACTCATTTCTGAAACTAAGCTGCTAGGCAAAAGTTGTCTCAACAAAAATATCAAAAATCAATACTTTGTTCACAACAATGTAGCCCTCTACATTCGCCTATTCAGTTACGAACACAATTTACTCCAATGATTGATTAGCAAAAAGAACTCTGAACAACTTTTTATTTGACTTATAAACAGTTTTTTCTCTACAAACTTTAATTTAGAAATGAAAAGGAAATACTTCAAAAACATGTATTGAAATTTCAGCAAGCAATTCGAACATTTGCTTTTAGAAACCAAAGGCAAAATGACTGACTCCGCGATGAAGCCACAATTTTTACTATTATAACTTATTACAATAAAAGCACTTCAGATCAAAACAGGACCTCTCAACATACGATTAGTGTTTGATTCAACTAAAAATTCATCCCTTAGAGGAACATGAAAACAAATAAAATGATCAGACATATTCTAATTCTTTATTTTTACGGCGGCGTTTCAGGCTTGCGACTTTCTCGTTTTCAGGATGCTTCAAATTGATTTGTAAAGACTGCTTCGGGAATTCATCATCGACTAGCTGCAACGTACACACTCTTTAATGTCACATAAGTTACTTCTTTAGCAGGACTAATGATTGTTGCAAGAGTGTTCATTCTCAAATTACCCCGTGAAAAATAGGTCGTTCAATTGTTCGAAAAAAACACTATTTTGGTTTTTTTTTTAATTTGAAGGTTTGATCTTAATGCGCCCTGAAAGACAATATACTACTCGAAGTATGAGATTTTCGCATTGAACAGGCAGGGCTCTATCCTGAAGGCTAACCCTCTGAATGAGATACATATTATTCAAATTTTTTTGACTCAATGGCTTTTAGGAAGTGTTAATATCGCAGAAAAATATGTAGATGTAGAACTCACTTGGATGTTCTCAGTTCTGATGAAGATTTTCGTGAGGCGGACGTATGTTGAGAGAGTAGTATGGGCCAGGCTCATCACTGTGCACGTCTTCAATTACTTAATAATATCACTGAACTTAGAACAAGATATTTGCAAGAAAGCATACAAGATTTTAATTTTTTTATTCAACCGAAAGTTTCGGCAATAGAAAAAAGACTGGAGAGAACGAACCTCTTATTAGTACGTATACACGCACTACAAAGAGGGAAGGGGAAAATAACATGAATAAAAGTAAATAAAACTATTCAACTAGTCAGATGAGGCACAGTCAATTTTTCGATGCGACAGATAAAGTAGCAATTGAAGTCTCGCCTTCGATGGTACTACAGCCCATAAGTTCACACCATCGCAAGGGACCGGTTCATCCTCACCGGTATCGAGCGCGTCCTCATGTGGCGGATAGAGGGATGTCTCTGCACAATTGCATTGGAGATGGCGGGCTTGCCCGTCGCGGAATAAAGCTGTTCGTCAAAGGAGGACGATGCCGGACTGGCTTGGGCATGCCACCGGATAAAACATCAGCCGTTACTTTCCTATACTTTGTAATGGCGAGTCGAGGCGCCAGTAAAATAGCTTCTTACCCTTCTCCGGTTTACGAATGGGTCTCGCGAAGAGGATCGCCGACTGCGGTGCGAGTGTAGACGGAGAAAATTTCTCCGTACTCAAAAGGATCCTCACCAACCTATCCCAAAAGACTCCCCTCGACAGGACCTATGGGCAAACAACAACAACAACAGCAATTGAAGTAGCAAAAGTAGCAATGCGCTTTCTTTGAAGAACTTGTATATGACTCGCCTTGAACTCCTCTCAAAACATAGAAAACCTGGATTTACTGAACAAGAACACGAAAAACTTACATTTTTTTAAAAATAAAATCAAACATTTGGACCGGGTGAGCCCATTTTCAATCGATAAGGACCATTGTGATGGCGTTGCTCATAGAATCCGCGTCTCTTTCGTGATTTTATCTGCGGATTATCTAGAAATTCAGCTTTATATTATTGAACGATGCAAGCAGAACCTCGGTGATAGTTTTCCTTTCGATAAGGACCATCATAATTGCGTCGCTCATTAATCCTTCATCTCCTTTGTGATTGTATCTGCGGATTATCTAAAAAGTCAGACTTGTTGACTATATCATTGCGAAGATGACTGCCTTCAAGAAGTCAGACTTGTTGACTATATCATTGCGAAGATGACTGCCTTCAAGATTATTTTGTGTAGAGCTCACGGCAGTCAAATTCTTGTATTTTTCTCGTTCAAATTTACTGAATCATTAAAATGTTCTCATAATTCCAAATGTTTTGGTTTTGAATTTGTTTTGCTGATTTCAAATTCATTTCCACCACTTCAAATAACCAGGCATTCAAATTACTAATATTTATACGAAGTAGTTGAAATAGCGAAAAGACCGTCTAATGAAGATTCACCTGGATGAGTTTCTCACGCAGTTCACTCCTAGTGCCGATGAAGTCTTCTCTCACGTTCTCGCTTATCTTGTTATTGGTTATCAACCTATCAACGGCTCGTAACGAGTTCGGCATCACTTCTCAACAAGGGCTCAGTGATGAACAAGGGCTCTCGCTTATCTTGTTATTGGTTATCAACCTATCAACGGCTCGTAACGAGTTCGGCATCACTTCTCAACAAGGGCTCAGTGATGAACAAGGGCTCTCGCTTATCTTGTTATTGGTTATCAACCTATCAACGGCTCGTAACGAGTTCGGCATCACTTCTCAACAAGGGCTCAGTGATGAACAAGGGCTCTCGCTTATCTTGTTATTGGTTATCAACCTATCAACGGCTCGTAACGAGTTCGGCATCACTTCTCAACAAGGGCTCAGTGATGAACAAGGGCTCTCGCTTATCTTGTTATTGGTTATCAACCTACCAACGGCTCGTAACGAGTTCGGCATCACTTCTCAACAAGGGCTCAATCATAAAATTCTACCCTCTGTAAACAAACATTTGTGTAGAACTTCTTTGAGTATCTGTGACCCTAACATAAAAACTTACTCATTTTTCTTTCGCTAGAACAACCTCCGAAACTAATCGGATACCAGAAACGATTAGTAACCTGAATCAATTATCTCTTTTTCTCCCTCTAATTTTTCTTCATTCTGTGTAGTCTGCACTTCAGTTTCCTCGTGGCATGTGATATGGGGACTTGCTGCGGTCGCTTCCGGGATGCCGGCAAGGAAGGAACTTCTCGGGTTGGGACATCGCTCGCCCAGAAGATAGCGACATTTGGAGACGTGATGAAGCACTCTTGACACTGCAACCACACCCTGTTTCCTGAGAAGACTTTGTGGGATATCACATCACAACAGCTGTTGTTGTTGTAGATTGCCCGCCGTAGGTCTCTGGCTGGGTAGACGAGGTCTTCATCACAACAGCTAGAGTTTCATTGGTCGAATTGAACATAAACCCGAACCAAGTCTGTTCATGTCTCGTTGAACGGTGTTTGTGCAAGTTTTCCAGAGTTGTAGAAACTTGAAAAAAAATTTTGTTAAAAAAGAAATGATGGAAGCAACGAAACCTGGGAGACCGACGAGGCTGCTGGCGCCCTTGGTGGTCATTCTACCGGTCACGGCATCCCCCACCGCCTTAAACAGACGCCATTGCCGCTTCTCATTCGCGCCTGCAGCTTGCAGCACCTGAACCATCTCATCTACAAATACTCTCCTATACAGTTTGAAGGCAGTCACGCCTGGTTAAGACGACATTTTATCCTACTATCGCACTTAAAAAGCTGGTACACCAACCGGGATCGAACCCAGCCATATCTTCTCAATCCGGGAGCAAGGGCGTTACCATTACACCACGGTGACACATTGCTATTCCGTGCGATAGTGTTATGTATATGAGAGGCTTAACTGCCTTGCTGTTTTAGTCACGCATGCTCATGAAGCGAAAGCGCCGTGAATGGAGGGTAACTGAGCATTTGAAGATTTATCTTCCATCACTCTTCTGTCTCAATTGTAAAAAAAACCGACGCTTTCTTCCATCCACGACGCTTTCGCTTCATGAGCATGTGTTACTGAAAGAGCGAGGCAATTGAGCTTCTCATATAGCACTGTGGCATGGAATAGCAACGTGTCACTGTGGTTTAATGGTAACGCGCTTGCTCCCGGATCAGGAAGAGATGGCTGGGTTCGATCCCGCCCAGTGGACCAGCTTTTTACGTGCAATGATATGATAAATTGAACCATCTCATGCTCATCTTAGATTGAAACATACTTTTGAACCGAATGTATATCAAACAAATGCTTCTTCGTAGGCAAACGACAAGATAAAATATCCGATTTGATAAACTGAAAAATAAATGAGTCAATACAATACATTGTGTTAATAAAAAAGCTCATCATGAGTGAGGAAGCTTAAAACAACAACAAAACGAAGATAACTATACGAACCGGTTTTGGAGAACAGATAGAATTCAAATACTGCGGAATAAAATGAGAGAAGCTGACTAAGAAGGCATTATCAAGGGAAAACCATCAATCAATTTTTATTTAAAAGTTAAATTTACCAGTTTGACGATTTCGGAAATTTCTTCTGCCGTCGCCTTGTCAGCGCTTGAAGTAAACAGCTCTGGTGTTGGAGCAGGCTCTAACTAAGACGGATCCAAGTTCATAGGAATTTTCTAAGTTTCAAGAGATTAGAGCACAAGTATTTAAATTTTTGTTTTTTCTTCACTTCAAACTTCTTCGTGCGACGAAGGGGTAAAAACCTTACAAACGCAGTATTTTTCAGCCTCGGGCCATGGCATGGGACAGAACACATGGAACTGGTAGACAATCACTCTTCATGATAACAATGTTCTTGTTGGGGACACATGGCATGGGAAGGAACACATGGAACTGGTAGACAATCACTCTTCATGATAACAATGTTCTTGTTGGGGACACATGGCATGGGAAGGAACACATGGAACTGGTAGACAATCACTCTTCATGATAACAATGTTCTTGTTGGGGACACATGGCATGGGAAGGAACACATGGAACTGGTAGACAATCACTCTTCATGATAACAATGTTCTTGTTGGGGACACATGGCATGGGAAGGAACACATGGAACTGGTAGACAATCACTCTTCATGATAACAATGTTCTTGTTGGGGACACATGGCATGGGAAGGAACACATGGAACTGGTAGACAATCACTCTTCATGATAACAATGTTCTTGTTGGGGACACATGGCATGGGAAGGAACACATGGAACTGGTAGACAATCACTCTTCATGATAACAATGTTCTTGTTGGGGACACATGGCATGGGACAGAACACATGGAACTGGTAGACAATCACGCTTCATGATAACAATGTTCTTGTTGGGGACACATGGCATGGGACAGAACACATGGAACTGGTAGACAATCACTCTTCATGATAACAATGTTCTTGTTGGGGACACATGGCATGGGACAGAACACATGGAACTGGTAGACAATCACTCTTCATGATAACAATGTTCTTGTTGGGGACACATGGCATGGGACAGAACACATGAAACTGGTAGACAATCACTCTTCATGATAACAATGTTCTTGTTGGGGACACATGGCATGGGACAGAACACATGGAACTGGTAGACAATCACTCTTCATGATAACAATGTTCTTGTTGGGGACACATGGCATGGGACAGAACACATGGAACTGGTAGACAATCACTCTTCATGATAACAATGTTCTTGTTGGGGACACATGGCATGGGACAGAACACATGGAACTGGTAGACAATCACTCTTCATGATAACAATGTTCTTGTTGGGGACACATGGCATGGGACAGAACACATGGAACTGGTAGACAATCACTCTTCATGATAACAATGTTCTTGTTGGGGACACATGGCATGGGACAGAACACATGGAACTGGTAGACAATCACTCTTCATGATAACAATGTTCTTGTTGGGGACACATGGCATGGGACAGAACACATGGAACTGGTAGACAATCACTCTTCATGATAACAATGTTCTTGTTGGGACACATGGCATGGGACAGAACACATGGAACTGGTAGACAATCACTCTTCATGATAACAATGTTCTTGTTGGGGACACATGGCATGTGACAGAACACATGGAACTGGTAGACAATCACTCTTCATGATAACAATGTTCTTGTTGGGGACACATGGCATGGGACAGAACACATGGAACTGGTAGACAATCACTCTTCATGATAACAATGTTCTTGTTGGGGACACATGGCATGGGACAGAACACATGGAACTGGTAGACAATCACTCTTCATGATAACAATGTTCTTGTTGGGGACACATGGCATGGGACAGAACACATGGAACTGGTAGACAATCACTCTTCATGATAACAATGTTCTTGTTGGGGACACATGGCATGGGACAGAACACATGGAACTGGTAGACAATCACTCTTCATGATAACAATGTTCTTGTTGGGGACACATGGCATGGGACAGAACACATGGAACTGGTAGACAATCACTCTTCATGATAACAATGTTCTTGTTGGGGACACATGGCATGGGACAGAACACATGGAACTGGTAGACAATCACTCTTCATGATAACAATGTTCTTGTTGGGGACACATGGCATGGGACAGAACACATGGAACTGGTAGACAATCACTCTTCATGATAACAATGTTCTTGTTGGGGACACATGGCATGGGACAGAACACATGGAACTGGTAGACAATCACTCTTCATGATAACAATGTTCTTGTTGGGGACACATGGCATGGGACAGAACACATGGAACTGGTAGACAATCACTCTTCATGATAACAATGTTCTTGTTGGGGACACATGGCATGGGACAGAACACATGGAACTGGTAGACAATCACTCTTCATGATAACAATGTTCTTGTTGGGGACACATGGCATGGGACAGAACACATGGAACTGGTAGACAATCACTCTTCATGATAACAATGTTCTTGTTGGGGACACATGGCATGGGACAGAACACATGGAACTGGTAGACAATCACGCTTCATGATAACAATGTTCTTGTTGGGGACACATGGCATGGGACAGAACACATGGAACTGGTAGACAATCACTCTTCATGATAACAATGTTCTTGTTGGGGACACATGGCATGTGACAGAACACATGGAACTGGTAGACAATCACTCTTCATGATAACAATGTTATTTTTGGGGACACATGGCATGGGACAGAACACATGGAACTGGTAGACAATCACTCTTCATGATAACAATGTTCTTGTTGGGGACACATGGCCTGGGACAGAACACATGGAACTGGTAGACAATCACTCTTCATGATAACAATGTTCTTGTTGGGGACACATGGCATGGGACAGAACACATGGAACTGGTAGACAATCACTCTTCATGATAACAATGTTCTTGTTGGGGACACATGGCATGGGACAGAACACATGGAACTGGTAGACAATCACTCTTCATGATAACAATGTTCTTGTTGGGGACACATGGCATGGGACAGAACACATGGAACTGGTAGACAATCACTCTTCATGATAACAATGTTCTTGTTGGGGACACATGGCATGGGACAGCAGAACACATGGAACTGGTAGACAATCACTCTTCATGATAACAATGTTCTTGTTGGGGACACATGGCATGGGACAGAACACATGGAACTGGTAGACAATCACTCTTCATGATAACAATGTTCTTGTTGGGGACACATGGCATGGGACAGAACACATGGAACTGGTAGACAATCACTCTTCATGATAACAATGTTCTTGTTGGGGACACATGGCATGGGACAGAACACATGGAACTGGTAGACAATCACGCTTCATGATAACAATGTTCTTGTTGGGGACACATGGCATGGGACAGAACACATGGAACTGGTAGACAATCACTCTTCATGATAACAATGTTCTTGTTGGGGACACATGGCATGGGACAGAACACATGGAACTGGTAGACAATCACTCTTCATGATAACAATGTTCTTGTTGGGGACACATGGCATGGGACAGAACACATGGACAGAAAACAGAAAACAGAAAAGACAGAAAACAGAAAAGACAGAAAACAAAACTCTCTTTTGAGTCAGTTCAAGAGGTCAAAATTCGTACAGAAGCTTTTATATATAATAAAAAGAGTGAGAGGACGTAAACTGTAACCAACTTGGATGTTTTCAGTTTTGATGAAAACTTTTGCGAGGCGAACGTAATTTGAGAGAGTAGTCTGTGCCAGGCTCATCACTGCACACACCTTAAATAAATCATGGATTTCGAACTAGATTTTTGGAAGAACACAGAGTCGAATATTAATTTTCAAGTTTTTCTTCTCCATTTTAACACCAATAGGTTCGAAAATGTGATTGATAGTGCAGAAAACGAACAATATGTATTAGAGAAAAATTCCTCAAGATAAAAGAAGGACTCGGTGGATACAAAATCAGTTAAACTAGTCGGATGAGGCACTTTCAAATGTTTATTAAGTAAGATTAAGAGACCACTGACAAAATATTTAATCAAAAGTGTTTTCTTTGGCAGTGTTTGCTTCTTGCTTTACTTGGCCTTCTCCGAAAACATTTATAAAAAACCGGGTTCATTTAACAAGGCCATGAAAACTAAACATTTCTTCATTGAATCCAACAATTATTAACACAATTTGTATTTGATTTTCACGGATTTTTTCGGTAACATGTTCAAAATTAGAAGTTCGCTAAGTAATATAGGTCTCCTCTATAAGTCTCTCAATATAGTTAAAGTCTTTGTCGTGCCAGTGAAGAGATGCGGTGTGGTTTCGTGCAAAGAGTTCGGACGTTTCGCTTTATTTAAAGCATCATCAGCGATATGCAAATTACCCTAAAGCAGAACGAAATTGGTAAAAAACAAAGCGAAAAAGCATAATTCACATGAAAGTTATCTCAATACAAGAGAGGAAATCTCCTAAAGAAGTAAAAAGCTATTTAGTGGGAGAAAGAAGCGAAATATGGTAAGTCTCGCGTTACAAAGCGAGTTAATTTTTAAAACAACTTTCATGTGAATTATGCTTTTTCGCTTTGTTTTTTACCAATTTCGTTCTGCTTTAGGGTAATTTGCATATCGCTGATGATGCTTTAAATAAAGCGAAACGTCCGAACTCTTTGCACGAAACCACACCGCATCTCTTCACTGGCACGACAAAGACTTTAACTGTCTAATTAACCTCCACGATGCGCGTCACTCAGTACTCAAAATTCTCTCAATATAGGTCTATAGGTCTCTAATATAGGTCTCCAACACCCTTGAAAGTTTCAAAAACCCGATGCTCTTTGAGCAATAAAGTTTATAATAACGAATTACACTTCGTTCTCTGCTATTTACCTTTAACTCACTCCTCGTTATTCCAGACTCCACCGCTGAAAGAGTGGTCGTTTCTTTCCACTGTCACACTAGACCTTCGGTGAACTATGGTCACAACTAGTAACATCTTCTGCAGTGGTTATTAAGCACTGCAAGGATAACCTCGGTGATAGTTTTCCTTTCGATAAGAACCATCATAATGGCGTCACTCATTGACTCCGCGTCTCCTTTGTGATTGTATCTGCGGATTATCTGAAATTTCAGCCAAAATCAGTGCCTTTCAGGTGAATGTATGTGTAGAGTTCACGACTGCTCTGTTTCTATTCCTTTATGAATGACCTGGAGCATTTTAATTGTACCACCTTCCTGATTTGCTTTTAATTGAACAAAATTCACATTGAACGAACCACTCAATTAATTTACAACTATGTATATACGAAGTAGTTGAATCAGTGAAAAGCCTGTCTAAAGAAGATTCACCTGGATGAGTTTTTCACGCAGTTCACTCCTAGTGCCGATGAAGTCTTCTCTCACGTTCTCGCTTATCTTGTTATTGGTTATCAACCTACCAACGGCTCGTAACGTGTTCGGCATCACTTCTCAACAAGGGCTCACTGATGAACAAGGGCTCTCGCTTATCTTGTTATTGGTTATCAACTTACCAACGGATCGTAACGAGTTCGGCATCACTTCTCAACAAGGGCTCAATGATGAACAAGGGCTCTCGCTTATCTTGTTATTGGTTATCAACCTACCAACGGATCGTAACGAGTTCGGCATCACTTCTCAACAAGGGCTCAATGATGAACAAGGGCTCTCGCTTATCTTGTTATTGGTTATCAACCTACCAACGGCTCGTAACGAGTTCGGCATCACTTCTCAACAAGGGCTCAATCATAAAATTCTACCCTCTGTAAACAAACATTTGTTTAGAACTTCTTTGTGTATCTGTGACCCTAACATAAAAACTTCCTTTTTCTCTCTCCTTTCTACTTATATCTTCCCCCTCTCTCCTCTCTTT
The DNA here is from genome assembly GCA_964056735.1 of Allodiplogaster pararmata. Taxonomy (NCBI): domain Eukaryota; kingdom Metazoa; phylum Nematoda; class Chromadorea; order Rhabditida; family Diplogasteridae; genus Allodiplogaster; species Allodiplogaster pararmata. The sequence goes on along the minus strand of OZ057406.1, from coordinate 23,939,756 downwards.
CTTTCTTCTTCTCATTCTTTTTTTCTTTCTCTCGTTCTCTTTCTTTTTCTCTGATTTTTCCCTCTCTCCTCCTTTTCATCTCTCTCTCTTTCTTCTTCTCTCTCTTTATCGCACTCTCTTTCTCTTCCTCTCTCTCTCTCTCGATGAAACGAATTTCAGAACCACTAAAATATATAAACGAGTAGTAACCTAAATTGGTAATTTCTTTCTCTTCTACTTTTTCTTCATTCTGTGTAGTCTTCACTGTAGCTTCCTTGAGGCATGTGATATGAGGACTTGCTGCGGTCGCTTCCGGAATGCCGGCGAGAAATGAACTTCTCGGGCAGGGACATCGCTCGTCCAGAAGATAGCGACACTTGGAGACGTAAGGGTACACTATTGAAACTGCAACCACACTATTTTTCCCCAAAATACTCAATTACAGATAAATTCCCAACAGTTACGTTTTCCTGATTCACCCCAAAACTAACTCTAATCGAGTCTGTTCGTCATGTAATTCGTGTTGTTTCGGTGTCTGTGGCAAGTTTATCGTAAAATGCATCGGAATTTCTCGCCATTTCTTTGTGAATTCGTGGAATCAAAATTTTATTTTATTTCATCACTTCTGGCACAATAAACAATCAAATATGAAACACAAGAGTAAGCAGATAACGAATCTTGCCTGACGGAAATCGAACTGTTCGAATTTCGTCATGTATTATTGCTCATCACTTGACGGATTTCGAATGGTTTGGATTTCATCCTGCTACAATACTCATCACATTGCGAAATTCGAATGGTTCGAATTTCGTCACGTTACGATGCTCAGCACTTGACGAATTTCGAACTGTTCGAATTTCGTCATGTATTATTGCTCATCACTTGACGGATTTCGAATGGTTTGGATTTCATCATGCTACAATACTCATCACATGGCGAAATTCGAATGGTTCGAATTTCGTCACGTTACGATGCTCAGCACTTGACGAATTTCGAACTGTTCAAATTTCGTCATGTATTATTGCTCATCACTTGACGGATTTCGAATGGTTTGGATTTCATCATGCTACAATACTCATCACATGGCGAAATTCGAATGGTTCGAATTTCGTCACGTTACGATGCTCGCTTTCTGAATCTCACTCACACTCTCCCCGCACTCTCGCAATTTCGCACTCTCCCGGCTGTTCAGCAGAATTATATAGTATGAACAAAACGATCAACCTATACAGACCGGGTTTGCACGAATGCTATACTATTCTCTTTTCGCGACACAGAAAAATAAAATAGTATAGCGTTCGTGCAAACCCGGTCTGTTTAGGTTGCTCGTTTTGTTCATACTATATAAGTCTGCTCTTATTTTGCCGAATAGCCACAAAATTAACGGAAAAGTGTGGTGGGATAACGGGGAGAGTGCGAGATTTAGAAAGCTAAGTCGAATTTCGTCATGTGATGAGCATTGTAACATGGTGAAATTCGAACAGTTCGGAATTTGCCTTGTAATGATCATCAACCGATGGCGAAATTCGAACCGTTCTAAATTTGCCTTGTAATGATCATCAACTGGTGACGATATTCGAACCGTTCTAAATTCGCCTTGTACTGATCATCAACCGATGACGAAATTCGAACCGTTGTAAATTTGCCTTGTAATGATCATCAACCGGTGACGATACTCGAACCGTTCTAAATTCGCCTTGTAATGATCATCAACCGGTGACGATATTCGAACCGTTCTAAATTCGCCAACTCTTATGTCTTTGACACTCAGTGCTTTTGTTTCTTATTTAACTTGCTAAAACAAAAATCTGTATATTAAATATGACACGTGTTTCTTTTTCAAATCCTCTGTGCAATTTACGGATAAACGAGTTTTTTACCGCCATGTTTCAAAACTCGCCACAGACACCGAAACAACACGAATTGCCGAACTAAATTCCCAGCACCGTCTTATGTCACGCTGAACAGAGTTTTTTTGCAAGCCGTAAAGTCTGCTTTCTAGTCTCGAAGTTAATCGGTAAACTCTTTTACGAAAAAAGAAGAAGGGACCTGGTAGACCGACGAGGCTGCTGGTGTTCTTGATGGTCATTCTACCAGACACGGCCTCTCCCACCGCCTTGAAGAGACGCCCTCGGCGCTCCTCACTCACGCGAGCAGTTTGCAGCACCTGAAGCATCTCTTCATCATCTTACATGGAAACGTACTTTTAAACTGAATGTTTATCTAAAGAATGCTTATTCAAGAGAAACGATCTCGAAACACACTGGCAACAGTGGCCATTCGTGACTCTACAGCCTTGAGAGCCTGTCACGGATGGAGCCGGATCATCCAGTCCAGAATCGAGCGCGACCTCAGGTGGCGGATAGAGGGACGCCTCCCTACGAAGAATTCGTGCTGGGAGGTAGCGGGAGAAATCCCGCCGCGGACCAAAACTGGGTAGTATAGCTCGTCAAAGGAGGGCGATGCCGGACCGACCTGGGCATGCCACCGGACAAAACATCAGCCGATACTCCGCTATACTTTTAAATGGCGAGTCGAGGCGCCAGTCAAATAGCCTCTTGCCTATCTACGGTCAACGACAGGCGAGACGTCTCTACTCCCACCAAAAACGATGCCAGGCCGGCTTGACCACCCACTCACAAGGCCTATAGCATGAACAGGTTGCTAGAACGATGTCCGCCTTCACAAGGTGCAGCATGACAGTCTCAGGACTGCAAAGGACATCAAAACCCTTCTCCGGACGCATCTTGTCCGAAGAACACGAGAACTTCTCTCATTAAAGAGAGTGTTCATAACCAAGTCTTCGATGCGGGATGCTTGCCGGCAACAACAACAACAAGAGAAACGACAGAGTAAACATTAACTTTATCAATCTGTTTTCGAACAAGAAACTGAAACAATACGTTAAAAGGCGATAGGTAGCGACAAGAACTCATTATGAGACGAGAAGCCTAAAATTAATAAAACACACAGAGCTCCCTCTCTTTCTCTTTCTATGTATCTATCTCTCTGTCAAACCACTGTTTTTGAACAGCCGAGCTGAATATTAAAAGTTCAGACCTGTTTGACGATTTCGGAAATTTCTTCTGTTGTTGCCTCATGAGCGCGTGAGATTAAGAGGTGTGGTGCTTGTGCAGGCTCTAACTGAGGCCGACTCGAGTTCTTTAAATAGTTTGACGTTTCAACAAAGCAGGGCACTAACATTTTAAAAATTGATTTTCATTCACCTCAAACGTATTGTACCCTGACAGAATCGAACATGGCTCCAAATAACTTTCTGGTAGGTTTTTTGTCAACAGCCCGCAGAAAGAGCGTGTATATCAAGATTACCAATAATGAGGGAACAACAGGCCTTTGAGAGAGCGCGTGATGTAAAAGAAAGGATGCATGGTCAGAGCATTCGTATCTCTAGCTTTTTTAGATAGCGCATAGATTAAACCCGCAGTGTGTGTTCAAGAAACACACTTTTAAAAACTGCAATACCTTGAGT
>OZ057406.1:23883087-23936087 GCA_964056735.1 Allodiplogaster pararmata | reverse complement strand
CATTAAACATTTTACACGTATTTTTAGAAGAGAAGTTCTGACTTGTAATGCAATCTTTGCTTCGAGAGATTCTCGTACTCCTCTTCACCAATCACTTTCTCATCCCTGAGCATCTCCATCAACTTCAGCCAACAGTCCTCCTCCACGCACTCGTCCAGAACATCCAGCACCTGTCACATTCAGAAATTGAATGGTCCAATATTAACTTCCGTTGCCGGGTCTCTGTTCCCATTTTAAGGGCAGATCCTAGTGGAAAACCACTTCTTACTCAAAAAAAGCTACTCGATAATGCCTCTGGTGGATAATAATATATTACGCAGCGTAAAAAAAAACACGAAGCCCATAAAATAAAAGAAGAAAGGACTTAGGAGAGGGGGGACAGGGTAGTTGGTTGAAAGATGTTTCTTTTTTGGCCATTCCTGGATGAGAAGAATTGAAGTGCAGTTTGCCCTCAGGTATTGTGATAGGTTAGGGGAGACTTTTCCATTTTTAGAGACCCGCGGAGAAAGGCAACCATGTCGCGGTAGAGTAAAAGGGAATTATGAGCAGATAGGAATAATATGGATCTCTCTTCCAAGTAATTGTCGCTTCCAGCTGGCCTCTGATTCCTTTTCTAACGCATAATAAAAATGGTCATATTTATGCATAGGTCACCGGATTAGTTGAGAATTTCGGAAAACAACGGATCTTAGAAATGTAGAATCCAGATTAATGAGAACTGCTCCATAACTGTCTTCAACCTTTTCGCCTAGAAAAACGGTAGTCCCCCCGAATTTTTCCAAAAAATTGCAAATGACCTCTGTTAAGTTATGGTGGTCATCAGCACTCATAGCTATGGTGGTTATGGTGGTCATTACCTGGTGGTTACGGTGGTCATCAGCACTCATAGCTATGGTGGTTATGGTGGTCATTACCTGGTGGTTACGGTGGTTATGGTGGTCATCAGCACTCATAGCTAAGGTGGTTATGGTGGTCATTACCTGGTGGTTACGGTGGTTATGGTGGTCATCAGCACTGATAGCTAAGGTGGTTATGGTCGTCATTACCTGGTGGTTATGGTGGTCATCAGCACTCATAGCTAAGGTGGTTATGGTGGTCATTACCTGGTGGTTATGGTGGTTATGGTGGTCATCAGCACTCATAGCTAAGGTGGTTATGGTGGTCATTACCTGGTGGTTATGGTGGTTATGGTGGTCATCAGCACTCATAGCTAAGGTGGTTATGGTGGTCATTACCTGGTGGTTATGGTGGTCATCAGCACTCATAGCTAAGGTGGTTATGGTGGTCATTACCTGGTGGTTATGGTGGTCATCAGCACTCATAGCTAAGGTGGTTATGGTGGTCATTACCTGGTGGTTATGGTGGTCATCAGCACTCATAGCTAGAGGTCGTTATGGTGGTCATTACCTGGTGGTTATGGTGGTTATGGTGGTCATCAGCACTCATAGCTAAGGTGGTTATGGTGGTCATTACCTGGTGGTTATGTTGGTCATCAGCACTCATAGCTAGGGTGGTTATGGTGGTCATTACCTGGTGGTTATGGTGGTCATCAGCACTCATAGCTTACCTGTACTTGTTATGAAAACAAAACAGAACTACTTTTTTCGGGCGTGAATCTATTAATGAGGCGAAGGGTGGAAAAATAAAAGAAATATTCATATTTTAATACTAGAAAACTTTGTACATATACTCGCTGAACAATCTCGAAGAATATGAATCTAAGAAATTTTCTATTTTGTCTTACAGTAAGAATGCTATTCTTACAGTATTCCTTTTCTCTGTCTTAGAGTAGGAATACATGAATGCGTAGAGCAAGTTTTCGAAGCTGACTGACACTTCTAGAGTCTCTGAGTGTGAAGAAGAGAGCCGCGACAACGTCTCTTTTATCGAAGCCGTACTTCGACACGAGACACTGCAGAATCTTCAAAAAACCTACTTTCAAATTACAAAACTCTTCCATCGCCACACCAAAAACAATGTTTCTTCTTTTCTCTTTTTTTTCGCTTCTTAACTGACAAACTCCTTTTTTTTATATTGAAACTCTTTTTCGTACGTAAAACAACCTTTTATAGCGACATTTTTTTACTTGATTATCTATGAAATCAAAAAAAAGGACCATTTCGTTAATATACCGGGTGGGGCGTAATTATATCGCGATAATGGGACGAAATTTAAACAGTTCTAAAAATCAGCTACTACTAAACACGCCCTTCACGCCCGTTCATTACTAACCTACGACACTGCACGGGAAAATTCACAACTACGCCCCATGCGCTTTATTTAGTTTTTCTAGTGAAGGGCGTGGTTCAGTAATGGCCTCAAAACCACTCAATTCTCTTTTCATGCAAATTTATTATTCATGAATGTTCTGTCTCTTGTTCCTGGAAATTTCATTATTTTTGGTCAACTTGGAAAAGAATGGTCGCCGCCAGTCCGATGCGCACTGCAATCCTCTAAATGCACACCCAAGGTAAACGACCAGTTGAAAGTACACAATTCAATCATACATCGAGCCATAAAACATTTCGAAGAAGTTGGGGGGGAACTCAAGACCGTCGCCGGAGTGGTCGACCTTTGACGGCTACTTCGTCGAGAGTCATCAGGAAGGTCAGAGAACGCATTCGTCGAAATCTCAAAAGAAGCATGATATCCAAATTTTAGCGAGGTGGGTACGGAGGATTGTTCACGAGGCTCTAAGGATGACCTCTTATCGATGTCGGAAGCGAGCGATGCTCAAAGAGCGGAATAAAAAAGCAAGAAACAAAAAAGCGCGCTTCTTGTTGCACGGGCACGCACAGGTGAACTTGAATGTACCATCTTCGGTGATGAGAAGCTTTTCACTGTTGAAGCTGCATTCAACTCTCAAAATATATGCGTTTTGGCTGTATCACCAACTCTGGCAGACGTTGGTGGCAGAATCTTCAACAAAACTCAATATACAGCTCGTGTTATGGTCTGGGAAGCCATCTGTGTCAGCGGCAAGAGCCTGCTTGTTTTCATTGAGCCTAACGTCAAGGTAGATCGCCATGTCTACCTCAAAGCCGTGTTACAAGATGCTCTGAAGCCTTGGGCAGATGCACACTTTGACATAAGTTCCTACGTCTTTCAGCAGGACGGAGCACTTGGTCATACGGCCAATTCAGTTCAAGAGTGGTGCGCGGCGTCTTTCCCGGCATTCATTTCGAAAGAGGAATGGCCGGCATCGTCGCCCGATCTCTTCTGGACTATGCGGTCTGGGGGACATGGAGGGCAAAGTCTGTGCTTCTCCTCACAACTTGGAATTTCTGTAAGGAGACCTGAAGAAGTACTGGGACAATCTTTCACCGGTCTACCTTCGTGCCGTGATCAATGAATACCCTGAAAGACTACGCGCGTTCGCACGAGAACGGAAAGGTAGAATCGACTGAATTTGATACCACTTGATGTTGTAAGTATTATGAATAAAACTTGTGAACTTCAGTTCGATTGCTTGGCATATAATTAAAATTCTGGTGAAAACATTTCGCGCTTTATTTAGACCCCACCTCGTAAATATATCTTTAGGCGTTCATACATTCACCCGATACATCTTTTTTGCAGATCAAGCAACTTTTGAGAACTTTTTGGTGTTGACGCAACTTCTCAGTTCGCCTATTTGATTGATACTCACCTTGGGCAACTTGAAAAAGACAAAGCTCTCGACAAGATGTCGGAAGTGCCGCTCATTTCCTTCTTCCTCTTCAGCCTGCAATATTTTCTCCTCATCCTTTATCGATTTGCGTTTGAGAGCCCAATCTTGAACCAGTACAGAACCATTCCAAGAAAAATGCCTTTCATCCTCTAAATGGAGGCCAAGATTTACGATGTTGTTCTACTACAGAATCATTAATGACACCGGGGACACAGGAATTACACCCGCCGATGTTGGTATTTAACAATTTTTGAAAACTGGCGTTTTGTGTTTACCAGCTTGTGAACACTGTTATTTGAGAATATATGCAAAATCGGTTAATTTTTATAAAAAGGTAAAAACAAAAATAGAAATCAGCGAACGAGCATAGCTAATGAAGCTAGGAAGATGTCTTTAAGAAGTTTCTCATTGGTCATGGAAACTGTTCGGCCGGCCATAAGAAGAGCATCCGCAACCTTCAAAGACATAGTTTTTTTTTACCTAATGAGAGGTAAAAGTGGCTACACATCATATAACATCGAGGGTTCAATGTTATTTCTCGAACGCCGCATAATAACTTTAAACACGACTATTATGCGAAGGGTTTCGAGTCCCCCCCTCCTTCCCGGACACACCCCATTCACACCAAGGGGTTCAAATCTGGCTCTCCTCACTGCCTCTAAAGACACTAGGATTGATCCAGGGACCCCATTAATTCTGCCAGGATAGATATCACTCATCTCAGGGGCATGCGTTTTCTGTCCCTATGCGGAAAAAAATTTATAGTGATCATGTGGATCTGATATTCGATCGAGCTCATAGGAGAACAAACCTCTTCCACTGAAGCGAGAACTCGGAAATTGGCAAAGGCAGCACATGCAGTTCTAATGATGGAAAAACTCTGTAATCCGAAAACAACTTTCAGCACACTTTTAGGCAAATTTCTCTAAGAAAGTTTTTTTAACCACCTAATGCGGCCGAGGAATTAGATCAATGAGGCGACCGAAAAGTGAATTGGGGAATGAGCCAGAGTCAAGATGCCGAGCTAGCTTGAGGAAAGCGCTCAAGGCGGGAGAAAGTTCGCGACCTTCTGATTACCTATGTAGGGTCCTTAGCCGAACTTTTCATCACATATCAAACAGCAATTGAATGAATCGATTGTATGAATGAGAAGATCTCCAAACCTCAGAAATCGTGAATATAATGAAAACGTTAATTTTTTGATAAAAACCCTACTAAAACGAAAAAAACCTTGCGTGGAACACCTAGAACAGAGAAATTTTATGGCACTTTGCAAAATAAGCACAAACCTTGTGTAGGTGATTCTCGAGATAATCCGGCCCCTGGTACACAGGAGGGGCGGTCATACTGAAAACCTCATTTCTTTATAACAAATGGAAGGAGAAAATTGAGTGCCTACATCTTTTTCTAAAAACCGGATCCCTTTTTTCTTATTGGAAAATCAATTGAATTTGTTTTTTTCAAATTAAGTTAGATGATTGCAGACTAACCTTGAGATCTGGTTGGCTATCTTGGCATATTGCGGTTTTCCGGGCACTTCTCTCGCTATCTTCTCGGCCAAACTGCACAGCACTGGATCTACATCTGCAAAAATGAAAGTAACGATTTTTTTTCTTTTAATTTTTATTCACGTTTTTTATATTTAAAAAAATTCGGAATTCATTCATTTTATTCCTTTGCACATGGTTGATATACAATGGATAACTGTCACAGGGTGATTCAGTTCGAGGCAATAAGATAATACATATGTATGTACATTAACCGTAATTTTTGCATTTAAATTACAATTGATCGAGAAGTTCAAGGTATGTAATTATTAATTGGTGAGAAATACTCAAATGCTATGTGAGTCTTAGTTTAGAAGAGGGTACAATTCAGGGGTTAAATAGTGACCGGATCGGTCCTGTCGGCGGATACATGTACACTCACTATTGACAAAAAACTCTCTCTCTTTTCTTACCCTTTTCCTTCATCCCCTGTTCTTTTTTCCTCCAAACTTTGAGCGGCGGATACATGTAAACCGAAATTGGGCGGCTCCATTTAACCCCTGGTACAATTACATCAATTGGTAAACTAAGAAGAGCATTTTTGAATTGTGACGAGGATGGCATTGAAACAAGAGGCGAGGGCAGGGAATTCCAAATATCAATACGGCTAGAAACACAAGTATTATGACCTTCGGGCATTTTGAAGGGCAGTATAAGTCTGAGAGTGTGGGAGATTCTTTGGCTGTAGGGGGAAGGCCTGATCACAAAGAGATGTGTGGTTCCAAGCACAACGTTATTGTGGATGGCTTTATGAATGAAAGATAGGTCAAGTATGGTGCGCCTATACTCCAAGGTGGTTAGGGTTAATAATTTTAGACGGGCAGAATAATTTTGAGAGATTTGGCCAGCTCTAGCGAGAATGCGTCTGGTGAAGTTTCTTTGTACCCGCTCTATGTCGTTAATGAGACCGACAGAGACAGGTGACCAGAGTTCGCATCCATATTCCAGAATTGGTAGAACGTAGGTTTTGTATGCGCGAAGTAAGACCGGGATGGAGGAGGTTTTTAAAGACCTAAGAAGAATGTTAATAGCTGTTCTGGCTTTTTGAATCATTGTAGTAATATGATGGTTAAATGAGAGAGAAGATTCGAAATGAATACCAAGGTCTTTAACGATTGATTGTGAGGGCAGGGTGTGGTTTTCTAAGGTGTAGGGTAAGTCAGGGTTGTTAGGTCCGCAATGAACAATATATGTAGCATTTAGGGAATGAGATTGTGAGTGACCAAGTTTGAGCGTATTCAGCGATTCTGTGAAGAGCATTTTGAAGGGAGGACGAAGACTGGGAGAAAATTTTGAGATCGTCTGCATACAGAAAAGCAGAGGCCCGAGGCAGCTACCCTGAGGAACCCCAGTGGTCACTGCTCTATCTTCAGATTCGAAGCCGTCAACAGAGACGCGGAAAGACCTTTTAGAGAGAAATGACTTGATCAGCAGGAGAAGGGAGGAGTCTATACCACAAGAACTAAGTTTGTAGAGTAGTGCCCTATGATCTACAGTATCAAAAGCCTTTGTGAAGTCAATGAGACGCCTCTGTAGGGAGCCGAGTAATAGCCGTTCAATCACTTTGGCGACGGGCGAGAGTAGAGAAATCGGACGGTAGCTGGAGCCTTCGGATGCTGGTTTGCTGAAGAGTGTTTTGCCTCTGTAGTCTTGCCGTTTATCCCGTTACAATTGTATTGCAGCAGTCTCAGGTTCTTTTTGCCTTTGAGTCTGTTTCGGGCGATTGGAGCGAGAGCTGCGTCTGCAGACGGCGAGGGTGTGTCTTGGCGGGTCTGAGATGGAGGGCATCGGTAGGTTGCAGGGACGTAGTCCTTGAGCGATGGAATACCGCTGCACTTCGCTTTGATGTGTGTCCATTCGGAGCAGAGAGAGCACTGGATGCAGTTCTTGTTCGCTGTCTTTCGGCAAGTAGAGCAGAGCCAGGTGGTGGGAGGTCCTGGGTTGCGTTCGATGTCTCCGGCTTGTAGAAGTAGAGATTGAGACAGATTGGCCGGGTCAGTCTGCCTCACATTGCAAAAACGGAAGAAGAATTGTGTGCTCCGGAGGGAGTGTGTCTTCGTGTCTTCGGAGCTGGTCTGCTTCCGGAGAAGATTGGTGATGTCCTTTGCAGTCCTGAGACTGACGTGCTGCACCGCGAGTAGGCGGACATCGTTGTAGCACGCCTGGTGGTACTTATTTTTCTATATTTCTCCCTAGCATTTCTCCCCTTTTGCCTGGTGGTTCTTATTTCTCTATATTTCTCCCTAGCATTTCTCCCCTTTTGCCTGGTGGTTCGAGTTTGATGGTATCTCCCTGGCTCGCCTTTTGCCTGGTAATTTGAGTTTGATGGTATTTCCCTGGCTCGCCTATTGCCTGGTAATTTGAGTTTGATGGTATATCCCTGGCTCGTCTTTTGCCTGGCGGTTTGAGTTTGATGGTATCTCCCTGGCTTGCCTATTGTCTGGTAATTTGAGTTTGATGGTATATCCCTGGCTCGCCTTTTGCCTGGCGGTTTGAGTTTGATGGTATATCCCTGGCTCGCCTTTTGCCTGGTAATTTGAGTTTGATGGTATTTCCCTGGCTCGCCTATTGCCTGGTAATTTGAGTTTGATGGTATATCCCTGGCTCGTCTTTTGCCTGGCGGTTTGAGTTTGATGGTATCTCCCTGGCTTGCCTATTGTCTGGTAATTTGATTTTGATGGTATGTCCCTGGCTCGCCTTTTGCCTGGTGGTTTGAGTTTGATGGTATCTCCATGGCTCGCCTATTGCCTGGTAACTTGAGTTTGATGGTATGTCCCTGGCTCGCCTTTTGCCTGGCGGTTTGAGTTTAATGGTATGTCCCTGGCTCACCAATTCGAAGGCGATGGGAAGTTATTTTTTGTTGATACTGATAAACAATAGTTTTTGGGCAGCGCCACAACTTGCTCATATATTATACCACGGTGCAGATTAAAGAAACACCCTAATGAAGTTCAACGCGAAGCTACAGTTGCTCATTCCTCTGTAAAAAATTACTTATATTTGGAACCCTCTATCGCTCTACAGGGTGCGTAAAAAGATTGCAACAAAGTTTGACCAAGCACACAATCAAATTCAACTGTACTGTACCTCATGTTGAAGTGTTTTTATTTTTCCCAATGTTTCCCGCGTATTGTGTCCAAAATTAGTTACAATTCGTTTACTTTGAAGGGTATGGTGGCCGCGAACAAAATGCGCACCGCGATCATCGCCATGCACACACAAAACCGGGCTACCGCAGAAATCGCTCGTCTTCTGAAACTACACCGATCGATCAACTGTTCATCTGGCCATCTCACGTTTGGAGGAGGTCGGAGGCACTGAGGACCGTCATCGGAAAGGACGCCCTGTGACGAAAACTGGCCGAAAATACGTGAAGAAGATAAGAGACCGCATCGTCCGGGATCCGAAGAGAAGCATGCAAAAAATGGGCCGCGAACTCCAGATTTCGGAGGGATCAGTGAGGAACATCGTTCACAACGTGCTCGGTATGAAGTCGTATCGGAGCAGGAAGCGTGCGCTGCTCAGCGACAAAAATAAAGCTGCGAGAACAAAGAAAGCGCGCGCATTGTTGGCTCGAGCGCGCAAGGGTGAGATGCACTGCACCATCTTCAGCGACGAGAAGCTTTTCACCGTTGAAGCTGCCTTCAACAGCCAGAATGTGCTCGTATTGGCTGAGACACCTACGCTGGCGGACCCAGCAGAATCGTGAACCGAACACAACATCCAGCGCAGGTAATGGTCTGTGAAGCGATCTGCTCCAGCGGCAAAAGTCCACTCGTCTTCATCGAGCCCCACGTCAAGGTCGACCGTCACGTCACGTCTACCTGAAAACCATCCTCCAAGATACTCTGAAACCCTGGGCAGATGTCCACTTCAACGGAGGCCACTACGTCTTCCAGCAGGATGGAGCCCCTTCACACACGGCCAAAACCGTTCAAGAGTGGTGCAAACTCTCGCTACCCGCCTTCATCGCAAAGGAAGAATGGCCCGCGTCGTCACCCGATTTGAAACCGCTAGTACACGCGATCTGGGGCGAAATGCAGGCCAAAGTGTGTTCTACCGCCCACCGAAGTTCGGATATCCGCAAAGCCGATCTCAAGAAGTACTGGGACTATCTCTCCGCGGTACTTGCGCGCATGCGTCGACCAGTCCCAAGGCAGACTTCGTGCTGTCATTCGTGAACATGGACGCCGATTCGAATGAATTTCATACACATCGTACATACCGGTGCTATAAACAAAACCTGTTAATTTCCACTTCATAGCTTTTATGAAAACAAAGATATGGATCAATATCCGTCTTGCAATACTTTTTACGCACCCTGTAGTAGAGATGTTCAAAGCTCAATAGCACAAATCCGAAAAAAAACCCAAATATGACCCTTCATTCGAGGGGGGGCAATCATAACTCACCAGTATGTCTTGAATTTTTTCCGGGCGACCCTAGGCGTCCGGAGAGGGAGGGGATAGAGCCAAAAAATCTTTGGTCTGTTTTGTGAAGTCGAATGATCTTTTCTTTCGCGTAGCCGAGACCGTATTATAACCAATTAACATTCTGTTTACTTACAAACTATTAGTTTTTTGAAGATCAACCTAAAATTTTATCTTTATCATTCTTCTCTTTTCCAAGTAAGAAAGTCGGTCACGTCCACGACTTTTCTCTTGACTCGTCTACTAACAAAGCTACTGTTCCTCTACTTCTAATCCGATTTATAGGACTCTTTGGAAATGTGAGGTTGAAAATAGGCTGTTGAGAGGATGTTGACGAACAAAGCGTTTGCATCACTAGCCTTTTTTGCTAGCTCACAGATTTGCGCATAGATTTCATACGCAGTGCGGGTTAGAAAATACACTGGTTGGAAAGCTAAGCGGTCCTATTAGGGATTCTTCAGCGCGTTTATTGCTTATTCCTCTACCCAAGTTCACTAGAAACCATACCTGTCCACCATGTTAGTGATAACACTCAACACTTCATCATTTGGCGACGAAGATGAACTTCTGTTATATTTAAACCCAAAGTTTTTTTTATAGAGGAACGCGCGAGCGACCGAGAGAAATTTAACAAGTTTGGTGAGCTATGGAACAAATGAATGAATCTCTTCTTTCTCAACTGTACACCTCTAGCTTGCTTCTCAGTATTGTAGGTCCCCGGCTCTGATCAGCGGTCGTTTTTACATATTTCTAAGAAATGCACGTGAGTTATAGTGACGACCTTGAACAAGTTATGCTTAGGCGATGAAGTAGTCGAACAAACCGTGATGCATGAAATGCCTTGCTTGCATCATACAGAAGAAGAATCGATCTGTCACACAGCAACACAGTACATCGTGAAGCTTTTCTGCCGAGGCATCTAGCCCAGTCAGCTCACACTTCTACAATTGAAAAAAAACCATTTCATCTTGATAACCAGTTTTTGAGCAGCAAAATAAGAATTTTTTTACATAACTGGATTTTCTTTTTGTGGTATGTATAACAGAACTGAAGCAATTGAAGAAAAAAAAACAACTGAATGGAGAATTATGAAAAAAAGAACCTCTAGAGACTCCAGAAGCCATTTCAGCGTCTGGAAAACTTCTTCCGACAAAGCTACGCATTCCGCTTGTACTGAGTAGAGACAGGAGATCAAAGAGAGATTCTCTTTGAGGAGAGAACAGACGGCTTCTAGACAATCAGAGTCCTGGAAGCTTCTGAAGAGACGCAGAGTTGAGAGGAACTTGGGCCAAGAGATTTGCTGCAAACTTTTTGGCTGAATCCTGCAATAGAGGAGAGTAAAACGTTCTTGAAAAAGAATAGGCCACAGGTCACCAGCACTGTTGACAATTTTCAAAAACTACCGTTCTTTGAGCGATGGAGTCTGGAGTAATGACTAGCGTCCCCTTCTTCGCTCTTTACCTCAAGCTCGCTTCTCATTATCCGAGACTCCCTTGTTCGAAAAGCGGTCGTTACAAAACTTTCAACAGTTACACTAAACCTTTGGTGAACTATGGAATAGGCTCTTTTTTCTAAAGAGAAAGAAAAGTCATCAATTTTAACCTGTCGATAGACCACTGCCTTGAACAATTCCAGAATCTGTAGATTAGGCCGTTCGTACGACAAGGCAGCCATATACAAACATTCTGAACATGTGTCTGTTTCATAAGTGAACTACCAACTGCAAATTTTTTAGAGCGACCGATCTACCGACTCTCTTCCTCACTCTAAATGAATGTATCCGTGTTTTCTCAGCTAAGTGTTTAAGTAGAACGTTTCTTCAACTCACAACTCAATCAGGGGTTATTTAGTCATGACAGATCTTCTGTCGGCGGGCCTCTGTGTTCCAAATCTTTAGGGGGGACCCTTATGTGAAAAAAGGTAAAGGGGACCCTTATGTGAGAAAAAATTTTTTCGCCTTCGGCTGGCCTCTGTTTTTCCAAATCGTAAGGGGGGCCCTTATGGGAAAAAAGTTTTTCGCCTTCGGCGGGCCTCTGTTTTTTTCATAAGGGGGGACCCTTATGTGAAAGAAAAATTTTCCGCCTTCGGCGGGCGTCTGTCCCTTTTTCTTTCACACTAAAAAACCCCTGAACTCAATCAGTTTCGTCAAGTTAAGGTGGAAATTTTTAGCCAATTTTAGCGACCGATCCATTGAAAAATCAAGACAGATTTTACTTTACCTATGGTCTGTTTGAAAAAAAAGAATCCATTCTGATGTTGTTTATATGAAGCCGAAGGTAAACTCTCGAAACACACTGGAAACAGTGGCCTTTCGTGACTCTACAGCCTTAAGAGCCTGTCACGGATGGAGCCGGATCATCCAGTCCAGAATCGAGCGCGACCTCAGGTGGCGGATAGAGGGACGCCTCCCTACGAAGAATTCGTGCTGGGAGGTAGCGGGAGAAATCCCGCCGCGGACCAAAACTGGGTAGTTTAGCTCGTCAAAGGAGGGCGATGCCGGACCGGCCTGAACATGCCACCGGACAAAACATCAGCCGATACTCCGCTATACTTTCAATGGCGAGTCGAGGCGCCAGTGAAATAACCTCTTGCCCTTCTCCGGTTAACGAATGGGTCTCGCCAAGAGGATCGCCGACTGCGGTGCGAGTGTAGACGGAGAAAATCTCTCCGGACTCAAAAGGATCCTCACCACCAACCTATCTACGCCGCACCCGCCTGGTCCACCTTCCTCTCGGACTCCGCTCACGCCAAAATCCAACGTTCTCAGAACTCCGGACTCCGCGTCGTGACAGGGAATCATCTAATGGCGACACTGATCATATTCATCGCGAATCAAAGGTCATGCGCACCAAATCCCATCTAAACATGCTCGCCGCGCAGTACCTCGCGAGATCGTTGGACCCAGAACACATCCACCACGGCCTCTTCGACTCCCCGGCGCCCCCTCGCGCAATGAAGAACAACCTCGTGTTGAGCTACAAGAAGACTGTCGAAGCCGCGAAACAGATGTCAAAGGATCCGAACAATGGGAAATCAGTCGCAAACACCGTACACTCGATGATGGTCTCGAACGAACTCCAATCGTTGAAGGGTGCCGTCATCCTGGGAGGCAGACCTCCGCCCCTTATCCAGGAAGAAGAGAAGGAGTTACCCCGCAAGACTAGATGCACGCTCAGCCAGCTCCGCTCGGGATTCAGCAGATTCATCAACAACTACCTCCACCGCATTGACGAATCCATCCCCGACGTGTGCCCGATTGCTCTTCTGGACCTCACGACGTTGCGCATCTCTTCAACTGCCCATGCCACCCGACCGCGCTGTCCCCAATCGACCTCTGGACCAAGCCGCTGGAGGTCGCAGCGTTAAGAAAAAAAAAAGAAGAACAAGAAACGAAGAACACAGACGTTCTTCGAAGCCGGCTACATGCGGCAACAACAACAACCAACCAACCTATCCCAAAAGGACTCCCCTCGACAGGACCTATGGGCTAGACAACAACAACAACAACAAGGTAACTGAGTTCTTTGTAACTTTTTCTGTTTCTACAGCACATAAGTATTCGATCAATCATTTTTTCGGAGATCAAAAGGTTTTTTAATCATCTGCTTAGTACTACCTACAGTACTACCTTAGTACAATCACCTACAAGTCCTTTTTTATGTAAACTTTTCTATTTGAAGAGGAGACGATTTTCCAATAACCTTGAACACCAAAAGAATTATTACTCAGAGAAATCTTTTCGAATATCAGTGATCACAAAAAGGGAAAATTACCGCTTATGATTCTTGCCACCTATAATTTTTAAGTTTTTATTGAGCAAGTTTACAGAGCGCATGTTTTGAATTCAAGATAGATTTTTTTACGGAATCCCATGTGAGACAAATAGACAAATGAAACGGTGTTGAATTCGCGATCTAGATGGGTGAGTTTGAACAAGACGATTGTTTTGGAAAATTCATGAAATTTTCCCTTTCGCGGAAGGGGTAAAAGCAACATCCTGCTTTTTCATATTGAAGTTAGATGTAGGTTGAGTGGTGAATGAAGAAACTGACCAGAAAGTGCGTCGACACTGGGATTCAGTCCGCTCGCATGAGCAGCCAACTTCCACTGCAGAAGCTCCGTCACAGAGACCGGTCTCGAGACAACTTTATTCATGACTTCCGAAAGCCACTCTTCTTCCTTCTCCTTTAGTCTTTCCAGATTCATTACTCTGAAGAAGAAAGGATGATTCTTCTCTAGTCAAACTGTAAAAACACTCATTTTTGATAATCAAAATTTAATTCATCAAAATTAAATTGTTTCTTTGACCCAAACAAAGCAAACATTTAGCAAGAACATGATTCAGTTCAGAGAAATCGAATATTGAGATTTACTCAAAACCGAATTAATTTCTAGAAGATAATCACAATTTAATTTTTTATGAAGAAAAAACCGAATCCCTGATTGAAAAAATCATAGTGAATTTTTTTTCCTTTTACCATGCGTATTGGGTCAGTAATAAGTTTAGATATCGTGCGCGCACTGTACAAAAAGATACTAGAACAAAAACTAATAGAAGTTTACGTTCAGAAGGGTTCCATGACATTTCGCACCACGACAGTTCGCTTCTAAAGTAATCGAAAAATCCTATTCTAACTAATTCGCAGTGGTGATTGAATACATTAAAATAGTACTTTCTTTTTGGCGATGATGGAAAAGTGTGGACTCGTCTAATTCGCTTTTTTTTCCATTCAACTTTTTCGAGGGTTACTTCACGAGCTAAAAACGACGTGATTCATCATTAAATTACTGTATGAACATGTTTGCACAAAATCTTTATTATGACATCTAAATATAAAATAGAATGATAACAAATATAAGCATTTGACCTAGCGAACAAACGTTGTCGGACTTAGCTGCCTGCGCTCTACCGTACCTCTACAAAAAATGCCGTACCTCTAAAGAACTTCTCCACAATTTTTTTGGACAAATTTACTCATTTAATTGACAAAAATAAATAAAATAATATGAGACATTTTTATGCGGTCCCGTTAGCCTAAGCCGTACGTCCTCGTTAGCGTAACCTTCGCCTAAGCCTAAGCGGAAAAAAAACAGTGAATAATAGCTGAAAAGAGATGATTTTTCAAATGATTTATTTTACATACTCAAACACTTCAGATCCAGATTCGCCTTTCTCAAAAAAATTTTTAGCTCGTAAAGTAACACTAGAATGCGAATTCGAAGGGACCACACTTCTCCACCTTCGCCCTCTTTTTTAAATACATTTCATTCATTCTTTATTCCATTTTTGCTTGTCAGGGTAACAATACAAAGTGGATGATTGTCACGGATGTGAGTTCAATTTATAATAATGCAAAGATTTAAAAATTATGATGATAATCATTGAGGATACATTGTTTCATAGCCGTAGACGAGAATTAGGCACTATTTTAGTTAAGAAGAGAAGTAATAGAGAATTTTTGAAGGCTTGACTTGAAAATTTAGAGACTAGTTCATTCGGTAGGCTATTCCAAATATCAATCATTCGCGATGCACAAGTATTGTGAGCGTTAGAGAGTGAGAACGGTAGAATTATCCTTAAGGCTGCACACTGTTTTGCTCAACTGTGAAAAAGTAAAACTAATTTGCTACAGTCAGATACATACAGGCTTTGTTTGAATTTTTCCGTTAGAAAACTTCCTGACTGGCAATAAAATGACCTTTCAAAATGCAACAATTGCTCCATTTGGAGACTCAATACGTCAAAATGACCTTTCAAAATGCAACAGTTGCTCCATTTGGAGACTCAATACAGGAAGTTTCCTGATTATTATCTCACTGTATGTGAGTAAATTAGTTTTACTTTTTTACGGTTAAAAACGGTTGGTGAGCAAAACAGTGCGCAGCCTAATTGAACACTATTGAGACATACCGGTACCTGGCTAACCTTTTTGATGAAGCTCTGTACATATTATATTTACAGGGTGGCCCATATATTCGCCAACCAATCTTTCGGCGTTTATAATTCAATTTGTAGTGCACGCTGAGCTCCAATTTTTACACATGTTCTTTTCATATGTTTTTTTATTACATGGTTTAAATTTAATATCATTTGATCAATTATCAAAAGAATGGTGGTCTCTCATAGAGCACGCTCTATCATTGTGGACTTGCACAAACTTGGTCGATCAAATACGCGCATCGCTAAAGATCTCAACGCCTCGCAATCTTGTCTGAAAAGCAATCAAACGGTTTGAACAGATCGGTACACTTGCTGACTTGCCCCGAAGAGGTGATCCTCTTTTAGTGCGCACCCCTAACAAGATTGAGGCCATGAGGAAGCGAGTCGGTCGAAATGCTAGGCGTAGCATGAAAAAATGGCCTCCGAGATGAACTTATCACGCAACACTCTTCAAAGAATCGTTGAAGAGGACTTGAGTCTCCTCCCATATCGTACTAAAAAGGCTGCCATCCTAACTCTAAAGAACAAGGAGAAAAGACTCAAAAGGTGCCGCGCCCTAATCCTCTGGACGCGCGACAGTGCTCACCTCAGGACAGTCTTCTCGGATGAGAAGCTGTTCACTGTGGAACCCTCAAAATGTGCGAGTGCTTGCTCGGGACTCACAGACAGCTAATGATACCGGTGGATTCGTGCATAGAGCTTCCCATCCTGCACAAGTCATGGTTTGGGACGGAGTGTCCGCCACCGGCAAACCTCTCCTTGTTTTGTTTGAACCAGGAGCCAAAATTAATCAGGAATACTACCGTCAGCAGATTCTTCAAAAAGTATTGCTTCCTTGGTCTGCTTCCCACTACCGTAATACACCTTGGTCTTCCAGCAAGATTCTGCGCCTGCTCACAAAGCTATCGGAACACAGACATAGTACAAGGCTCATTCTCCCGACTTCATCTCCAGCACAGAATGGCCCTCCTCATCGGCCGACCACAATCCGCTGGACTATTTCGTGTGGTCCTACCTTGAGAGCAAAGTCAATGCTCATCCTCACTTGAATCTGGAGTCTCTAAAAAATTCCCTGCAGGAGGAGTGGTCGAAGATCGACGACAAGTACCTTCTTCCAGTGATCGAAGCGTTCCCAAAGCGACTCCGGGCTGTCGTTCGTGCCAAAGGAGACCGAATCGAATGATTTTTCGAC
Source organism: Allodiplogaster pararmata (assembly GCA_964056735.1). NCBI lineage: Eukaryota > Metazoa > Nematoda > Chromadorea > Rhabditida > Diplogasteridae > Allodiplogaster > Allodiplogaster pararmata. The sequence goes on along the minus strand of OZ057406.1, from coordinate 23,919,307 downwards.
CCAATGTTTTTATTAGTGTGGCCTAATAAATGTACAAATTTGAACACTCTTGCTCGATTATGCACTGAGTTACACGTTTGTAAACGCGTTGCCGAATACATCAGCTACCCTGTATATATATATATTTCAATGGGTTTAACAAGTTTTCTGAGTTTTTAGATGGTTTATTTTGAAGTTTTACATAATCGCAATTTTCTCCCTACCTTTCCATTCTCCTCCCCACAGTGAGATGTTGGAATAATCCAGACCACTTTTTAGTCATCAATAAGATATTCTGAAAATTTTTCTGTTGTTTTCCGAATTTCAGGTAATGAAGAAAATCTTTGCTTAAAACTAGTACAGGCTCATTATTTAGCCTCGAAGTGTGACTGGTTCGAACCAGGTTATACTTTAATGTCTCGAAGTGTGACTGGTTCGAATCAGGTTATACTTTAATGTCTCGAAGTGTGACTGGTTCGAACCAGGTTATACTTTAATGTCTCGAAGTGTGACTGATTCGAACCAGGTTATACGTTAATGTCTCGAAGTGTGACTGGCTCGAACCAGGTTATACTTTAATGTCTCGAAGTGTGACTGGTTCGAACCAGGTTATACTTTAATGTCCCAAAAACATTGGGAAACTTGAACGTTGAACACTTGAGTTCACTTCCCAAGTGATGGGAAACGTAAAATTTATGATGTTACGCCAGTGGACCAGAGATAGATCTTTATTAGACAGCAAGATTTAAGTTCGAGGACCGAATTCGCCACAAAAAAATCGGATATGATGGTTGAAATTAAAAATTCAAAGCAACACTGAGAAAGTGTTCACTTTCAAACTAAGAAAGATTGAGAAATAAATAATCAATGAGTTGATATTTGCTGTGATTTTCATTATATGTCGAAGCTTAGTTACAGTGAATTGTATAACAATGAGCAATTAAAAATTTTTAAAGAGTGATTTTATTCAATTAGTTTCAATATTTGGATGAGTGCGAGTAGAATTTCATTGAAAAGGTTATTAAGCTGCATTTGATGCATAAGAGTTGAGAAAATGATGTAGACTAACGAATTTCCAAATACATAATTTCGAACTAAAAAAAATATGTTGTTTCGTGTAAAAATTTTTTTAAAGAATGAAGTAGCTGACTCACAATCAGATTACTCAAAAGGCGAAAAGGCTCTTTGATCAAGCCCGTTTTAAGCACGTCTTTGCGCAGCGCCACATACGAGAACGGGCGTTCCCAATGAGGTAAAAAATCAGCCTTACAATGAACAAGAGGTCGGTGAGACCTGGTGAGAATGAGATCAGAAGCTCCCAGTAAGACTTGTTTTTCAAAGTATCGCTCACAGACCATCTAAAAAAATGCTTATGTGATATGTAGAGATGATCAACGAAGATCGAAGAAAACAGTTACAGTGCCCTGTAAAAATGAGTATTTAAACGTGTTATCTTAAGCAACTATTAAGATTCAAGTATATATTAACATCGGACCTTACTAGGACCTCGGCCGGCGTGAGAAAACGCTAAGAAATATAAAAAAAATTCAAGTATATATTAGCCTGAAACTTTGCACTCGTCGGAGGGACTGTCGTGTCCAAATTTAGCGTAAGGATGACTTCTACGATTAAAGAAACCGGCATAAAACAGTTCTGAAATGAAGGGGCTATTTGCTATAAGACTCTTACTAATGAAACCCTGTATACAGTAGTTCACATGAGTCTGGAGAGAGTTTAAAAAAACACTGTTTACGATAAACTCACTGAGAAGTAGTCCTCCAAAAGCAAATCTCCGCGATCTCTTCATCAAAACAGATCACCGACAGACACTACCATGTAAAACTCATCCAGTCATGAGCGAAGATCTGCTTTATCGTAAGGCGCTGCTCCTCCTCTTCAGTCAGTATTTGCTGCAGAAGAGCTGAACCAAGTCCTCATTACTATATGTATGAGAAAACTAATTAAAACTTGACAGATTCAGTTATGAGAAGGAAATTATAAAAAAGAAAGATTCAACTGAAAGATACACAAGGCATCCGAATCGATTCGCATCCACGGCAGTACTTTTCTCAGCCAGACAGTTTTGTTCATCCAAGCCCGGTAATTACGATTGTCCCTGAACCATTTAAACATAAGCAGTTAAGGTTCTGCTAAAACCTAGGTATGTTCTTCGTATCTAACATTTGCCAAGATACGAAAAACTAAAAACGCACAATCATCATCTTTCAAAAGGTCTCGTTCCTAAGCTGGACGGCCTCGAAAAGGTCTCGTTCCTAAGCTGGACGGCCTCGATAGCGTAACCTTTGCCTAAGCCTAAGCAGAAAAAAAGCATGAAAAGTACCTGAAAATTTTCCATTCCTGAGTTTGTGAATTATTTGCCAGGCTGACTGACAAAGCTTTGTGAATGATTTTATCAACGAAAATAGCAGAAAGCCTGAAGAGAGCGTGAGGTGATAGCAGACAAGCAGAGAAGAATGAGATTCAAGATATCACGAAGATACATCACAAATTCGGAGAAAACTCTGCAGTCTGACGCTGCACCACACCTAGGTTTCAAGCAGAGCCTATGTGAAAACTTTCTGACAGAGGGCCATATGTTCCATTAGCGCTATACTTTTTTCGCGACCTCAAGTGAATTTAGACATTTTACCACCTGTAGAAGAAGCGTGCTTATCACTAAACCTAATTTAGAAAAAGAAATTATTTAGAGAGATAGAGAGACATCGTACGTTCAGATGTGAAGAATGACAAAGAACAAAGCATTTATATTAATATATATTCAATGAATAACTATCTATGTTTTTCTTATATGTATAGCGCCTATAATTGCGCATGAATTTTATCCGCACATTAGGTTCGACCAAAAAAATTTGTAGGGCTGACGAGCAGATCAAATTTGAATAGCTAACATCGACGGGTATTGCCAAGGATGACGACCGCCCAACATCCCCACCAGAGTGATCCCACAAGCCCAGATATCCGCCGACTCCGCACTGCAACTTTTCTTAAGTACTACTCTGACAAAATGGGGAAAAACAAGGAGAATGTGTTCCAATTCAAGTATATGGTAATAAGTATATGGTAATAGGTATATGGTAATAAGTATATGGTAATAAGTATATGGTAATAAGTATATGGTAATAAAGGTTCGATGCTTAAAGTTACTACGAACAAATTTTGAAGGGGTTAAAAATGTTGAAATAGCACAGAAAACTTAAAATGCCCTTTTCAGCTTCAATAGAGATACGTGTAATTTCCTGCAACACATTGAGGAGCTTGATTTTCGACAGTTCCACATATGGTAGTAAGTCTTCTTGATCCGCTGCTTGTACGGAAAACTGTGGCGAATCCGAAGTCTCCCAGCTTGGTATTATCTAAACCAAACAAAAGTTTAATTGAAAAGAAGCCCTACTTTGGCTTCAGAGAGAGAGGGAGAATCTCAGAGTAAAAAATAACCTCCTTTGGTGACGAAAATGTTAGCTGGTTTTATATCGCGGTGAGCAATTCCCAGCTCGTGAAGAAATTCCACACCATTTAAAAGTTGTACGAAGAATCTTCTGGCTCGAGAGGTCGGATATATGAACTCTTCTTTTACTCAATAGAGCAAGAAGTTAATAGGCAATTTTAGTTTTTTTCATAATTTCGCATGCTTGTGAGTTTTTCTGATGTGACCAAAAAGTACTTGGACAAATGTTAATGTCTGTAATTCGTTTCAAAATAAAAATCATCTCTTGGTATCATTTTTTATCACAATATGTAACGAACAGTTATACACAATCCGGTTCAATATAGCTGCCTCTAGAGCGAACACATGCCTTGAGACGACACTCGTATCCATCTGCCAGTGACCGCAGGTAATCGTTGTCGAGTTCTTCCCATGCCTTCTTAAGGGCAGCACGCAGAGAGTCGAGAGTGAGGTGCTGGATAGATTCAATATTCGCATGCATGACGCCCTAGACGCTGAAGTCAAGCGGGTTCAGGTCGGGGGAATTCGATGGCCGTTCAGCGGTGCTTATGAAGCTCGGAGTGTGTGTGTGCCCAACCACTCTTGTGCGAACCTGAGGTTATGGGCTGGTGTTGAGTCCTGTTGGAAGGTCCAATTGGTTCCACGATAGTGTGTCCTACGCCAGCGTTATATCACGTCTTCAAGAATCTTCTTCAAGTAAAAGTTGACCTCTATCTTCACACCGGGAGCGACGAAAACCAACGGTGTTTTACCTGTTTTGCAAACACCTCAAACAATGAGGTACTTGGGATGGCTGCTTCTTCCGACAGCGATTCCATGTTCAGCAGATCCATTACATTCGTTGGCAAATATTCTATCGTTTTGAGAGTTTTGAGAAGAGGTTGAAATTTTTTTCATCTGTGTTGAAATTTTTTTTTCATCGTCCAGAGCGTACGGAGATGCTCGGCACGAGCACATACAGGGTGGCCCATATTACCTGTTACCAAGTTTTTACTGGATAGCTTGTTTACCGAAATAGCAATCAGGTATTATTTATTGGTTCGATATAATAATAAAAAACCGGGTTAAGTTTTACTCAATTAGGCCACCTTTACGCGAACTACATAGCGAAGCCTCTTAGGAAATGCTTCTATCACTGGACATATGTAGCTGTTGTCGATATTGTCCCACTCCTTCAGCAAGGCCTGCTTGAGCGACTCCAAATTCTGGTGAGGACGAGCATTGACTTTGCTTCCAAGGTACGACCACACCGAGTAGTCAGTCCATAGGATTCGAATCCTGCGAGCACGATGGCCGTTTGGCCGCAGAGATGAAGCTAGGGAAATGCCTCTCGCACCACTCTTGTGTGTGTTTGCTTGAGCTGAATTTTGCTGGAACGTCCAGGGTTGATTTCTGTAGTGAAAACAGGACCAGGGCAGTACTAAGTCTTCTAGGACTGATAACAATTGTTGTCGATCTTGACTCCAAGCTCGAAGAATAATAGAATAGTTTCGACTGTTGCGGAGGCACAACCCCAAACCATGATTTGAGTTGGATGGGAGGCTCGAAGAACGTGTCTACCTGCTTCACCAGTAGTAATAGAATTCCTAGCTAGTACACGCACGTTTTGTGGGTTGTACGCTTCTTCTACGCTAAACAGCTTCTTGTCGGAGAAAACTGTTCTCAAATGAGATCCAGTCCGCTTCCAAGCAATGAGAACTCTGCACTTCTTCAGCCGCTGCTCCTGGCTCCTGGGAGATAAGTTCGCGGCTTTTTTCATACGACAACAACTAGTCTCAGATCCTCTCTGACCACTATTTAAAGCGAAGTGCGACTTACTCCGAGCTGCTGTGCCATTTTTTGATGCTCCGTCGAAGATTTCGAACAACTCTCTTTCGCAGAGCCTTGATCAATCCAGAAGTTCGAACAGATCGAGGACGTCCATTTATCACACGATCAGCAAGTGTTCGTAGCTCCTGGTTTCGTTTAACGGTCCTCCATACACTTTGACGTGAGATATGAAGCGTTTTCGTGATACGGGTTTTGGTGTTTTAAGCTTATGAAATCGAATGATTGCTGTACGCAGTTGTTGGAAATCTGCCGTTACCTGCAGTTGTTGGAAATCTGCCGTTAAGTGAACTTAATCAGCTGAAAAAAAATTTCCGTATAATAACAGAAGTTGATCTAAGTAATAAAAAAGACCACACCTATAGGGAAGAGGATAACGCTGGAATTAATCGAACTGTCGGCCACCCTGTATTTGCAACACATCTCTACACCGTAGATGTTGAAGAAGCATCTGTCGACCATCTAATCCATGCCGTTTTTGCATCTTTTAGGGGTGCATCTCGAGACGATTTTTGATTATCATCCGTGTTGATTCACGGGAGATACCGACTTACAAAGCGAGCTTCCACATGGATTACCGAGGACTGTGTGCTTGGCGTTTCCGGAGAATGCTTCTCATCTGGGGTTTATCGGCTGTTCTAGGGCGACCTCTTCTTTCACAGTCCTTGCAATCGTCAGTCTTCATAAAAAGATCGTTGATTGCATAAACACTTAATCGTGGAGCTTTTGAGTCGTCGCGCGATGTCACTTATTGTATGACCAGAGTTATACAGTGCAATAATAGCAGGACGTAAAGGACTTGATTTCGCCATATCTGTAAAATAAAGCTAGAATCATGAAACTTGAACCAAGAAACAACCAGTCTCACAGCATTATCAAGGAGAAATGAAAACAAAAATCGGTTTACTGTGTCGCGCAATATACTGTTTATTCCTGGCAAATACATATTGAATATTCACAAAGGATTACTGAGTTGATTTGATGAAAGTTTGTGAGCCGACACGAGTTCATAACAAATCGGAGAGTAGAGCAGAAGGACGAGAATTCAAGATAATTTCAGTATATACATTTTTAAATTGTGGTGATGAGTTGTGGTGGAGAGGAGTGATGATTTCAATGAAGGAGTAGAGAGGAGCTGAAGCAACAATGTCACGGGAAGGGAAAGGAAATATAGCGCGTAAAACATTTGTCCGAGTACTTTTTGGTCACCCTGTAAAGTATCCGAGAATAACCCGCTAAGAATCGGGGAAAAAGGGATTACCGAAACGAACCAATCAGATCGTGCAAGTCTCCCTTCGCGCAATACTCCGTGAGTATAATGTGTGCATTCAAGTTCTTGTCGAATATATCCGCAACTATTTGTACAATGTTGAAATGACGTCGTTTCTTCTGGATCATTTTCATGAGAACAGCCTCAAACTATTTTTCTGATTACAATGAGTTTTTCTGAGGTAAACTATCAGAGAATAACTCGCTAAGAAACAAAGGTATGAAAAAAATTTAACTTTGCATGAAATTAACTAACTAAACAAAATAATAATTTTTTTGAAATAATTAAAAGTTTGTTTTGAATTCCTGATCAATTTTCTGGTACACGTGTACACGTAGACGTCTTAGTTTACTGTCTTCTCCATAAAACACAAACATGAAGGTGTCTCGGAACATATCAGGTCAACTATGTCTTTACTGTCTTCTCCATAAAACACAAACATGAAGGTGTCTCGGAACATATCAGGTCAACTATGTCTTTACTGTCTTCTCCATAAAACAACAACATGAAGGTGTCTCGGCACATATCAGGTCAACTATGTCTTTTTTTAAAATCTAGGGTTTAGCTAATGCTAAATGCTAAAGTTAATGCTAAAGTTACGTCAACGAGAAATTTAGAAACGGAACCTTATAAAACAAACAGTCGCATAGTCACTGTTCTGCAAAAAGTTATCCTTTTTTTTCTAATCATCTTTTTTTTAAATTCAAGTTACTTCGTCTTGGTCATTCAATTTGAGCAATGTCAAAACTTGTGAATTTCGAATTGTTCTTGAGTGCTTCAAAAATAGTCATTTTAACTGCATAAATGCGCTGAATTTGAGACAGTCAAGAATGAGCAAGCGCATCATTTCACGCTCTATCTAGATACGTTTATAAAATTACTAGAAGAAAAACATTGAGTCATTGAAATGATAAAAATCTTTGAGGTTTAATTCTGGAAATACAATCAACCTTATTTTTGAATTGAACCTGTATTTACCATTTCAACAAACAAAAGTTCAGAAAAAAATTATATCAATAAAAAACATTTCAACCAAAGGAACCATTTCTGCCTAATAAAGGCATGCATCTTTCATTATCGGGGGTTTTCGGCTATATTCTGGCCAGACTTCCACGAAGCTTAGGTTCAGGCTCTTGAGTACAATGTCTAGTTTCAGATCTAGTTTATACGAAATCATTATAACTTGAGGGCTCTTCTTCCCTAATTATTCCCTGCATCTTGTCTTGCAGGCATTGGCACGATGCTTTTTTTACATTGATTTTTTATACGGTCTCGTTAGCCTATGCCGGACGGCCTCGTTAGCGTAAACTTTTACTAAGCCCGAGCGTTTTTTGTTTTTGTAAAAAAAACTTTTCAAGAGCCGGAGTCCCCGATGCTCAAATCGATCACATATGAAGACAATTTTCGAAACAGTAGCGTTTAAAGCCAATTTTTCGTGTAGTATTCCAATGTCTGCAAGAAAAGACGCAGGGCCCATCAGGGAATAAGAGCCAACTATAAAAATGAAAATTTTTCGAAAACTAGTATAAATACAAACAAGGGTACTTGTCCAGAGCCGCGTAGGCTCCGCTCCTCTTCTCCCTCGGAGGGGGGGAGTCAAAGATTTATGACTAATTTTTGATCTCGGTCTCGTTAGCCTAAGCCCTACGGCATTGTTAGCGTAAATTCTTACTAAGCCTGTGCTCATTTTAATGTGAGAATAACAGGGAGAGGGATTATAAGAGCGGAAAATGAGAGAGAACAGGAGCAACATCGTGCAGAAAAATGCAGGGGAGAGGAGCCTACGTCGAACTAGAAAAGTGCCCAAACAAGGCCTTAAAAGCTTAGTTAGAGATATTCAGATGTAAGAGTTGCAGGAAGGTGTCGAGTGTATCAAACCTCTTTACATGATCTTCCGTCATCTTCAGCCGGAATTTTCTTCAATACGAGGACGTCATTGTTTTGTTTTGATGACGCTCTTCTGTCGATCACCAATACGACTTCACCGAACTGACCTGAATCAGAATTTTTTGTATAAATTAAGCTCCCCAGTAAACCCAATCAGTTGAATTTACGATTCTTTAAAATAAACAATTTCCAAAATATCTTGTTCTCTGATTTTAAAAAAAAGCAAATCAGCCCACCTTCTTTGAGAACACGAGTCACTGTGTAGCGATCACAGTAAGTTCTGATAACTGGTTGACCAGTAGTAGATGAGAGCTTTTCATCTTTAGACAAGTTCTTGGCTTCAAATGGGTTCTTTTGAGTTTTAGAAAAGCTCTCCATCTTCTTCGACGAAGAATTTTCATCTCCAGACAAGGACTTTTCACCTCCAGACAAGGTCTTTTCATCATCAGACAAGGACTTTTCTCCTCCAGACAAGGTCTTTTCATCATCAGACAAGGTCTCTTCATCCTCACACGAGGTTTTTTCCTCTTTAGACACCATATCCTCATCCTTAAACAAGGTATCTTTTTCCTCAGGCGAGGCTTTTTCATCCTTTGACGAAATCCCCGTATCCTCGTACAAACTTTTCTCCTCCTCAGACAATGTCACATGAACCTCAGACAAATTCTCTTTATTCTGATACAAGATCTTCTCATCTTTTTCTGAGTCTTCTCCCGGCAGCTTGGTCCCAATTTCCTTTTCAATCGGCTCCATTTTTGTTGAAGCTGCGTAAAGCCTAAAACTTTAATTGTTTTAATCATACCCAACACTTATCGAATGAACAAATAATAGGGGAATAATTACAGATCATCGAATAACAAATGATTGCCAATAATGATATGAATCGCTCTTACTCGATTATTGAACAAGCTTTCGCGCGCTGGGTCTTTTCAATGATTAGTGCAACGCCTTTACCAGTCACAAGTGGTTAATGGGCGAGAGAAACATTTAAAAGTTGTTATAAAATCTATTTATTCGTCAGAGACAATTGTAAATCCTGAGTACATGGAGTTTGGTTAAGTTTTTGGAATTAGTCGGTGTTTCGCTCAACAAACACATTCCGGGCAAGCGGAATGTTTCAAGAATAATCTGCTAGAATAAAGCAAAGAGTGGCATTCCTTGTATATCTAACTGGTTATCAACCGAGGTTTTAACTGGTTATCTGACGGCATGAACAAAGGTTGATCAATCGGTGAGGTGTCCATTTCAGCCGCACCCCTTTTAAAATGACGGTCGTGTTAAACACTACATCAACTAAAATAGTGCATTTCCTTCCGAATCTCAATGACTCATCACGTCATTTTTGACTCACGGTGACCATTAAAATTATGGTGTTTTTTTGGTGGTAACGAGCTCTCCCCGGTAGAGAAAAGGGTCTCCTTTGGTGGTAACGAGCTCTCCCCGGTAGAGAAAAGGGTCTCCTTTGGTGGTAACGAGCTCGCCCCGGTAGAGAAAAGGGTCTCCTTTGGTGGTAACGAGCTCGCCCCGGTAGAGAAAAGGGTCTCCTTTGGTGGTAACGAGCTCGCCCCGGTAGAGAAAAGGGTCTCCTTTGGTGGTAACGAGCTCTCCCCGGTAGAGAAAAGGGTCTCCTTTGGTGGTAACGAGCTCTCCCCGGTAGAGAAAAGGGTCTCCTTTGGTGGTAACGAGCTCTCCCCGGTAGAGAAAAGGGTCTCCTTTGGTGGTAACGAGCTCTCCCCGGTAGAGAAAAGGGTCTCCTTTGGTGGTAACGAGCTCGCCCCGGTAGAGAAAAGGGTCTCCTTTGGTGGTAACGAGCTCGCCCCGGTAGAGAAAAGGGTCTCCTTTGGTGGTAACGAGCTCGCCCCGGTAGAGAAAAGGGTCTCCTTTGGTGGTAACGAGCTCGCCCCGGTAGAGAAAAGGGTCTCCTTTGGTGGTAACGAGCTCTCCCCGGTAGAGAAAAGGGTCTCCTTTGGTGGTAACGAGCTCTCCCCGGTAGAGAAAAGGGTCTCCTTTGGTGGTAACGAGCTCTCCCCGGTAGAGAAAAGGGTCTCCTTTGGTGGTAACGAGCTCGCCCCGGTAGAGAAAAGGGTCTCCTTTGGTGGTAACGAGCTCGCCCCGGTAGAGAAAAGGGTCTCCTTTGGTGGTAACGAGCTCTCCCCGGTAGAGAAAAGGGTCTCCTTTGGTGGTAACGAGCTCAACCCGGTAGAGAAAAGGGTCTCCTTTGGTGGTAACGAGCTCTCCCCGGTAGAGAAAAGGGTCTCCTTTGGTGGTAACGAGCTCTCCCCGGTAGAGAAAAGGGTCTCCTTTGGTGGTAAAGAGCTCGCCCCGGTAGAGAAAAGGGTCTCCTTTGGTGGTAACGAGCTCTCCCCGGTAGAGAAAGGGTCTCCTTTGGTGGTAACGAGCTCTCCCCGGTAGAGAAAAGGGTCTCCTTTGGTGGTAACGAGCTCGCCCCGGTAGAGAAAAGGGTCTCCTTTGGTGGTAACGAGCTCGCCCCGGTAGAGAAAAGGGTCTCCTTTCCCAATAATTAGCTTACTCCAAGTGGAAAATAATGCTTTTATAACATGAAAAATATTTCCGTGAAGAGATTATTTTTCCATCGTCTGAAACTGCCTTTTTTGCCTTGCAGCTCAATGAGAAGTTTTTCAATTGTTTAAGAAATTGTTTAGTTTTTTTATTTCGAGAAACTCTACGTTTTTTATTATGTAGAAGGTAATAATATATGTCGCGGTAGCAAATATCGTGGATCCGAATAATTTGCTCACCTAATTTTTTCAATTATATCAGTGAGGCCAGTCAAGAAACTGATTGAGAAGCTCATTATGCTGAAATTAAAGCTAAGAGCAAAGAGAATATTTGCAAAAGTCAGGCAACTGGGCAGTGTACCAGTAGCAAATTTTGTTAAATTTTTCTCGAAAGTTTGAAAAGTTGGTCTTGAAATATTCGAAGTAAAACTGGTAGAAAGATGTTTGTGTAACGAGCGCAGCTCATCGCATAGTGTCAATGTAACACCGGAGCACGGCTTGGCCTCCGACTAAAGCGCAGTTCCGACGGTGTTAGTGAGAGGACTGCTGTTTTGCACGCTGATCCGTCAGCGAGTCTCACGAGGCTGGTTGGCGAGACACGGTGAAAGTCAGCACGAGCTGCAGCGAGTCAAGGAAGATTTTTCTCAAGAGGAGTTGCTCAATTATTTCCTTTGAAAAAATTCTTGTCCAGAATAGAGATAGCCATTGACGACTGAATAAACAAAAAAACTTTTAATCTTGAAACGTGTTTTCTTGTGTCCAGAAACGTGATGAAAAAATAGTATTTAACATTTTTAAAGAGTAGTTATTACTATCTGTTCAAGTTTATAAGAGAACACGTTCTAGTAGTTAGAATTTCTAACATGATACTTAGTATATCTGCCACGACTTCATTTTCACTATGTTAAAGTAACCGCTAACATCAAATCAGCGCTATACTGGTTGCGTTAGTTGCAACTCGACGTTTATCAGTTATAATAACACTGAAGATTTTATCAACTAGCTCGCACTAGTGTGAACTACCTCATGAGCACACTGGTACGAACTTTTTGCTTGTGAAATTAAAGCCGCGGCTGATCGTGAATCGCAATCGTTATTACAAGAGTCCAGGAAGTTACAACCTTTTCCCCAATTATTGTTTTATTATTCATGAAGCGGAAAAGAAGTTTAAGTAATTGGTAGAAGAAAAACTTTCTTCACTATTTCTCTGTTCATCAGCACCAAATTTCAAGGTTACTGTGTAAATCGCTTCGTGACGCTGAATCATACGGTGAATTTCAAGGCATCACGAACGAAGAAAAACTGTCTCAATTAGGGCTCGCTAAAAAGAAAAAATAAAAGAAGAAAAAAGACGAGTTCAAAAGTTTTAATATGCAAGACCGTGATGGCTTAGTAAGACGTTTGCAATCTTCGCTGTTGTGAAGTTTTACTCTTTGACTTAAGTGTTTTTTTCCTGGATAATAACGATCTTTAGTTTTGTCAGCAGAGTCTTCCTCGTGTTGTTACATTGCAAAATGTATTTCAATAAATAAATTAATAAATAAAAGAGAAATATTGGCATACATTTAGATTTAAATAAAACCTACAAGAGTTGATTTCGTAATTGAAAAAGGATAAGATTGGCTGAAAATAATAATTTTCGTATGTTTTTTTAAAAAAACTTTTTTATTTCTGAAAACTTATTCCAATGCACATGAATAGAAAAATTGCGATCACCGTTTAATGCTTTTTCTTCTACTGTCTCAATCTTTCCTTGTATTCGTTACTTATATACGTTTAAGAAGCTTGACGTATTTCGCGTTAGGACTCACCATGTGCTCGGCGCATTTCTCGGTTGCGGTTAGGAATTGACGCGGAGTATCCGCACACGCAGAAGATTTTTTCTACATGAGTGTTGTGCTTAATCAGTTTCAAATTCTTGCTTATAGATGAGTTCATTCCCATCGAAACTATCCGTTTTTTAAACTGCATTTTTGCCGCGCTCTAATATTTGTTTCCTTCTCTATTGAATGTTTTTGTTGTTAAATTTTCACTGTTTTCCTATTTTTTCTCAGTTTTTCTTTTCTGATTTTTAGAAGCTTCGGGGTTTTTGGAAGTATTTCCACAGTTGCTCGGAATTTTTTTTACAAAAGTTTTTCCTTCATCTCTACAAAGTTAAAACATGATTTTGTTTCGGCACTTTTTTACATGATCTGGTAGGGCTCGTTTCGCGCACAATCCTCCGCGCGTTCAATGTCTCAGGAATTCGCGCGCAATGTCTCAGAAGAGATTTTAGTCACGCCCCTTTGTCTCAGGAAGAGATTTTATTCATGAAAACTCCCTTCCTCCCTTTCTCCTTAGGGCCCCCCTTCCCCCCTTTAGGGCCCCCCTTGGGGAGCAGAGTCGCGCGCAGTAAGCGCCCTGGCCACGCCCCTACCCCGGAGGCTCCGCCCTACCAGATCATGTAAAAAAGTACCTTTGTTTCGAATTCATTCGAAACAAATATATGGAATCTTTGAACCTGTAGAAAAAAATTTAAAGTTTTATACATATTCTATGGAAAGCGTTGGAGACAGGCTGGTTCCTAAAACCCGTCAAAAAGCGTGTAGATCAAAAATATTCATCATAAGAGAGAGGCATACTCAAGGCAGAGAGACTGAGAGCATGGGATGAGAATGAGGGAACAAAGAATAGAACGTGAGATGAGAATCTCTTTTGAACAGCGCATAGTTGTGCGCACAGATTTCACCAGCGATGCGGATTAGAGAAACATCTTTGTTATAGAATGTCATTGAAGCGCCTAGCCGTTTCTGCTTCCTCGGTACCATCGAAAAAGCCACTCTTTGTCAGCACGCCAGATGTTCCACCTTCATGGAAACATTATCCACGAGGTTAGAAATTTTTACCATCTGATATATTCACTTCTGGTTGGAGTCCGGAATCCGAAGGTAAACGTCATGAATAACTCTCTTATGCTTTGCCTCTCCTACTTCTACTTCTACGTATACATAGAGAAAAGCAGAGATACGCTGAGGAGATTAGGCTGTTTCTTCCCAGCCGTAGAAAGAGCGTGTATATCAAAATGATTAACCATGAGGGAACGGGAGGCTCTCGTGAGAGCGTGACAGTATGCGATGCAAAAGAGAGAATGCAGTCGATCAGAGCTATTTTATTACTAGCTCTCTTGGAAAGCGCATAGATTTAACCCACAGTGCGGGTAGGAGAAGCACTGGAAGAATATCGACAAAAAGACAGAGGAAGAAAGGTAAAAGTAAAAAGAGAGAAAGAAAGTGAGTGAGTGAGAGAGAGAAAGAGAGAGAGAGAGGAGGAAGAGAGAAAAGAAAACGCTAGGCAAAAGAAGGAGAGAGGAAGAAAATGAAGGGATCCTCTCGCGCACTGCGGACATGTTTTGCGATCCCTCGGACTCGGATCGTCTTTTTTGATTTCTTGGCAGGAAATTTGTTAAAGTAAATGGTGGAGGAGTCTCGCGACCCTGACTGGGGTGCAGTGCTCCGATATTGCTAGGCAGTTGAGCAAGCAAATCAGACTGCGGACATGATTAGCATTATAGTGGTTAGAAATTGAGAGAGAAAGAAACAGAAAGATTAAAATGAATGATTTAAACGAAAAACCATAACGTCATCAAATCAGGTGCGAATGGAAAAAATAATCATGTATTTCTATGGTTTCTTAAAAAAGTGGAAATTAGAATTCAGTAGTCTAAAACTCTCACACAAAGAAGCCAAATTTAGAAGAAATCAGAAAATTAAAATAATTAGAAAAAGTGGTCATATGCGTAGACATCATGGCAAAAATATACATAGCAATATTGGGTCTGGCAGCCATCAGAATCTTTTAAATCTTTATGGGTTATATTGAGCAGAGAAAAAACATGTGGTAGTGATTCTTGAAGTGAGATGACATCTAAGTGCAGTCATCTGAGATGACATCTAAGTGCAGTCATCTGAAATGACATCTAAGTGCAGTCATCTGAGATGACATCTAAGTGCAGTCATCTGAGATGACATCTAAGTGCAGTCATCTGAGATGACATCTAAGTGCAGTCATCTGAGATGACATCTAAGTGTAGTCATCTGAGATGACATCTAAGTGCAGTCATCTCGAGATACCGTTGCCCCATTCTTGAAGTGAGATGACATCTAAGTGCAGTCATCTCGAGATACCGTTGCCCCATTCTTGAAGTGAGATGACATCTAAGTGCAGTCATCTCGAGATACCGTTGCCCCATTCTTGAAGTGAGATGACATCTAAGTGCAGTCATCTCGAGATACCGTTGCCCCATTCTTTTTCGACATTCATGTCTCTCAAACTATGTGTTTCTCTTCTTTCTTCTCACCTATCTTTCTCCCCTCTATGATTTTTCCCTTACTATCTATCTCTCTTCTCTTTCTATCTCGGTTCTTGTTTGCCCACAGGTCCTGTCGAGGGGAGTCTTTTGGGATAGTTTGGTGAGGATCCTTTTGAGTCCGGAAAAATTTTCTCCGTCCACACTCGCTCCGCAGTCGGCGATCCTGTTCGCAAGACCCATTTTTTAACCGGAGAAAGGCAAGAGACTATTTTAATGGCGCCTCGACTCGCCATTACAAAGTATGAGGGAGTATCAGCTGATGTTTTATCCGGTGGCATGCAAGATGTTTCTTGGACCCGCACTGCCGGTAGAAAAATCTATGCGCTCTCCAAAAACCCCGAAAAAACATTGAAATCTATGCGCTTGGAAAACAATTTTCTCGGATTTTTGTAGAGAAAGTCCAAATTATCTGAAAAATTGAATGTTTGAAGACTGATTTTTTAAAAAATCTATGCTCTCACAAAAAAGTTGTGCGGTTGCTAAAAAAACACTCTGGTGGCATGCTCAGGCCAGTCCGGCATAGCCCTCCTTTGAAGAACTATACTATCCAATTTTTGTCAGCGACGGGCAAGCCCGCTATTTCCAATGCACTTGTGCAAAGAGAAATCCCTCTATCCGCCACCTGAGGACGCGCTCGATACCGATGACGATGAACCGGTCCTTTGCGATGGTGTGAAATCGTGGGCAGTAGTATTATCGAAGGCGCTCTATCTCTCTCCCCCTGTCTTTCCCCTCCAGGCTGTTTCTTCTCACCCGCAGAAAGAATGTGTTTATCAAGAAGACCAATGATGAGGGGACGGCAGGCCTTTTAGAAAGCGCGAGAGCATGTGGTATGAAAGAGAGGGTGCCAATTATCAGAGCATTTGTATCACCAGCTTTCTTGGTTAGCGCATACATATATGACGCTGCCGTTTTGATTTTTTGCCATAAATTTACTTTTCGATGATTTTTATTTGTTTTATGGCAGATTCTAGCAAAATAGCCTTATTCTATGGCGCTGCCATCAAAATAAACCAAAAGCCATCAAAATAAACCAAGAGCAACCAATACGGACCGGGTTTGCACGAACGCTGTACTATTTTCTCTATCGCGAATCGAAAATAGTATAGCGTTCGTGCAAACCCGGTCCGTATTGGTTGCTCGCTTTGTCCATATATGATTATGTTATCAAATTTGGTGAATAGCCACGAAATTGACGAAATAGTGTAGTGGGATCTTTTAGTGTAGTGGAGTGGACTGATGAAGGAACTTATCAATGAAATTGTGCCATTCACCATAAAATCAATTATTTTGATGGCAGCGCCATAAAATAATTGATTTTTGATGGCAGCGCCTTAAATAAGGCTATTTTGCTAGAATCTGCCATAAAACAAATAAAAAACATCGAAAAGTACATTTATGGCAAAAAATCAAAACGGCAGCGTCATATATGTTTTACCGGCACTGCGAGTGGGAGAAAAACACTTTTCCCCCCTCCCCTCTCTCTTTCTATCTCTCCCCTATTTCTTTCTCTCTCTGTTTTTTCCCAATTGATCACCCAATGCCTATTTCCATAGTTTGTGTTTATAGCCATCCGACGTGCTTCCTGGGACGCCCTCCTCAGTATCCCGGAGGTTCGCCGCTGGAGAGAAGTCAACCAGATCATCTACCATGAAGTTCTCCGGCGCATCATGTCAGCAGAGTACGGACTCAAGGCTGTTTGCCAGGTGTTCCTGGTGAGAGAGTCTCCTCTGGGTTTTAGAAGAGCTCTTATACACTAACCAGGAAAGATTACCATAGGTCACATTTACATACAGAAAATTCTCAAAACGAGCGTACTTCGAGCAGAGAACGGTCTATAGTTATAAAAAAGGGTTCAAAGAGGCTAGCTGGAGGTGAAAGACGAAAATGAGAACATACATATTAGGTATGTAAGAGATTAAGACGTGTGAAGATTACCCAATATTGTCTGCTCAGCATTTGCGTACACAGACAAAATGATTGATTGGTGCCTTTTTCGCCAGAACATAATTGGTTTAGATTTATCGCTAACATGGTTTGCAAAAGAGGCTCAGATTTCGAAAAAAAGTTATTCCTCTGAGAAATAGGCAACAACGACATTGAAATAAACAGTCTAGAGAGCTGGGTGTCATAATATGCCAAAAAATACCAAGGCCAGGAAAAAGCGGAAACAGGAAATCTTCAAGGGGCTAAATAACTCTGTTGTGTCTAAGGAAAACGGTTTTCGAGGATGTGGCTTTATACATGTATTCCTTTGCACATTTTAAAGGTACAACGGATAACTTCATAGTGGTGATTTAGTGAGAAACAATGAGTCAATACATATATGAGGCTGCCGTTTTGATTTTTTTGCCATAAATGTACTTTTCGATGATTTTTATTTGTTTTATGGTAGATTCTAGCAAAATAGCCTTATTTAAGGCGCTGCCATCAAAATAGCCTTATTTTATTGCGCTGCCATCAAAAAGCAATTATTTTATGGCGCTGCCATTAAAATAATTGATTTTATGGTGAATGGCACAATTTCATTGAAAAGTTCCTTCATCAGTCCACTCCCACTTTACTAAAAGATCCCACTACACTATTTCGTCTATTTCGTGGCTATTCACCAAATTTAATAACAGAATCATATATCAACAAAGCGAGCAACCAATACGGACCGGGTACTATTTTATACTATTTTCAACGCTATACTATTTTCGATTCGCGATAGAGAAAATAGTACAGCGTTCGTGCAAACCCGGTCCGTATTGGTTGCTCGCTTTGTGCATATATGATTCTGTTATTAAATTTGGTGAATAGCCACGAAATAGTGTAGTGGGATCTTTTAGTGTAGTGGGAGTGGACTGATGAAGGAACTTTTCAATGAAATTGTGCCATTCACCATAAAATCAATTATTTTGATGGCAGCGCCAAAAATAATTGATTTTTGATGGCAGCGCAATAAAATGATGCTATTTTCATGGCAGCGCCATAAAATAAGGCTATTTTGCTAGAATCTGCCATAAAACAAATAAAAATCACCGAGAAGTACATTTATGGCAAAAAATCAAAACGGCAGCGTCATATATGTTCAGAGTCATAGGTAAAATATATCTGGAATTTCCAATAGGTCGATCGCCAAAGTAGGTTAAAAAAATTTACTCACTACCCATTCCATTTGAGCTCAGTTAAGGCCAATAAAACTTGTGATCTACAAAAAAAGGAGATTTTTTTAAAATTCAAACCGTGAGAAAGCTGCTAAAGAGTAGTCAGTTTCAAGGTCAGTACTTGAGGACGTCGGTGAGTCTATCGCCTTAGAATTTTTTTGCAATTCTGAAGTTTACCTATAGTACAAAAGCTGTATTTCTTGCTAACATGTAATGCATTTTTTAACGAGGTACAAGGTGCTGGTTCATAATTAATTGATTACTTTTTTTTAAACGCAAAAAACCGCTAATTCAATCGATAAGTTGAGGTAAAAAAAAATTAATTTTCAAATTGGATTTATATTCCATCATGTGTGCCAAATTTTCTCTCTTATCGGACAAAAAGCGTCGATTTACAAGACGTTTTGCTAACAGAAACACCGTTTTTTGTCTCATTTTGAGGGTCTGAGAAAACAGGGTTTCTGGGGTCCTACAAACGAGTTCTCGAAACACACTGGCAACAGTGGCCATTCGTGACTCTCCAGCCTTAAGAGCCTGTCACGGATGGAGCCGGATCATCCAGTCCAGAATCGAGCGCGACCTCAGGTGGCGGATAGAAGGACGCCTCCCTACGAAGAATTCGTGCTGGGAGGAAGCGGGAGAAATCCCGCCGCGGACCAAAACTGGGTAGTATAGCTCGTCAAAGGAGGGCGATGCCGTACCAGCCTGGGCATGCCACCGGACAAAACATCAGCCGATACTCCGCTATACTTTTCTATGGCGAGTCGAGGCGCCAGTAAAATAACCTCTTGCCCTTCTCCGGTTAACGAATGGGTCTCGCCAAGAGGATCGCCGACCGCGGTGCGAGTGTAGACGGAGAAAATCTCTCCGGACTCAAAAGGATCCTCACCACCAACCTATCCCAATAGGACTCCCCTTGACAGGACCTATGGGCAAGAAAACAACAAACAAACGAGTTCAATAGCTTGTCTGAAAATTGAAATTTTAATTAATCTGAAAATTGCCAGGTGACCCTGTAAAAAGTTGATTTTATTCTTGTGCTTTTCAAAAATTTGTCTTTCTAGCTGGACTCGGTGGTAATGCAGAAAGCACTTGCCAAAGCCTCGACGAAGGTTCTTTTTACTTTTAATTGTTTTAAGGCGAACTTGACTATGAAAGGGAAATTAAATAAATATGGGGCGTTTCATTGCTGATATACATTGAAAATGTATGTCAGACTGGGCCGCCTGTTGAAAGACTGGGCCGCCTGTTTAAGACTAAAAGTTTTAACTCAAAACCCCGGTTTACGAGCGTGCTTGCTCGTATTAGAAGAGAAACAACATTTTCGATCTTCTACGTTGGATAGCTGGTTCAAAAAAGGTACTTCGTCAGGAATTTTATACCGATTCCGATAATAGTACAGAAACCCGCCTCAGGCGGTACAACCATCGTTCTACAAAGTATAACTTGTGTATTTATTACAACCATAGACCCGCCATATTGAGAACGATAGGGAATACAGAGGGCCGCCGAGATGAAGAGGCACATGGGCATTTAACGCCTGTACTTCGTTTGATAAAATTTCATTGTAGGAATAACAAATTCGTCTAAGAAACGATCAATGTGGTTTTTTGAAGATCAATTTCTACATTTCGATACTGGACGACTCTGTGAGGTTCACGGAGCCGAGAGGCGGGGACGACCCTCCTCCGCGGACACTGGTAAACTGTTCAACAGCTTATTTCACTCTCATTCTGTATCAATATCACTGTCTTCGAGGTGCTGGTGACAAAAAATACCACTGCATCAAACGATCTTATGGTTTCTTTCTGAAACATCGTCGTTCTAGCGTTTCCAAGTGAGCTAAGCTCCGATTTACATATCATTATTATGTAGGAAAAAAAATATTATGTATGACTCGGTGAATGTCAAATTATCAAAAGATGCTATTGTTTTATTCTTGGAATGGTTTGTCGCACGATTATCCGAGTAAATTATTCTGCCTGAAGCTATGAACTAAGATAAGAATAGTTGGTAACAGGCCGGTCTGAGGCGCTTGCTACGCGCAGAAGGCTATTTGCCCAACATCAAAGAAGATACGGAAGACATGGACACACCAGACTTCGAAGATGTTTCCTCAGTACCGGCATTGCCTGTGTGGAGGATGCGATTCAACGAAACATCGGCAAGTCCAACCAAAACGACACAGTCGCTCGAAAGGAATATGGCCAAATCTTCTCTACTGAACGGGATTTTTCGGACACCGCATTCAAAGCGAATACCAAACATTCTTCAGAAAAATGGGCAAGCGGGAAATTCGGTTAGCTTTTCGGTTGACTAATTGAATGGGAAAGAGAGAGAGAGAGTTTTTTTGGATTTGCAACATTTTTATAGAAAGACGAGGCTCCCTGGATGATATTGTCAGGCATTAAATGAGACCGGTCTAATCTATGTTTGTACGCGCCGAGCGAGTTGGGAAAGAGATGTGGAAAGGTAGAAAGAGTGAAAAGAGAAGTAGAGAAAAAGTGAAATAGAACGGAAGTAGAAGAGAATGTAGATAATTCTCGGCGCCAACATAGCTGGACCAGTCACTATTTAACCCCTGGATATTGTCTTGCAGTTGCGAAAGAAGCAGGAAAACGGAACTTCTGTTTGCAGCCGTGATCCTTCTGCGCTTACTAAAGTGATCCTTCCATAGTGGTTTCGTGGATATATGTATCTTCTATATAATAATCTTCCTCGTGGCAGTGCACGCACTCCCATTGGATGCGGAACAGACCTATCCTGTTAGAACCAGTGGCTGCCCACTACATCACTGCTATTGTGAATAGTGAATAGCAGCACTGGGGAGCGTCAAATTCGTGCATGAGCACTACTAACATTGCTTAACCACTTTGGTCTTTGTGGTTCTGTCCGGGGTGGGAGTCGAACTCGAAAATCGTCGCACAATAGTCGAACACGCTACCATTATGTCATATGTTCTATGTATATGTGAAGAAACTGGTAGTTGACGGCAATCATTAAAGGTTGTTTCTTTATTAAAAAGACGAAGCGAGGTGAGGTATAACTAAGATTACAGTTGCCACGTGAAGTTGAGAAAATGAGAAAAGGTTAACCAACTCGTCATACTCCTTATTTAATCAGGATTATTCGCTAGCAAACAAGTTATGGGAATAGAAAAATCAGGTGTACAAAACTCCGATAGATATGATTTTCGAAGGTTATAAAAGTTAAAATTTGTTCTAGGAAGCAGTGTGCTCGAAAATCGAGCAGTCTCACTGTGCTAGTAGCAAGCTGTTTTTTTCCAGGCACTTGAAATTATTTAGATAAAAAGGTATGGATGCGGAACACTCAGGCGATAGACAGATGTTGTTGTTGCCTGCAGTTGCAAGGAGTAGTTTTTAAACAAATTTATGGATCAGATAGCGAGGCATGAGGCCACGATCTCTGGATCTCTCCACAGGTCCTTGGCTCGGCATCGAGTGGTGAGTGCACGACAGCCAAGTGCATGTGTGACATCGGGCGGACAGTGGGCGCAGGCTGGGCATGCATCCGGCACTGTGCCGTCACTGCGATGTCTGTAGCTGTTGAGGCTGCAGTGTCCAGAGCTTGGTTGCGCATGCTTCTTTCCACTCGGGAGAAGGGGGAAGGGAGGTGTTAAGCACTCTGTTGGGCGCGCATGTGTTGATGGCTCTGAATACGGCGTCTTTTTGTATCGCAGCCAACAGTTCCTTCGTCTCCAGCACAGTGGTGATGTTTGCGTTGTGCATGGCACGTTCGACTGCGTGTAAGCTAAAACTCTTTAGAGTTTGCTTCTCTCGCTCCGAGACGGCGCGTGTATACGGTGTTCCATTAATGATCGGATGAGGCGCACTTCGCGAAATACTATCTGGTCAGCAGCTTGCAGTGGTCCTCAACCGGAAGCATCTTGGTTTCCTGGTAAAGATGGTCGACGTGTGTCATGCGGTTTATGCGCGTTGAAGCTTCAGGAAAGACGTGTTTAAGGACTTCAGTGTTCAAACAGGGGCAGGGTAGTCGAGGACCGATCTTCAGATGGCCTTGTATGTGTTCACGATGACTTCCTTGTTTTGTCCTCAAGTTGTACCCGCCAGAGCTTTCAGGATGCGATTCAGTTTCTAGACCTGCGTCGCCGTGGCCTCGATGTTCGCGGAGAAGCTGTACATCGTGTCGAAGGTTACTCCGAGGATATTTGGAAGATCCGAGAGACAGATGGAATGGGCGATCGAAAGCAGAGAAAGCTATAGGAACAAAGGACTCTGATTTATATGCTTTTTGAAGAGCATGTATATTCGACCTCAATTGTGGCTGAAAAATATCCTAGCTTTTAGGAAGCGAACAAAGTGAAGGCGAGATGTCCGACGGAGGATCAGTCGACCCTGGCCCCGGATAAAGACGCATCTGATGAGGATTGTGAGGACAACTTTCTTTGTTGCCTCAAAGCGTCAAAGCTATCTTCCAACAACAGTGAATCCAATTCGGTCGGAAGAGCTCCGTGTTGGTTTTTATTTACTTGATTGGTTCAGGGAACCCAATGTTTGTTCTAATTCCTTCGAAACTCTTTATCGCCCTTTTTTATAGTAGCGTAAACTAAAAAAAATAGTATTAATCAGATGAAAATTTTTAAAAAAACTTACATATTAATACAATAAAGTTAGAGGAAAGGTTGAAAATTACATATCAGCAGAATAATTTCAACACGGGGATGAGTGGATATCAAACACTCGGATAAGAGAAACGTCTCGAACCCCTTCGATGGTGATACAGCCCGCGAATTGACTGCATACCATTGCAAGGGACCGGTTAGCCTTATCCAGTATCGAGCGCGTTCTCAGGTTGCGGATAGAGGGATGCCTCCATGCACATGAGCATCGGAGGTAGCGGACCAAAAAATGGGTAGTATAGCTCGTTGAAGGATGGTGATGCAAGATTAGCCTGGGTAAGCCACAGGATTAAACATCATCAATACTCCGCTATACTTTCAAACGACGAGTCGAGGCGCCAATAAACTTACCTTTTGCCTTTCTTCGGTCGGAAAATCCTAGAGCCCTCGACTTCCGAACAAAACGATGCTAGGCTGGATCGACCACCCATACAAAAGCCTATTGCATGAACACGTTGCTGCAACGATGTCCGCCTTCACAAGGTGCAGCATGACAGTCTCAGGACTGGAAAGGACATCAAAAACCTTCTCCGGAAGCATCTTGCTCAGAAGAATTTATCTTCGAAGCAAGCTGCGTACCGGCAACAATAACATAAGAGACACTTCATAATAAATATTTTGACGGGTACTTATCATCTCATTGAAGAGGATACA
Organism: Allodiplogaster pararmata; assembly: GCA_964056735.1. NCBI lineage: Eukaryota > Metazoa > Nematoda > Chromadorea > Rhabditida > Diplogasteridae > Allodiplogaster > Allodiplogaster pararmata. Next base: position 23,895,548 of record OZ057406.1, on the reverse strand, counting down.
AATCTACGTTGAAGATGATTCAAATCTCGATTCTGCAGTTGTATAAGGGAATAAGGTCTCTTTTGGAAGCAGAAATCTTCTAGAGCACTTACTGCACAGTAAAGTTATCTGAAAGGATGGATAAATCACAAGTTTATAAATCACATCAAGTGATAAGTTAAAACGGGGCTCATTTTATCGAATTTTCGTAGCTACTTTCATCTGACGGTGATAGAAGTTGCTTTCAGCTGCGGATAAAGTAATGAAAGTGATCGAACTGGCCCTCTGCTCGGTTTGCGCCTACTCCAACTTTACGGTAGAGGAGATGAATGCCATGAAAATGGCTCTGAATGATGTCAGTGAAAAGATGTTATCCTTGGTTCAAAGAATGTCGCATATTTACTGAACTCTTGTTTATTTACGAATAGTGTGCTCTCCAAAAATAACCTTTTCTGCTCATCTCTACATCTTATCGATATGAAACGGAGGGACGGAAAGTTTCTAGCCAAACTTGCCAATCAGTTTTCAATTTAAAAGTCTGCAGTAACACAACTCATGAAGCGTTACCCTACTCAAGAATGTGTTGTGAAGAAAAAACAAGAAGACAGAACTCACTGCGCCACTTGAGTTTGCGACCGCAGCGTTTTACGCTCATCTCGAAAAGACCTTTGACGCACTGCTACGGATATTCTTTTTCTTGTATCGTCTCCATTGGAGCCTTCCGCTTCTCTGCGGACCATAAGATGTCGATTAAAGCATGCTGGACTACATGGAAGAAGGCCTGTATAGAAGCCATTCAACTCTGCGAGGATTATATGGGTTCGAGTGGCATGGGCACATACTCACCTTAGCTGGACGCCTCAGATCTGGCAAGGAGTAGTTTGGTCGGATGAATCAAAGTAAATGCTTTCTTGAAACGAAGGTATAAACTATTTGAGACATCTCATCTTCTCAGGATTCAAGCCGTAGTACCAGATTCCGACCGTGAAGCACGTTTTAAATAGTCGTGCCAGACCTTCTGTCGGCGGTCTTCTGTTTTTTCAAATCATAAGAGGACACCCTTTCGTAACAAAAATTTTTGTTCGCGGGCCTTTGTTTTGTTTTGAAGATTGCGTGATTATATCTAACTTTTTACGGATGAAAAGTTGAAAACTCGAAGTTCTCTGTTCAGTAGTTGTGTGAAGCTGCAAAAAGTTGTGGCTTCTCTGCAGGGTTTAAATAGTCATGTGAGACCTACTCTCGGCGGGCCTCTGTTTTTACAAATCATAAGGGGGACCCTTATGTGGAAAATTTTTTCGGCGGACGTCTGTAACTTTTTCTTGCACACTAAAAAACTTCTGCCCTGAAGCACTGTGGGGGATCTGTCTTAGTCTGAAGATGCGTTGGGCCTGACGTTTCTGGTCCTATCATTTGCATACAAGGTGCTATGGACGCGGAAAAGTATCGATACAATCTGTAGAACACAATGCGCTCTTACGCGCTCCATTCTCCTGATTTTTCATTTATTTAAAAATAGGACAATGGTCCGAAGCAGAGAATTCGAATCGTCAAGGAGTGGTTTGATCGACGTAGGGTCGAAGTTATGGACTGGCTCAGCCAGTTTCCTGACCTCAAATTTTCGGACTGCTCTGGAATGATTTGGAAAGAACACTTTAAAAACCCAAGCCTCCAGTGTCCAAAAAAATTTCTTCAGAATGAGGTCGCTTGGAAAACAACACCTCAAGCGCTTATTAACAACCTAGTCAAGTCAATGCCACGACGATGTCGGGCTGTAATTGACTCACGGGGCTTATCCACAAACAACTGAATTAATCTTTTCAATTGTAGGTTGTTTGCGACATATTGAGCATAGTTATACATATTTATCACAAGATATTGTGCCAGAAATCTATTTTGTGCGTGTTTAAATAATTTTGTGGTTGATTTTTCAGTGTTGCTGGATGAACTAGGTTTAATTATCAAACTATGTCTATTTATTATTTACAAAAACTCTGGAACTTGTTCTAAGATCACTTGGAGGAAAAAAGTTATGATGAACAACATTGAATTTCACAAATCATTGACCACTTTTGTATATCACTATTTCCTCGGAATAAGTAGTCGCGGATAGCTTTCTGAATCCTATTTTTATCTTTTGAAAGCTTTATCAACATTTTTTCAGCGTTACACCAAACTTTCAAAAATGCAATGAATATCACAACCATAGATTAACTGTCGAATTGTTGAAATTCTTGGTAGCTCACATGCTGTTTTTTCTCACCGACAGACAGAGCATTTGTATCATTTGGTTTCTTGAATAGCGCATAGACTTGCGCATAGATTTTATGTGCACTGTGGGTTAGAGAAACACATTTGTAGCTTTTACGCGAAACATGAAAAAGATAGATGTTTGAAAAGCTAGGTTCTAAATGCGAAAAAGGCGCATTCTAAGTTTGACGATATGGTATGAAAATGCTGTGATCTCTCACTAATGATCACTGGTAGTGTTTCATATTTGGCAATCCATGCCTTTCACAATAAAATGAAGCTTATGAGTCGAATTGAGTTTAAGTTGATCTACAATAAAATCAGCGTGCGAGCAGCGAGTTTGCAGTACGGCTTCTCCCAACAGAAGATCACCAGTTACTTCACTAGAGTTCGTCGAACTGGTTAGAACTTTTCGGCGTCTAAATATTTTCAGTATCTCTTTGAATACCAATTGATGCTGAAATTGATGGAGAAGGTGGAAAATACTGCGAAGCACATATTACTGATCGCAACTTTTAGGAAAATCTAAAATTCTTCTAAAATTTGTTGGCAGAAATTTAAGAAAAACAATTTTTTTTTGCCCATTCATAATTTATTATAAAAGAGGGAATGAGTTCCACTGTGGTTTATGAAGTTTTAAGGTCATTTCTCAACGTTTCAACAAACCGTTTACTGGTTTGATGTTTAAACAATCAGGAAAAAACAGGTTGTTTCTTCGCAGAAAAGCTTGTACACTAAAATGAGTAATCATGAGAGAACTGCAGACTCTTAAAAGAGAGCGAAAGCGTGTGAAATGGAAAAGAGGATGGACACGAACAGAGCATTCGTATCACACGCAGTGCAGCTCAGAGAAGAAACATAATGGATCTAGAGAAACCTAGTGATTGAGAAAACGTTTCTAGAGCGTTTATCGGAATGCTTGACCTTTTTTCTCAACTTTTTGAACCAGAAGTCAATATATTGTACTAAGAGCTCTTAGTAAAATATATTGATAGATACAAGCATCTGAAAAAAGTCAATTGAGCAACCTTTTGAAACAATTCTCAGTCCAATTATATCAAATAACTTGAGTGGAAATGTACGCCTGCAAAAAGTGCGCGACCGACTCACAACTGAGTCCTTCCGATCTTCCGAGATTGTGCCTGATGGAAGAAACGGTCGAGGAAGTCTTAAAGTCCTTGTTGTATCGAGGATCACACAGAGAGAAGCTCAAAGCTGCTGTTTTGAGGTAAGGCTTGGAGACGCCATGTGACTTTATTGTACGTGATGGAAATGCGTTGAGTTTCTAAAGCTTTCCAAACTGAATAGTCGGTTCCAGTTGATGATGAGAAAAATTTTCATCACTGTATAATACAGAATAGAGTGATGGAAGAATGCTTATATTTTATGTATGCAACCAGATGTTAAATGGAGCCGCCCAATTTGCGTTTACATGTATCCGCCGCTCAAAGTTTTGAGTAAAAAAGAAAAGGGGATGAAGGAAAAGGGTAAGAAAAGAGAGGGAGTTTTTTTGTCAATAGTGTGTGTACATGTATCCACCGACGGGACTGATCCGGTCACTATTTAACCCCTGTCAATAGTGTGTGTACATGTATCCACCGACGGGACTGATCCGGTCACCATTTAACCCCTGTATGCAACAGAAATGGAGTATTCGAGTATCATTTGCTTTGAGGGTACATTGATGAAAATACTCGGTTAAAGATTTTATCAAAGCCTACCACAGATTATCAATGGTGTGAAAGTACTTGATAAATTTGTTAACTACCCTTTCCCCCCTCTCCTCTCAAATGAAGACCCAGTTTAGGCTCTGCAGAGGGACTCATAAATTGATTGGTTTTAGAGTTCTGGAAGGGGAGTACTCGGTAAATGCGATGGCAATCATGTCGAACCTCCCGACATCAACCCTTCATCCTTACGTTCATCGGGCACGTCTCGCTCTCGGCAGTCTTCTTCCGCCACAGGCCACCGGTCCAACTTACTGGTCCACCAAGTTGTCCAAAGAAGGTTAGCCATATGAAGTCAAGAACATTGTTTTCTCCTAACGCGCACCGCGGGTAAAATCTATGTACTGTCCAACTCGAAACACACTGGCAACAGTGGCCATTTATGACTCTACTGCCTTAATAGCCGGGATGGAGCCGGATCATCCAGTCTGGAATCGAGCGCGACCTCAGATAGAGGGACGCCTCCCTACGAAGAATTCGTGCCGGGAGGTAGCGGGAGAAATCCCGCCGCGGACCAAAACTGGGCAGTATAGCTCTTCAAAGGAGGGCGGTGCCGGACCGGCCTCGGCAAGCCACCGGACAAAAATCAGCCGATACTCCGCTATACTTTTCAATGGCGAGTCGAGGCGCCAGTCAAATAGCCTCTTGCCTATCTCCGGTCAACGACAGGCGAGACGTCTCTACTCCCACCAAAAACGATGCTAGGCCGGCTTGACCACCCACTCACAAGGCCTATAGCATGAACAGGTTGCTACAACGATGTCCGCCTTCACAAGGTGCAGCATGACAGTCTCAGAACTGCAAAGTACATCAAACCCTTCTCCGGACGCATCTCGTCCGAAGAACACGAGAACTTCTCTCATCAAAGAGAGTGTTCATAACCAAAAGTCTTCGATGCGGGCTGCTTGCCGGCAACAATAACAAAAACAACATGTGCTTTTCAAAAAAGCTATCGATATCTCTTCATATACATTTTCCAGTTTTTACATACGCCCTCGGTCCATCTCTTATGTATGTCTTTCCTGCATTATTGTTTTTTTTCGTTCTACAAGCTTCTTTGGCGAGTGCTAAGAAACGGCCTGGTCACGAACCAATCTTCCTATTACAATTCAGCAGCAAGTACTAGTGAGGAAAAAAGGTACTCTCAGATCTAAAAAGGTACTCTCAGAGCCAAGTGATTGAGTCGGAAGAGGGAGATGAAAAAAAACTCATCAAATAACCTCAGAATTTTCGTGATGAAATTCAGCTTCGAATGCTCTATTCATGCTAATCACCGCCTCCTTTTAAACCATATTTAAGATGAGCAAGGCAACTGATTGCTTGGTAAGGTTTCGATTCCAGACAGTGAACTACAACGCGCTCCGTCAACGCCGCCACCCAATAAGAGCGCCATCAACCTGGACAAATTAGACGAAGTCATCACGCGCATTCTCGAAGACGCTTATCTGGACGATGTCGAGAAGCAGAAGACGTATGAGGCGACATTCGCGGTCAGATTAGTTCCACTGAGAAGATTACCTCTTGTTTTTCTTGTTGTTACCGGCATGCAGAGTGCATCGAAATTGATTTTTCAAGAAACCAGCTCACCAGATGAGGCGAGGAAAATACCTCTCGCCTCATTTCGCAAGTTAAGTTTTTGATGAGTCATTTCTTTAAGACGACTCCAGGTTTAACGCTTCATAATTAAACGTGCGTGTATGAAGCCACTCTTGCAGGCGTTCACAGAAGAAGTTTCACTGGTGACAATCGCTGTGCGCCACAACATGTCCTTTTCCACCTTGAAGATGTACTTCGATATGGTGCGGTGGTATCTGGATTGCGAGGAGGACTCGACCCGTAGAGACGGATGTGCGAAGCGACTCAAGGTCCGTGTGTTTATTGATTGATTCGTTAACAAAGTTCGCTCGCTTCTTTGTGCCTTGATGTCCGTGTGTTTATTGATTGATTCGTTAACAAAGTTCGCTCGCTTCTTTGTGCCTTGATGTCCGTGTGTTTATTGATTCGTTAACAAAGTTCGCTCGCTTCTTTGTGCCTTGATGTCCGTGTGTTTATTGATTCGTTAACAAAGTTCGCTCGCTTCTTTGTGCCTTGATGTCCATGTGTTTATTGATTCGTTAACAAAGTTCGCTCGCTTCTTTGTGCCTTGATGTCCGTGTGTTTATTGATTCGTTAACAAAGTTCGCTCGCTTCTTTGTGCCTTGATGTCCATGTGTTTATTGATTCGTTAACAAAGTTCGCTCGCTTCTTTGTGCCTTGATGTCCGTGTGTTTATTGATTCGTTAACAAAGTTCGCTCGCTTCTTTGTGCCTTGATGTCCGTGTGTTTATTGATTCGTTAACAAAGTTCGCTCGCTTCTTTGTGCCTTGATGTCCATGTGTTTATTGATTCGTTAACAAAGTTCGCTCGCTTCTTTGTGCCTTGATGTCCATGTGTTTATTGATTCGTTAACAAAGTTCGCTCGCTTCTTTGTGCCTTGATGTCCGTGTGTTTATTGATTCGTTAACAAAGTTCGCTCGCTTCTTTGTGCCTTGATGTCCGTGTGTTTATTGATTGATTCGTTAACAAAGTTCACAAGTTTATTTCCTTGAAATACATCAAGTTTATCATCGAAAATTTCGCCACACGTGGGTCTCTTTTCAGGCCACTTTCCAGTTTTGGTGGGCCTATGTATCCTTTTCGGACGCACTTTAAAACCTTTTTTTAATAATTGAAATTCAAGCGAGTTTGGACTTCCTTATCTGCTTTCCTTGACTCGCTCGCTTTTCAATATCCCAGGGCTTTGCTCTAAAGAGCGTCCGCTTTCTATATTTTGACAAGAAAATGCAACAAGTGCTGAAGAGTACTCGATCGTCAATCAATAACCCTTTAGTTTGTCCAAATCTCCTAGAATCGGTGAGAGAGATAGATAATGTTAGTTCTACTCTATTTTCCCCTTTTGGTCTTTTCTTAGTGAATGACTTTCGAACATGTGGTGAATGAAGAGTAACTTATGGAATTCACCGTCGGCTCGATTAGATACGCAGCTATCGTATGGCGCGTCGAGCGATGCCCTTGCAGCGGCAGAACGCGGTGCGGCGGCGTCGACCCATTCTGGTACATTGTTTTTGTTAATTGATCTAACCTATGAATACTCCACCTTTTTGATTAGACGACCCAATTTCGGTTCCGATAGGATCCACGTCTCAATTGAATAAACCTTGCCCCTTTGAACCCTTACCTTCGCCATTCTTGGAGATCTTGAAGACAGGGGTTAAATAGTGACCGGATCGGTCCCGTCGGCGGATATATGTACATTCACTATTTGGAAAAAAACTCCCTCTTTTCTTACCCTTTTCCTTCTTCCCCTCTTCTTTTTTCCTCAAACTTTGAGTGGCGGATACATGTAAACCCAAAGTGGGCGGCTCCATTTAACCCCTGCTTGAAGACCCCTTTATTGTGGCCGGTGCCTGGGACGGTTATGGAGTCTATCCAGGAGTCGCCGATGTACATTCATCATCATCCATTGTCTCGGAGGTCTTCTCAAGGATTGCTAGAAGGGCAAACACTAGATAGTCGCATGTCTCGCAAGCGGAAATTATATGTTGTAGGTTTGGCCGGAAGAGAATGCGGCGGATGCACGCAGACTGCAAGAAGAGCGTGAACAGCAAACTAACACGGCGGTGACTCCGCCAGCTAATGGCCTGCAGGTTGGCATTTGATAAAACAGGCGGTAATCAGTTAATCGTCTAGAAAAACCGATGGAGAATCCCGACCGAACCAGCACCTTTTTATTTTGAGGTGATTCTCTCTCCGCTAAGCTATCAACGTTTAGAGTTCATTGCAAATTAATAGGCTGTTTCAGACTAATGTTTAGAGAGAAGTGTACTTGAAAGGGAGAAAGTGAAGGCATGTGTTGGAATAGAGATTAGGCAACTGTAGATGAGCTTTTGGTTTCTGCATGTTTTCAGTTGGCGCAAAGATTTCAATCGCAGAGTCCTTTCGAGAAACTTTCCGTTATAAGATTATCATGATTACTTGTTTGAGTCATTATGATGTAATCTCTCTTCCTGGGAGCCAAAAAGTTAGTCAAGGTAAAAGAGCTCGCTCCCGGTAAGATCCCGCACCGTAAACTTGCTTTTCTGTAATCCGACATTCTCATCAGGTTTTGTATCCACAGTCGTTTTCTTGTAACGGTAGTGGATCATTTCTTGTTTAATTTCAATCCTCGTTCCAGGTCTTGGACCAAGAAGCACTCACGGCACTCATGGAATTTTTAAAGTCAGAAGCCCGATAATCTTTTCAGGGAAAAAAGATCGAGAGCTCATTATTTTCTAAAAAAAAAAAAAAAAAAAAACGACGAGAGGTGAAACATAATTCTTAAAAGGAGGCGAGATACCCAACACAATAACTCTTGTAGTATATCCAGTTCAATTCTTGCGAATCCATAAGAAAAGCGGCGAACGCTTGAATTTATTTACATGAAGTCGAACGATGTATTTTCAGCTTTTGAAAATGTAAAGGTGAAAATACTGCATTATTCTGGTTTAAATATAATTTTGCGTTCATTCCTTCCTTCCCTCAATTTGAAGAGTGGTCGCCTGTCGTCTCGCTCTTCATTTTCCCCATCCATGGAATAGGAATCCGGCCTCTCGAGGTTCGTAATCGTAAAAGGACGTCAGGCTGAAATATCCTTATGGAATTTCTCGCGACAAGCCGGTCTGTGAAGAAAACCGTCGTATCCCAAAAGATGCACTACCATCCAACCTCACCGAAAGTGGGCTTTCAAGGAATCATCGGCCGCGTCCTCGATACAAGAATATAGCTAGAGGGATACAGGTGCCCTTCACAAAATATCGCTGTATCCATTAGTATAGCTGTATCGCTGTATCGAAAGATTAGAAAGACAATATTTTATCGCTGTATCCAAAATATCCAATTAGAAAGAGGGCCCAAGTGGATACAAATGATGTATGCCAACCCAAGGAGCGTCGTTAGGTCACCAGCAGGAAATTATGAGCCATTCCAAATTTCTGTCGGAGTTCATCAAGGATCCACACTCTCGCCTTTGCTGTTCATCTTAGTCATGTACACAATAACCAGAGACCTCCAGCGAGACCCACCAGAGACACTCCTGTACGCCGACGACATCGTCTTATGCTCGGAGACAAGAGAAGATCTCGAACGTCAAGTGGTAAAATGGAATGATCGCTTTGCGGAGTACGGACTACGACTCAATACATTGAAGACCGAGTATCTTGAAGCTGGAACATCGAGTACAATCCAAGACCCAAGCTCCATAAAAGTACACAACACTGAGCTACGGAAAGTCGAGCACTTCAAGTATTTGGGTTCTCAAATATCCACAGACGGGGACCCAACAGCCGCTTTCAGTGCCAGAATCAACGCAGCATGGCTCAAATGGAGAGAATCGACTGGTATCCTATGCGACAGACGCATGTCTAATCGACTGAAAAGTAAGATATATAAATCAGTCGTACGACCAGTTGCTCTATATAGACTCGAATGCACTCCTTCAACAGCAAAGACCCAGCAGATGCTCCATATAATGGAAATGAAGATGTTGAGATGGAGCCTCGGAGTCACCCGGAAAGACATGATTCGCAACGAAACGATAAGAGTTCGTTTAGGAGTTGCCCCAATGCCCGAAAAACTCAGAGAGTTCAGGCTTAGGTGGTAAGGACACATGCTGAGATCCAATTCAGACTCCGTTCCCAAGTCTGATTGGAACATAGAAATCCAGGGTAGAATACCAAGAGGTAGACCGAAGCTTAGATTGAGAGACACCATAGAACAAGACATGGCGGCTATCGGGCTGATAGCCGAAGACGCCTCGAATCGTATGATGTGGCGAAGTGCTATCTACACAGCGGACCCCACTCTTCAGCGGGAATAACGCTAGGAAGAAGAAAAAGAAATATAATTTTGCGTTCTCGGCGTCTTTCCCGCTAAAAAGGATCACACTAAGGAATGTTGATCGAAAATCTTAGTAGTGTTGCTGTGAAAAAAAAGCTTGTCTAATGGGCGGTATGGAACTTAGCCGTCTCTCTTTATTGAGGTCAAGCGCGTTACTAATACACATAGTGACACCCACATGTTACAGGATCTTTTTGGTGGAAGCACTCCGAGAAATAAACTTATCCACATTTCCCGCTGTCCGCCAGTTGCTCATTGATGGAGTGAAGGAATTGGGATTGCGGTTGAAGCAACAAATTAATCAGCTGGAGCTTGAGCTCAAAGAGGTATGATCAGGGGTTAATTGTTACCGTACCAGCTATATTGGCGCATACATGTTCGCGCCGAAAATGGTCTACGTTCTCTTCTCCTTCCGTTCTACTTTTTCTCTAGTTCTGTTTTCATTCTTTCTGCCTTTCACCATACTTTTTTTCACTTCGCTCGGCGCGTTCAAACATGCCTTCATTTAACTTTTCATTTAACATGCCTTTTCAAACCGGTCTCATTTAACGCCTGGGTATGACCATATCAAGTTTGAAAGTTATAAAATTTAGAATCTAGTGAACCTTCGCAAAGTATCTCTTCCTCACTCACGATATTGTTTCTCTCTCATGTAATTTTTTCTCTTCTCTTCTCTTCGTAGATCCTGAAAAATTCAAGTTAACCTGAAACTTTTGTTTTTATATTCATTAGAATTTTGCACTGTTCTTGAGTAAGAGAGTGTTGTAGTATTGAACGTATTTGAACCCGGTTAGTAAGAAAGATACATAATTGGTTACTCCTTGAACAGTTTCATTATGGGTTGTAGTTGTTGTTTGCCCATAGGTCCTGTCGAGGGGAGTCCTCTGGGATAGTTTGTTGAGGATCATTTTGAGTCCGGAGAAATATTCTCCGTACACACTCGCACTGATCCTCTTCCCGAGACCCGTTCGTTAACCGTTAACCGTTCGTTAACACTACGGCAAACATATGTATCACGTGGACCTCGCTCTTGGATGGCGGCTACAACCGCCAACAACATTACGGCAGGGTTTAATCATCGAAGTTACATGGCAGCCGTTCCGGGAAAAGGAGAACAGCGAAAATAAATTTCTTTGAATGTAAAGTATAGAATTGAATACAGTGTGTTTCTGCGACCCGCACTACTTGTAAAATCTGTGCGCTATCCAAAAAGTAAGTGATGCAAATGCTATGTCTGTCGTTTTCGGGCTCTCTGAAAAACCAGCCGTTTTCTCATGATCATTGATCTTACACGCTTTACTGCGAGGATCAATAAAAAAATCTGCTTGAAAGTACTGATTTTATCGGTAATTGTAGTTGGAACGAGTGAGAACCAAAACGAATCAAGGCCACATTGAGTCAAAGCCGAGCAGAGCGATGGAGAGTCACTCGAGAACGCCCATCCCCAATCGAACTCGCACGGAAGAAGAGATGGAAAGGTTCACCACATTTGAATGACTTATGATGGTGACCAGGGTGTTTCTCTGACCCGCACTGCGGGTAAAATATCTATGCGTTCCCCGAAACCCCAAAAACATTGGAATCTAAGCGCTTGTGAAAAAAATTAATCGAATTTTTCGTAGGGATTGTCCAAAAAAATGGAAAAAATTGAATGTTGAACTCTGAAATTTTTAACATCTATGCGCTTGAAAAAAGTTTGGCGGGTGCTAAAAAACACCCTGGGGCCATATTCACAGTGGCTGGGTAGCCTACCCCGGGTAGGCTACCCTGAGTACCTACCCAGCAAGTTCGTGTTCATAGAGCTGGGTAGGCTACCCGGGTAGGTAAGTTACGGGGTTAGCTTGATTATTTTCAAGACATCATTAGAAAACTAATGTTTTCATACGTCTTGATGAGACGAATTCAATGGTGCAAGTTTAATTAAATTCTTACGTTGCAAGGATAAATTATGAAGGGGTTTTCTTTATTGGACTAACATTAAATACGTATCATTTCATTTCATTTCTTTTTTTAATTCCACGCGTTGATGTTTTAAGAAAGAATGGTGTGAGATTGACTTTTTCGCATGATGAAACCGTACTGCTTTGGTAATTGTTTTTTTTTATGAATAGTTTCCAATGGTGGAAATTGAACACAGTTTTTTTATCCACAATTTTATTGATGACGATATTTTCTGACCATTATCAAACTCCTAGAACTAAAAAAATTGTAGCACTACTATTTTTAGTAGCTGCGCTTCATTTAAACTTACCCTGGGCATGCCTACCCAGGGTAGGGGTACCCAGGGTTGACTTACCTTTCCACTATGAAAACAGATTTTGAGGGTAGGTTAACCCCGGGTAGGCCTACCCTGGGTACCCTACCCTTTTCATGGCCCCTGATGGTGACTTCGAGTGTAGGGGGGAGAAGGGATGAATGAGTTCAGTGTTTAAAAATATGGTATATTGGTTGCTATTGAAAATGTATCTAAAAAACAAGTTTTGACCGGCCACTTCGGACAGATCCATTAGACTGACCTGGTTGAAAAGAATTTGGTTGGGCTCAAAGTTCAATGTTCATACCCTCCCTTCTCCTATTCCACGTTGAGAAAAACAT
>OZ057406.1:23842072-23882887 GCA_964056735.1 Allodiplogaster pararmata | reverse complement strand
TGAGTGGCGTGAATTTGGCGTGAGTGAACATGGAATTTGAACGTTAGACAGTGGCTGTTTCTTGTTAGCTTCTCATGATATTATCATCCCAATATGAAAACACGAATCGAATATCTTTGACAAAGCAAATTTGTTACGATTAAAACATTTCTTATTGTGAGTCGAATGATCGAATGACCCATACAAATTTTGGTCTCACAAGAATCTCAAGTTTTTTTTCGTGAATAAATGACAACTAGATAAAGGAATTTTCAATTGGCATTTGATAAATTATCTGTTTATCACCCAAAAGTCTTTAGAATGATTGTATCACTTGCAGTGTATTCCCTCCAGAAGTCCTCATCTCTCCGAAGAGAGAATGATTGTATCACTTGCAGTGTATTCCCTCCAGAAGTCCTCATCCCTCCGAAGAGAGAATGATTGTATCACTTGCAGTGTATTCCCTCCAGAAGTCCTCATCCCTCCGAAGAGAGAATGATTGTATCACTTGCAGTGTATTCCCTCCAGAAGTCCTCATCCCTCCGAAGAGAGAATGATTGTATCACTTGCAGTGTATTCCCTCCAGAAGTCCTCATCCCTCCGAAGAGAGAATGATTGTATCACTTGCAGTGTATTCCCTCCAGAAGTCCTCATCCCTCCGAAGAGAGAATGATTGTATCACTTGCAGTGTATTCCCTCCAGAAGTCCTCATCCCTCCGAAGAGAGAATGATTGTATCACTTGCAGTGTATTCCCTCCAGAAGTCCTCATCCCTCCGAAGAGAGAATGATTGTATCACTTGCAGTGTATTCCCTCCAGAAGTCCTCATCCCTCCGAAGAGAGAATGATTGTATCACTTGCAGTGTATTCCCTCCAGAAGTCCTCATCCCTCCGAAGAGAGAATGATTGTATCACTTGCAGTGTATTCCCTCCAGAAGTCCTCATCCCTCCGAAGAGAGAATGATTGTATCACTTGCAGTGTATTCCCTCCAGAAGTCCTCATCCCTCCGAAGAGAGAATGATTGTATCACTTGCAGTGTATTCCCTCCAGAAGTCCTCATCCCTCCGAAGAGAGAATGATTGTATCACTTGCAGTGTATTCCCTCCAGAAGTCCTCATCCCTCCGAAGAGAGAATGATTGTATCACTTGCAGTGTATTCCCTCCAGAAGTCCTCATCCCTCCGAAGAGAGAATGATTGTATCACTTGCAGTGTATTCCCTCCAGAAGTCCTCATCCCTCCGAAGAGAGAATGATTGTATCACTTGCAGTGTATTCCCTCCAGAAGTCCTCATCCCTCCGAAGAGAGAATGATTGTATCACTTGCAGTGTATTCCCTCCAGAAGTCCTCATCCCTCCGAAGAGAGAATGATTGTATCACTTGCAGTGTATTCCCTCCAGAAGTCCTCATCCCTCCGAAGAGAGAATGATTGTATCACTTGCAGTGTATTCCCTCCAGAAGTCCTCATCCCTCCGAAGAGAGAATGATTGTATCACTTGCAGTGTATTCCCTCCAGAAGTCCTCATCCCTCCGAAGAGAGAATGATTGTATCACTTGCAGTGTATTCCCTCCAGAAGTCCTCATCCCTCCGAAGAGAGAATGATTGTATCACTTGCAGTGTATTCCCTCCAGAAGTCCTCATCCCTCCGAAGAGAGAATGATTGTATCACTTGCAGTGTATTCCCTCCAGAAGTCCTCATCCCTCCGAAGAGAGAATGATTGTATCACTTGCAGTGTATTCCCTCCAGAAGTCCTCATCCCTCCGAAGAGAGAATGATTGTATCACTTGCAGTGTATTCCCTCCAGAAGTCCTCATCCCTCCGAAGAGAGAATGATTGTATCACTTGCAGTGTATTCCCTCCAGAAGTCCTCATCCCTCCGAAGAGAGAATGATTGTATCACTTGCAGTGTATTCCCTCCAGAAGTCCTCATCCCTCCGAAGAGAGAATGATTGTATCACTTGCAGTGTATTCCCTCCAGAAGTCCTCATCCCTCCGAAGAGAGAATGATTGTATCACTTGCAGTGTATTCCCTCCAGAAGTCCTCATCCCTCCGAAGAGAGAATGATTGTATCACTTGCAGTGTATTCCCTCCAGAAGTCCTCATCCCTCCGAAGAGAGAATGATTGTATCACTTGCAGTGTATCCCCTCCAGAAGTCCTCATCCCTCCGAAGAGAGAATGATTGTATCACTTGCAGTGTATTCCCTCCAGAAGTCCTCATCCCTCCGAAGAGAGAATGATTGTATCACTTGCAGTGTATTCCCTCCAGAAGTCCTCATCCCTCCGAAGAGAGAATGATTGTATCACTTGCAGTGTATTCCCTCCAGAAGTCCTCATCCCTCCGAAGAGAGAATGATTGTATCACTTGCAGTGTATTCCCTCCAGAAGTCCTCATCCCTCCGAAGAGAGAATGATTGTATCACTTGCAGTGTATTCCCTCCAGAAGTCCTCATCCCTCCGAAGAGAGAATGATTGTATCACTTGCAGTGTATTCCCTCCAGAAGTCCTCATCCCTCCGAAGAGAGAATGATTGTATCACTTGCAGTGTATTCCCTCCAGAAGTCCTCATCCCTCCGAAGAGAGAATGATTGTATCACTTGCAGTGTATTCCCTCCAGAAGTCCTCATCCCTCCGAAGAGAGAATGATTGTATCACTTGCAGTGTATTCCCTCCAGAAGTCCTCATCCCTCCGAAGAGAGAATGATTGTATCACTTGCAGTGTATTCCCTCCAGAAGTCCTCATCCCTCCGAAGAGAGAATGATTGTATCACTTGCAGTGTATTCCCTCCAGAAGTCCTCATCCCTCCGAAGAGAGAATGATTGTATCACTTGCAGTGTATTCCCTCCAGAAGTCCTCATCCCTCCGAAGAGAGAATGATTGTATCACTTGCAGTGTATTCCCTCCAGAAGTCCTCATCCCTCCGAAGAGAGAATGATTGTATCACTTGCAGTGTATTCCCTCCAGAAGTCCTCATCCCTCCGAAGAGAGAATGATTGTATCACTTGCAGTGTATTCCCTCCAGAAGTCCTCATCCCTCCGAAGAGAGAATGATTGTATCACTTGCAGTGTATTCCCTCCAGAAGTCCTCATCCCTCCGAAGAGAGAATGATTGTATCACTTGCAGTGTATTCCCTCCAGAAGTCCTCATCCCTCCGAAGAGAGAATGATTGTATCACTTGCAGTGTATTCCCTCCAGAAGTCCTCATCCCTCCGAAGAGAGAATGATTGTATCACTTGCAGTGTATTCCCTCCAGAAGTCCTCATCCCTCCGAAGAGAGAATGATTGTATCACTTGCAGTGTATTCCCTCCAGAAGTCCTCATCCCTCCGAAGAGAGAATGATTGTATCACTTGCAGTGTATTCCCTCCAGAAGTCCTCATCCCTCCGAAGAGAGAATGATTGTATCACTTGCAGTGTATTCCCTCCAGAAGTCCTCATCCCTCCGAAGAGAGAATGATTGTATCACTTGCAGTGTATTCCCTCCAGAAGTCCTCATCCCTCCGAAGAGAGAATGATTGTATCACTTGCAGTGTATTCCCTCCAGAAGTCCTCATCCCTCCGAAGAGAGAATGATTGTATCACTTGCAGTGTATTCCCTCCAGAAGTCCTCATCCCTCCGAAGAGAGAATGATTGTATCACTTGCAGTGTATTCCCTCCAGAAGTCCTCATCCCTCCGAAGAGAGAATGATTGTATCACTTGCAGTGTATTCCCTCCAGAAGTCCTCATCCCTCCGAAGAGAGAATGATTGTATCACTTGCAGTGTATTCCCTCCAGAAGTCCTCATCCCTCCGAAGAGAGAATGATTGTATCACTTGCAGTGTATTCCCTCCAGAAGTCCTCATCCCTCCGAAGAGAGAATGATTGTATCACTTGCAGTGTATTCCCTCCAGAAGTCCTCATCCCTCCGAAGAGAGAATGATTGTATCACTTGCAGTGTATTCCCTCCAGAAGTCCTCATCCCTCCGAAGAGAGAATGATTGTATCACTTGCAGTGTATTCCCTCCAGAAGTCCTCATCCCTCCGAAGAGAGAATGATTGTATCACTTGCAGTGTATTCCCTCCAGAAGTCCTCATCCCTCCGAAGAGAGAATGATTGTATCACTTGCAGTGTATTCCCTCCAGAAGTCCTCATCCCTCCGAAGAGAGAATGATTGTATCACTTGCAGTGTATTCCCTCCAGAAGTCCTCATCCCTCCGAAGAGAGAATGATTGTATCACTTGCAGTGTATTCCCTCCAGAAGTCCTCATCCCTCCGAAGAGAGAATGATTGTATCACTTGCAGTGTATTCCCTCCAGAAGTCCTCATCCCTCCGAAGAGAGAATGATTGTATCACTTGCAGTGTATTCCCTCCAGAAGTCCTCATCCCTCCGAAGAGAGAATGATTGTATCACTTGCAGTGTATTCCCTCCAGAAGTCCTCATCCCTCCGAAGAGAGAATGATTGTATCACTTGCAGTGTATTCCCTCCAGAAGTCCTCATCCCTCCGAAGAGAGAATGATTGTATCACTTGCAGTGTATTCCCTCCAGAAGTCCTCATCCCTCCGAAGAGAGAATGATTGTATCACTTGCAGTGTATTCCCTCCAGAAGTCCTCATCCCTCCGAAGAGAGAATGATTGTATCACTTGCAGTGTATTCCCTCCAGAAGTCCTCATCCCTCCGAAGAGAGAATGATTGTATCACTTGCAGTGTATTCCCTCCAGAAGTCCTCATCCCTCCGAAGAGAGAATGATTGTATCACTTGCAGTGTATTCCCTCCAGAAGTCCTCATCCCTCCGAAGAGAGAATGATTGTATCACTTGCAGTGTATTCCCTCCAGAAGTCCTCATCCCTCCGAAGAGAGAATGATTGTATCACTTGCAGTGTATTCCCTCCAGAAGTCCTCATCCCTCCGAAGAGAGAATGATTGTATCACTTGCAGTGTATTCCCTCCAGAAGTCCTCATCCCTCCGAAGAGAGAATGATTGTATCACTTGCAGTGTATTCCCTCCAGAAGTCCTCATCCCTCCGAAGAGAGAATGATTGTATCACTTGCAGTGTATTCCCTCCAGAAGTCCTCATCCCTCCGAAGAGAGAATGATTGTATCACTTGCAGTGTATTCCCTCCAGAAGTCCTCATCCCTCCGAAGAGAGAATGATTGTATCACTTGCAGTGTATTCCCTCCAGAAGTCCTCATCCCTCCGAAGAGAGAATGATTGTATCACTTGCAGTGTATTCCCTCCAGAAGTCCTCATCCCTCCGAAGAGAGAATGATTGTATCACTTGCAGTGTATTCCCTCCAGAAGTCCTCATCCCTCCGAAGAGAGAATGATTGTATCACTTGCAGTGTATTCCCTCCAGAAGTCCTCATCCCTCCGAAGAGAGAATGATTGTATCACTTGCAGTGTATTCCCTCCAGAAGTCCTCATCCCTCCGAAGAGAGAATGATTGTATCACTTGCAGTGTATTCCCTCCAGAAGTCCTCATCCCTCCGAAGAGAGAATGATTGTATCACTTGCAGTGTATTCCCTCCAGAAGTCCTCATCCCTCCGAAGAGAGAATGATTGTATCACTTGCAGTGTATTCCCTCCAGAAGTCCTCATCCCTCCGAAGAGAGAATGATTGTATCACTTGCAGTGTATTCCCTCCAGAAGTCCTCATCCCTCCGAAGAGAGAATGATTGTATCACTTGCAGTGTATTCCCTCCAGAAGTCCTCATCCCTCCGAAGAGAGAATGATTGTATCACTTGCAGTGTATTCCCTCCAGAAGTCCTCATCCCTCCGAAGAGAGAATGATTGTATCACTTGCAGTGTATTCCCTCCAGAAGTCCTCATCCCTCCGAAGAGAGAATGATTGTATCACTTGCAGTGTATTCCCTCCAGAAGTCCTCATCCCTCCGAAGAGAGAATGATTGTATCACTTGCAGTGTATTCCCTCCAGAAGTCCTCATCCCTCCGAAGAGAGAATGATTGTATCACTTGCAGTGTATTCCCTCCAGAAGTCCTCATCCCTCCGAAGAGAGAATGATTGTATCACTTGCAGTGTATTCCCTCCAGAAGTCCTCA
Organism: Allodiplogaster pararmata; assembly: GCA_964056735.1. Classification (NCBI taxonomy): domain Eukaryota; kingdom Metazoa; phylum Nematoda; class Chromadorea; order Rhabditida; family Diplogasteridae; genus Allodiplogaster; species Allodiplogaster pararmata. The sequence continues at coordinate 23,876,861 of OZ057406.1, read as the reverse complement.
TCCCTCCGAAGAGAGAATGATTGTATCACTTGCAGTGTATTCCCTCCAGAAGTCCTCATCCCTCCGAAGAGAGAATGATTGTATCACTTGCAGTGTATTCCCTCCAGAAGTCCTCATCCCTCCGAAGAGAGAATGATTGTATCACTTGCAGTGTATTCCCTCCAGAAGTCCTCATCCCTCCGAAGAGAGAATGATTGTATCACTTGCAGTGTATTCCCTCCAGAAGTCCTCATCCCTCCGAAGAGAGAATGATTGTATCACTTGCAGTGTATTCCCTCCAGAAGTCCTCATCCCTCCGAAGAGAGAATGATTGTATCACTTGCAGTGTATTCCCTCCAGAAGTCCTCATCCCTCCGAAGAGAGAATGATTGTATCACTTGCAGTGTATTCCCTCCAGAAGTCCTCATCCCTCCGAAGAGAGAATGATTGTATCACTTGCAGTGTATTCCCTCCAGAAGTCCTCATCCCTCCGAAGAGAGAATGATTGTATCACTTGCAGTGTATTCCCTCCAGAAGTCCTCATCCCTCCGAAGAGAGAATGATTGTATCACTTGCAGTGTATTCCCTCCAGAAGTCCTCATCCCTCCGAAGAGAGAATGATTGTATCACTTGCAGTGTATTCCCTCCAGAAGTCCTCATCCCTCCGAAGAGAGAATGATTGTATCACTTGCAGTGTATTCCCTCCAGAAGTCCTCATCCCTCCGAAGAGAGAATGATTGTATCACTTGCAGTGTATTCCCTCCAGAAGTCCTCATCCCTCCGAAGAGAGAATGATTGTATCACTTGCAGTGTATTCCCTCCAGAAGTCCTCATCCCTCCGAAGAGAGAATGATTGTATCACTTGCAGTGTATTCCCTCCAGAAGTCCTCATCCCTCCGAAGAGAGAATGATTGTATCACTTGCAGTGTATTCCCTCCAGAAGTCCTCATCCCTCCGAAGAGAGAATGATTGTATCACTTGCAGTGTATTCCCTCCAGAAGTCCTCATCCCTCCGAAGAGAGAATGATTGTATCACTTGCAGTGTATTCCCTCCAGAAGTCCTCATCCCTCCGAAGAGAGAATGATTGTATCACTTGCAGTGTATTCCCTCCAGAAGTCCTCATCCCTCCGAAGAGAGAATGATTGTATCACTTGCAGTGTATTCCCTCCAGAAGTCCTCATCCCTCCGAAGAGAGAATGATTGTATCACTTGCAGTGTATTCCCTCCAGAAGTCCTCATCCCTCCGAAGAGAGAATGATTGTATCACTTGCAGTGTATTCCCTCCAGAAGTCCTCATCCCTCCGAAGAGAGAATGATTGTATCACTTGCAGTGTATTCCCTCCAGAAGTCCTCATCCCTCCGAAGAGAGAATGATTGTATCACTTGCAGTGTATTCCCTCCAGAAGTCCTCATCCCTCCGAAGAGAGAATGATTGTATCACTTGCAGTGTATTCCCTCCAGAAGTCCTCATCCCTCCGAAGAGAGAATGATTGTATCACTTGCAGTGTATTCCCTCCAGAAGTCCTCATCCCTCCGAAGAGAGAATGATTGTATCACTTGCAGTGTATTCCCTCCAGAAGTCCTCATCCCTCCGAAGAGAGAATGATTGTATCACTTGCAGTGTATTCCCTCCAGAAGTCCTCATCCCTCCGAAGAGAGAATGATTGTATCACTTGCAGTGTATTCCCTCCAGAAGTCCTCATCCCTCCGAAGAGAGAATGATTGTATCACTTGCAGTGTATTCCCTCCAGAAGTCCTCATCCCTCCGAAGAGAGAATGATTGTATCACTTGCAGTGTATTCCCTCCAGAAGTCCTCATCCCTCCGAAGAGAGAATGATTGTATCACTTGCAGTGTATTCCCTCCAGAAGTCCTCATCCCTCCGAAGAGAGAATGATTGTATCACTTGCAGTGTATTCCCTCCAGAAGTCCTCATCCCTCCGAAGAGAGAATGATTGTATCACTTGCAGTGTATTCCCTCCAGATGTCCTCATCCCTCCGAAGAGAGAATGATTGTATCACTTGCAGTGTATTCCCTCCAGAAGTCCTCATCCCTCCGAAGAGAGAATGATTGTATCACTTGCAGTGTATTCCCTCCAGAAGTCCTCATCCCTCCGAAGAGAGAATCCACAGTCGGTGTGTACATTAAATCGCCCGATCTTCTCCCGCCTTCAACTGCACTTCTCGTCGAATGGTAGTCACATGTTCACTGATATTAGACATGAACTAAAGTTTAAGTCGTATCATGAATTTTTGATAAAAGTTGTTTACATTCATAATCATCTTTTTTAAGAAACTTGAAAAAGTTCTGTAGGTTATATCTTTGATAGGACTACACGGTACTGTTCAGACCAGGGAAAACTACTTGACCCCAAAGTGGATGAAAGATTCATCCTCTTTTTTGTCGAAAAATAACAATCGAAAAAACACTCAAAGTTTAAATTATTTGCAATTGTGGATTTCTAATCGCGTAAATCTATCTTCTTCTTTATGTAATAAGTTGTTTCCGACCTGACATAGTTTGGTTATTTTGTATTCGATAAAAGCAACACTGCATTTCAGGTTCGTGTTAGGGAAAGCGTGCCCGTCGCGCGATGTCTCCTCCCTCTGGCGCCGTCCTCACTTCCGGCCTCGCACCGAGTGGCGGCATAAGCTGGTGCCCATGTTCTATGAGAATAACACACCCACGCAACTTCTCGCGTAGTGGAAACTGGGTCGCATCATTAGTTCATTTTATTACGGCCCACTTTATTACGGAAAACTGGGCAAAGACTCATTTTATTACGGCCCACTTATGAATAAAGGACATCAAATTTATCTTCATAATACAATCAAATTTATCTTTATTAAAGAGAGTTTAAGAAAGAAATTTTCAAATGTGATAATATCGCCGGCCTCTTGTCTTGATCCATATCACCTTTAGGCCATGCGAAATATTATAATACCCTATACATTGCTTCCCAGAGCTGATACGGTGATTGTCGTAGTTATATTTGTATGTCGACTTCTCGTCAACAGCGTCTATTTAACGCTTGGTGTGAGGCGTTGATTATTAGAATATTGGTTAAACAAAAACCTCAGCTTAGCTAAGATTCCCGCGAGTCAGATCTTCCGGTCTTCGAGATTTGGCAAAGATTCTAGAACAACTCGATCCCCTTACAGCCAGCGACCTGTTAAATTATCTTCAACGATTTGAAATGCAGATCCTCACAAGTCGACATTGATATATTTAATTGCGTTTTTTTTTATCACAGTTATGCACCATTAAGTGATAACTTGACATGTTACCCTTTAATGTTGATGAAGAATTTAGAATTTGAGATTTTTTCTGTATCTTGAAGTAGTTCACTGATGTACTTGAAGAATACGTTTTGAGAGCCATGCTCTGAAGCGGACGACAAGATAACAAGGTCACGTTTTCGTGACAATTGAAAGCTTGTTGCTGCCATTGATAACGAGTAGTTATTAAGAAGAACTAATCGAATGTAAATTATGAGATGAAACTATTTGTGCTCCTTTTTTTCCTTTCTCGTTTTTATTGAAGGATGTTATGCAGCTGAATAATCCTATTCTTTTCTCAGAGGCCAAATTTAAATAGCTTCAAAATTTCATCATTTTTCATTATCAACTTTCTTTAAAGCGTATGTCACCGAGAATGTACTCCGAACCTCATAACTACTCTTTCGCTCAGAATACTATTTCCTTTTTGCCCAAAGTATACATAACCTCTTTCCCCAAATACTCCTACCCTCTTTTCCCACCTTACTATTTGCCACAAGTACTCTTTAACCTCGCTTCCAGTACCCCTTCCGCCATAAGTATACATTCGCACTTGCCCGGAACATGCTTCATCTCTCGCCCCCGTACTTATTGCCGGTCACCTTTTCGTCTTTGACTGTTGTCCATGATCATTATAGCATATTTTTTCACTTCGCATAATTAAATATTGAAGGGCGAGTTTTCGCTACCGTTTCCTATGGCGTCTTCTCCTCTTCACTAGTTTTTTTTTTCATAGACAAACGCTGGAGAGATGGATGAGAAAATGCCAAAGAACGATCCTTGGTGGAACCTAGTTGCCGAATCATCTGGATGTCCCTTCTTTACTGATGGTTCGTCATTCTTCACAAGTTGTTTTGCTTCTCTGCGCTCCAAACCTTTCTACTCACATAGTGTACATAAGACTAGCAACATTCTTCTTTTACTCACAAGATATTAATTTTTGTTTCAATTCTTGCTAAAGACTCATTTCTTTGTCACCGAAGTTTGATGGAATTTGAATGGCTCGACCAGTAGAAGAATGGAGCACAAGATTGCAGTATCCGTTGTATATTAGTGAATTCATACTCCTAGCGTTTCTGTCACGAAACCGTTGAAAAGGCTGTAAAAAGCCCTTTTCACATCGCTCTCAATAATTTCTCGACCGCTGTGAACCTCCAGGGAGACAAAGCCTTTATATAGCATCTTGTTAAACCTATTTTGATTAACTGACCTCCTCTACTTTTACGAATACTTGTTCCAAAATTTTTTTATAATTTACTTTGTCCACCCAAGAATTAGTTGTCAAGACTCATCTACTGACATGGGGAGTATCACAGCAAAATAATATTCAACTAAAAAAATAATAACAAAAAAAACTACTACTACTACTAATAATAATAATTTGAATTATGTGCGATTTTCTTATGCGATCTCGTTAGCCTTAGCCGTTCGGCATCGTTAGCGTAAACTTTGTCTAAGCCTAAGCGAAAAACAGTGAGTAATAGCTGAAAACAGCTAAGTCTATTTCTTCAAGTAGACTGGATAAAACTGAAATGTTGTGGCTAATTGTTCTATACGGCATCGTTAGCATAAATTTTACCCAGCCTAAGCGAAAAAATCAGGGAAAAGTGACCTGATCCCCCTAAGTAAAATTTTGTCCTCAATTTGATTTCTCTCTTGCCTGTGTTCAATTTTATTCTCATTATACTCGCATTCGAAATTGGTCAAGTCCTAGTGGTAACTGCCAACGAATAGCTCTTTTTGCACAGCGCCTCGTCCGCTCTCCTCTTATCTCAGACTTCTAACGTGATTTGGGCAAAATCATAGTAAGGAAGCGAACATAGCTGAAAGCATCGCTGTTTTACACACACCAACGCTACACATTTTCCATCTCACTTAATCCTAAACTAATATTTCCAACTTTGGAATGGAAATAAAGGAACATTCCGAGAAAATGCAATATCGGGGGATAAGGGGGGAAGTTAGATGAATTCCGAGAGAGTGCAGAAAATAAGGAACGAAAAGAGAGAAAGGAGCATAAGTAGAGAGAGACAGAATACAATTAAAGAAACAGATCAGAGACAAAGGAAAACAAAATTAAGAGAGAGAGATAAACAAAGATAGAGAGACCTAGTGAACAAGAAAAAAAGAAAGAGAGAGAAAGGGATAGAGAGCTTGAGAGTGAGAGAAAGAGAAAAAGGAGCAACGGAGAGCTTATTGAAGCACTCCAAACTCATCAAATGTCTCGTAATGCAAAGAACACCCACTCTTCTTTTCCGCTACACCTCATTCATTGTGTTAACTTTTTTCCGCGGTTGAACTAATTTCTAATTTCACTTTTTTGATATGCACTCATCACTTTCATGTTTTAATGTTGTTTTTTTCTACAGTTTCCCAGCTATTTCTTTACCGATTCAAGGCTTGATTCTGATTGTACCAGCTTGATTCCGCCAAAACAATGACTTTCGCACTCGGTGATTGGCCAAAGTTTATTCTAAATATATACGTGCAAATAGATTCACAACACCGCCTAAAAAAATTTTTGCTGGTGAAACCTCAGAATTTACTATCTGAAAGCAAATAAACTTCTGAAAAAAGCGGTTAATTAATAGACACATTTCAATATCCTCGAATAACACGGGGCAATGGAGATGAGATTACGGTCAGACTAATCGTAAAAGGTTACCGGTGTAAACAATATATTGATCTAAGGCGACGACGTTGTTCTTTCTTATTCAAAAGACGAAGCAAGAGAAAGATAGATGGACAGATAAACACAGTCAGACTCTTTTGACCGTACAATCAGCGCTTAGATAGTTGCTCTTCCTTACTAGTCAGTGGGACGTAGATGACATCGTACACCTTCTTGCGTATGAATTGAGATCCATTTCGATCGATTTGTAGATATTCCTAGACAGGGCACATTTTGGAATCAAATTAAAGCCGGAATTGGTGAGCAGTCAAGTTCACTAAAGTTCTAGAATTTGAAACGAATGACCGCTCTCCTCTGAAATAGTGAGAAGCAAGTTATATATAGAACAAGGAAGAGAGAGCTAGTCATCATTCTAGAGTCCATCGCTCGAAAAACGGTCGTTTTCCAAAACCCGCAACAGTGCTGGTGATATATAGGGCAATTAACAAAGTAAGGCATGAGGCCGTGAGGCATGAGGACGCCTAAAACACGGCCTGGCTGTTCTGCCTCGTTAGCTAAGCCGTACGGCCTCGTTAGCTAAGCCTTACGGCCTCGTTATCGTGAACTTTTACTAAGCCTAAGCGTTTTTTAATGTAAAAATATGTTTTAATGTAAAAATAAAATGCGCGGCTTCACTCAAGGCGTCCTCATGCCTTACGGCTTCACTCAAGGCGTCCTCATGCCTTACGGCTTCACTCAAGGCGTCCTCATGCCTTACGGCTTCACTCAAGGCGTCCTCATGCCTTACGGCTTCACTCAAGGCGTCCTCATGCCTTACCACTTCTTGCCTTACTTTATTAATTGCCGATTGTATAGTCGTTTTCTCGTCAATCATTTCGAAAAACTGGTCATTATTCCGAAATCAAACGAAGCGCTATTAAAATACGATAAAATTGACTTTTCATGCTTAGATTCCGAAGAGTGTAACGAAAACGCAAGTCTCTTCCTGTTTAGATTACACCAGCACATCATAATTACGCCAGATTACACCAGTACATCATAATTACACCAGATTACACCAGTACATCATAATTACACCAGATTACACCAGTACATCATAATTACACCAGATTACACCAGTACATCATAATTACACCAGATTACACCAGTACATCATAATTACGCCAGATTACACCAGTACATCATAATTACACCAGATTACACCAGTACATCATAATTACACCAGTACATCATAATTACACCAGATTACACCAGTACATCATAATTACACCAGTACATCATAATTCCACGGAACATAATAACGGCTTATTTGTTTTAACGAATGTCTAAATTTGTGTTATTGGTTGAACTTTCCTAATGTCATTCGAATCTGTGTCTTTGTTAGGGCGTCCTTGTCAATCAGTACCCAGTAAAACTAAAAATGCATGAATTTCTGGTACCATGGAATAACCTTTTTTCTTCTTAAAATAAGTGTCAGTATAATATTGCTAAACACACAGAACTCAAATATTCTAAGTACAGGACTAGGAAAACAGAATCAAAATGCTTACTCATAAGTTCAACACCAGTGACGCAAAGGAATGACGAAATATGATCAAACTGGCCGGCAAAACTCAGTCCTCACGAAAAGATGGAACCTAGCCACCAAGAGTGAACATTACTTACCTTAAGTCTCCATCATAGTATAAGTGAGTTCTAACCTGTGATTCAGTCCCAACTGGTATAAGCATTCTGCCTCCATCAGCCAACTGTTCGAGTAGCTGCAAAACATAAGAGAATCGAGCGGTAAGAAAATAGAACTCGCGAGCCTCCGCAATCAGTAATTGCCTGGTAATTTGAGAAAGCAGACTGAGATCCTTTTTTCTCAACATTCCCTCCTCGAAGCTTCATTAAATATCCTCTCTTTTCCTTGTGTTGCGCTTTTGCATCTCTCTACTAGACAACTAAAAGTCGTCTCCAGGACTAGACCAACATGTTTTGCTTGGCTCTTTTCCGGAATTTAGTCTCATTTTCGTATTCATTCTCATTTTCCGCGTTGCCATGCGTCGCGAAATTGTGTGTTTCTCTTCTCTTTTTACCCGGATATTTTTCCGAGCAAAACTGGTCAAACAAACTCAACCTGTAGAAGCTGATTTTGAAAATAAGTCTTTGATGAGAAAAAAAGAAGGTTTTTTTTCATAGGCAAGAAGCAACCTAACCCAAATCTCTTTGGTGTGAAATTTTTCGCCCGAAAGGGATAACTCAAAGAAAAATTTAGCTTTTTTCTGTGCGATAGTTCAATCATTTGTCATCTTAACCAGGCGTCACTGCCTTTAAACTGTGTAACTCAGCATTTGATGATAACACATACATTTATTTATTTATTTATTCATACATCCAACAAAGGTATGAGCACTGCCGTTTTCCTGGCTGCTATCGGATTATTGCGTTGGTTCAGAGCTCAGAGATGAACTGGGTTTGCCCGACTTTTGAAAGGGTAAAGAATGCTAATCGGATATTTTTGTAACTCATGCCCCCCCCCCTTTCCGGGTCCCCCACTCACTTCCGGGGGCACCTGAGGTGCGGCAGCTCCCACGTGAATGGCATTGTATCCGCCTGGTATTGGCCATCCTTTCCTCCCATCCCCTACGACCAACTCGATTCGTTTCGAATTCAGTAGATCACTGAATTTAATCAATACTTTGAGAAGTCGGAAATCTATGTGCATGATTTATAGAATTGTGAAAAAAATATCGCATCGTTTTTTTCTTTCCTTGAAATGTTTGAACTTCTATTCTGCATCCAGAAGCAAATTTAGATTTCTAAGGTTTCAGCCGGTTACGCTTTTACATATTTTCCCAAAAAATACGACATCTTTCACTGAACATACTTCGGGAAGACTTCAAGATACTCCAATACCAAAGTCTGAAACCGGAAATGGGCAATCCCCTGCCATTGAGTGAGAAGCAAGGCCTTAGCTGCCTGCCGACCTGTGGTGCTTCTCGATGTCCCCTCTGGAGGCAATCCCCTGCCATTGAGTGAGAAGCAAGGCCTTAGCTGCCTGCCGACCTGTGGTGCTTCTCGATGTCCCCTCTGGAGGCAATCCACAGCCCTTGAGTGGGAAGCAAGGCCTCAGTTGCATACCGACCTGTGGTGTTTCTCGATGTTCCCTCTGGAGGCAATCCCCAGCCCTTGAGTGGGAAGCAAGGCCTCAGTTGCCTACCGACCTGTGGTGCTTCTCGATGTTCCCTCTGGAGGCAATCCCCAGCCCTTGAGTGGGAAGGAAGGCCTTAGCTGCCTGCCGACCTGTGGTGCTTCTCGATGTTCCCTCTGGAGGCAATCCCCAGCCCTTGAGTGGGAAGCAAGACCTCAGTTGCCTACCGACCTGTGGTGCTTCTCGATGTTCCCTCTGGCGGCAATCCCCAGCCCTTGAGTATGAAGCAAGGCTTTAGCTGCCTACCGACCTGTGGTGCTTCTCGATGTTCCCTCTGGACAGCTGCACCAATTCATCAATGTGATCGATGCCGACGACGTAGCCAGTCGCTCCACACTAAAATCTTATTCGCTCCATCTCACGTATCCTTGTTTTCACTGATGATAACCCACTGGATAAGGACTCAACATATTTTTGTTGAACTCTCGACCCTCTTTCTCGGTCGAAATGCTAAAGCAGAAAACAAATTTGCTGAAAAAGCAATCTAAATATAGAGCTTCTTTTGAAGCAGACAAATAGATTCTGAAGTTCTTCAAAAAAGGGGAGAAGTCAGTAAATATAGAAAAGTTTCCCGTCCTAATCTACAACAAAAGGATGCCTGAGACTAAAGACCAGTGTTTGCGAGCGAGAAGAACTTCAATTTTTTTGTTGTTTGTTTTTTTTAAACTACTCCGCCTTTTTCTTTAGTTTTTGATTTTGGGTACTGAATCAAGATTTTCACTACTAGTAATCTCATGAGAATTCGAAACTGAAAAGCGTATCAAAACTTCACTTTTTTGAACGTATCGGAATTTTTTACTTTTTTTTCCTTTCTAAGATCAACATTCAGTAAATTTCAACAAAGCGATTCACACGAGGTCTTCTATCTATCTATGTCATACTAATTAGAACGAGTCAAAACTTTTTACAAAAGTTTTTCCAATTTTTTAACATAAATTTTCTCACCATGAGTGACATCGCAACCGTAAGGTATCCCGAGCCGCAACCAACGTCCAATACCCGGGCACCTTCCTTGAGATGACCCGATAATCGATCCAAAGCGTATGCGTGCTGCAAAATCCCATCTAAAACCGCACACCAAAATGATATTCAGGGTGTTTCTCCAAACTGCACTGCGGGTCAAATATATGCGCTATCCGTAAAAGCTAGCATAGCTCACCAAACCTGTGAAATTTCTCCCGGTCGCCCGCCTAATCTCCGCCGAAAAATTTTAGTTCATTATGCTCTGGCCACTAAAGACCGGCTAACTCTCTTCGCGTCTCAATGATGCTTGAAAAATGCGCCAAATGCAAAAATCATGATTAGGGTTCTTGTTCTACAACCTTCTTTGCATGGTGATAAGAAACATGGATTAAATAGTTACAAGGCTGTGTCTTTCACCCGCAGCGCGGGTGAAAAATAAATCTATGCACTCTTCAAAAAATTCCAAAAACATACAAATCTATGCACTCGAAAAAAGAAATTGTCGATTTTTACCAAGAAAAATTTCAAATCTTTGAAGAAAAATATTCCAAACTCTTTTAAATTCTGGAAATCTAAGCGCTCGAAAAAAATTATGCGTGAGGTAAAAAACACCCGGATAGTTACCGGACCAGCTATGTTGGCTCATACATGATCGCGCCGGGAATGACCTACAGTCTCTTCTCCTTTTGTTCTTTCTTTTGTTTCTCCACTTTGCCTCTTCTTATTCACACTCTTTTTGCTTTTGTACATTTCTTTTCTACTCGCTCGGCGCGTACATACATGCAGGGGTTTTTTAGTGTGCGAGAAAAAGGTACAAACGCCCGCCGAAGAGGAAAAAAACTTTTTTCACATAGGGTCCCCCTTTATGATTGAAAAAAAACAGAGGCCCGGGAAATTTTTTTTTACTTATTAAGGGTCCCCCCTTATGATCTGGAAAAACAGAAGCCCGCTGACAGAAGGTCTGACATGGCTATTTAACCCCTGCATACATGCCTTAGACCGGACGCCTCGTAAGAAACAGTCTGATGAGATGGTTTGAAGAAAAGTCTCTAAAGTGTTCAACTTTTTGATCAGTAATTGAGTACCTTGAAAGTAACAACAGTACATTGACAACGCTCAAAGTTGAGTACCCAATTGCGAAAACTTGGATTGGAGGTAATGAAAACCTTAATAGCTGTATAAGCCATCACACGGATCAAAGCTTTCCCACCGGGCGCGCGCGACCGAACCCAGCCAGCTCTCATTAGCCTGTTTGGTAGAGCGAGTGCTTATGATGGTTCAATCCCGCTCAGTAGACTAGCTTTCGTAACTGTCATACTTTTTCTGCTTGTTAAAATTTCTTCTTAACCGGGCTTCGCTAAAAACAAACCGTGTTATTAAGCATTTTTAGTCAAATTTCATTGCGATTAAAAAGCTTATCAAATGGATTATTGATTGAGATGGTCTTTACCATGTGAGGGGCGGAGATGGTCGCATTGTAACCAATGCCTTGGGGACTGTCTTGGTAGGGCGAGCGCGGGCAAAAGTCCGCTCTGTCCACCGCCAGCATTGCATTGTACGCAGTCTCGGCGTGGACGATGCGAGAAGCTGCAGTTAGCAGTTTGGTCATCTCACTTGGGCATGGAATAACAAATAACCAAGTCGTCTTCAGCGTTGTTGGAGCAACCCTGTCCTATACTACGAGTAGATCAACCCTGTCCTATACTGACGAGTAGATCAATCCTGTCCTATACTGACGAGTAGATACTAACAGTTTCCTTGAAAAAAAGAAATGGTTTAACTTCTTCGCTTTCGAATCTCAACCAGAGGCCGTATGCATGGAAATCAGATTATAACAATCTGGATTGTTCAAATCCAAGGATTAGAAAATCCAAAAAAGTTAAAAAATTTAGGATTATGCATGGATGTCAGATTTCTTAAACTTGGATTGTTGTCAAAAAGGACGCGGCGTAAGCACTAAAATGCATAAAAATGCACTCTAAAAACTATAATTGTCGATAACTAAATGCACTCTAAACACTATAATTGTCGAATATTAGTATTGTTATAATTACAACAGTTTTTTCAATTAATTTCGTTGTTTTTGTTGTTGTTAAAGCCGAGTTGAATGTTGAATGTAAAATTTGATGGAATTGGTATATAAAATATTAATATGAACATTTTCGACCTGTTTTAAATCAATCTGTTAGATGAAAGGTGATTTTTAGTAATCGTTGTACTCTATTTGGGACTTCTGCACTTTAGCCCCCTCTCCCCCCCTCCCAGAGGTTCCATGGGTCAGTTGAATTGCGTCATGTTCTTCATACGGCCTCGTTAGCGTAAACTTTTACTAGGCCTAAGCGCTTTCTGATGTAAAAATAAATATACAATAAATACTTTCATTAAATCATAGCAAATTATAAAAAAATTTCCGTTCCGTTTTACTTTCACTACACACTTCAAAAAGAGCAACATGAACGGAATGGGTCAAATTAAGCCGAGAATCCTTTTGGATTACTCACTAACCCACCTCCAGAGTAGGGTTACGAATTTTGTCGGATTATCTCTAATCCAAAAGTATTTTAGCTTCCATGCATACCGGATTAGTGAAATGTATTTGGATAACTTCTAATCCAAGCTCATAATCCTTTCGGATTGCTCCATGCATACGGCCTAAGGGGTTAAATGGAGCCGCCCAATTTGGGTTTACATGTATCCGCCACTCAAAGTTTGGAGGAAAAAAGAAGAGGGGATGAAGGAGAAGGGTAAGAAAAGAGGGAGTTTTTTCTCAATAGTGAATGTCGATATATCCGCCGACGGGACCGATCCGGTCACTATTTAACCCCTGATCTGAACATGTGGTTCTTACTTCAAAAAAAAAAGAAGAAATTGCGAGTTTAGATGTCCGAAAAGTCATGAGTCTTGAGTGAGCTTTATCAGTCCTCTGGTACTAATTTCCGTAATTCCTAGGACTTTCATTCAATCTCATAAGATTTTCTCATTCTCCCTGAGACCTTTTTCTAGAAGATGAATGGCGAAACTGGACTTGGCCGTGTATAATAGAATTAGTTATCAGCTTGAGTTTCAATGAGCACTTGGTTTCATTCTCTCACTTGTTTACTTCCTTTCCCTCTCCGATTATGTCTCCTCTCTAATTCATGCTTACCTACAGCACCCCCCCCAAGTCAATAGCATTCGCCTCGTTTCCCCCATACAACCCATTCAATTGTCTTCGCTTGTCTAGAAAGCTACTATGCTGCGACAGAAGGAAGGCTGCATTGCTTATTATTCTTTCACTCCTTTTCTTTGAATGTAGCTCGAGTTAACTGCACTTTATTACAATGTGCTAGTTTCAAATTAGATTAACGAGAGCCGGAACACCTATTTATAGAGGCTAACCTTCTAACTACAAAGCGTTATTATACCAATACTGTTCCAAGCTATAAAATACGATGTTTATGTACATTAAAACTACCACGTCCACAAAATATCAAATACGACCACAAATTTTTTGAAAAAAGTTTTCTGTGGTTCTTCGCATAGTGTTTACATAATATCAAATCAAAAGTTGTTTAGATCGAAATCTTCAACTAGATGAGCGAAGTTCGAAGTTTTTGTAAACTAAGCATCACGCTAACTTCTCAGATTGTTGACCAACTCGCTGTTGCTGCCACCCGAACATCGATACGCCATTTCTTGCCTTTTACCTTCCCAGAGTCCGTGTTTTAGCAAACTTTTGAGGAATTCACGCATCAGAATGTGACATTTCTCCTGAGAAAAAGCTAATCTCAAATCATCAACTTCTTGCTTTTTTTCTCTTTCAAATTCATTCACACACATTTCAATTTGCGGTGGTTCGCATGTAGCTATTCTTGATGAGGGCTCGCTTTCCAAGCTTAAGGAGGGGAGACCGGCACGTGACTAAACACAGACGCTCTCTCTTCCTATCCCTAGCCACCGCTTTCACATCCAAAGCCTACTTTCTCAGACCTTCTTTTCAAAATCTTCTCATCCAATAAATTCTTTTCACCCAACTTTTCTGTTCGCTCTCTTATCGCATTTCTGTTCTCTCTCTCTCTTTTCATTTTACGATGTGAACTTAACATGTCACCCAATTTCGCGTCATCTAAAATTTCGCATGATTGACAAAAACAAGGCTTCGCCAGATTGCGAGAAATGAAGGCCTCTTATTGCGATTGAATCTAGTTATCTATACTATGCAGGAAGTGGGGAGATTGATAGACTGATAGAGTAGATATAAAGGTCAAAATAATTCAATTTTTAGGGAGAGAGAGAAGGAAGGAGGATAAATTGTCAAGAGATACATTTAGTGATGAAGGGAAAAAATTGAGTGGGAAGTGAGAAGGAGCTTGAGTTGAAGAGGGATCAGCTATACACAACTTCGCTTCTTGACAAAAAAGAAAGGGGGGAATTCCGATTCATGAGACGAGTAGCAGCGATGTCGTGAGCCATTCAAGAGTTCCGCAGGCAGAGTAAGAGAGAGACTGTGCAGGAGGAGAGGGAGAGAGAAGCAGGCGTGCCCCGCCCCCACGACGTAGCCCAGCAAGGATGAGACGGAAGATTGTCATGCTGGGTGCCACGCCGCGAACTCAGCGATCTCATTCCTCCGTCCAGGTTTGTGTGCCTCCTTTGTCATTGTTCCTATTTCTCCCTTTTTAGTGCGTCTTTTTGCTACTTCCTATTAGTTTTTCTAGTGAAAATCTATATCTATGAGAGATAAAAACTGTTACATACCTTCGATTGTGTAGTCCAACGATTCCAGAGTATAATAAAATAAGTCCAAGTTGTGTAGCGTCCAATATTAATATAGCCCAATCGAGCCAATCTGATTCTCCTCTATCTTAGTCTCGCTCTCTTACGCGATACGCATCGCGCGCAAGAGGCAGATCATTCTTGCACACAACAACAACTATCCATATCGCCTTTTTAAATGTTCTTTTAAGAATATAACAATAACAAACAATATGGAGAGTTCTAAATCTTATTAGTTGTGAGTTTAAAATAGGGTGAATTTTGGAGGTTGGTTTCAATGGTATTTAACCGTGATTTGATTTAGAACTCTTGGCAGTTTACCTATGTATCGAAAGCATCGTCATGAATAGCCTCTCTTCAACAACTGGATTTGGATCCAGTCTAGCGACTTGGTTCAGTGTTCAAATCATTCGACCAACCCACACAAGCGAGTACTTTCTCGTCATACCCAAAGAAAAATCCCTTCTGCAGCACGGCTTCTTTCTCTATTACGATTCCAAAAAGGAGTCGAGCCTCCATCTTTCAACATCATCTCAAAAAAGACCCCTGCAAAAGTCTTTAACTAGACTTCTCAAATAGATTTTTTCTGTAAAATTCTTTTCGATCTTGACTCCCTTATCAGACCATTTAATGTCCGTAGAGCATATTGAAGACTCGAAAAGCCTAAGCGCTCATTTACTATACACTTATTGGTAAGAAAACATTCATTTTCTCAGTTTTGTAGAAAGTTTGCAAGTAGTAGAAGTGTGTTTAGAAGTATCACAGAATCTCTTTTTGTAGAAGTGTATAATCTCTCTATTTAAGGAATACTTTCGTAGTCCCACGCTTTTGCGTTTTCTTTCACGTCGAAAGGGTAAATGGGGGTATGAGATAAGCTTTTGCGTGCTAAACTACCTTGATGAAAGAGAGAGAGAGAGAGAGAGATACAAGGAGCAAGTGAATAAAGTATGAGAAGAGGAGAAATCGCCGTATCGTATACATCAACGAGGTCTTTCGCAAAGGCAACTTCGATGCAAATCAAAATGAAAATTTCAACTATTGATTTCTTTTTTTAACCATTTATGCTAAAACATGTCTTTAAAATAAAAGCCAAAACAATTATTGACAATCTGTCTGTTGAGCTTTTACGTAGGCGAAGTTTTGATGACCCCATATAAAGTCTCAGAAGTGGAGTATCAATCTTAATTTAATATGCGCAACCAACGTATTCACATATAAGGACCTTAATCACCCATTATGCGGCCTGCAATATTATTTTTAAACAAAAAAGAGAAACTTCTTCGAGAGAAAAGCTCAATTGTATTCATCGCTTTCCGGGAGAAGCGCCGATTCGTCAAGAAAGGGAACATCTTTCAGCTGAGGGAGTAATTAAATGGAGAGGAGAAGGGCGGGGAATTAAATTAATTCCTCGAGCAGCGCAATTATCTTCGCGGTTGAATGTTCGAAGCACAAGGGACGGAGTTGGAAACTTTCCAGAACAGCGATAATATCAGTTTAGAGGAAAAAAACAATCAAAGGGGAAGGAGGGGTGAGTGAATCGGAGGACTGCTAGCTCACGGGCACTAGAGAGCATGCTCGGGGAAAATAGAGTAAGAGGATAAAGAGAAAAGTGAGAGAGAAAGAGAAGTGAGAGAATTTAGATAAAAATAGGAGGAAGCAGAGAGAGAGAGAGAGATGCGAGGGCTGGAAGTAGATTGACGGCTCAAATAGACGAGGGAGTCTCGGCGAGCCTCGTCTGTTCCTCCTCTTTTCAAGTCAAATTCCCCTTTAGCCGTGTGAACCCATCCCTAGCAGCTTGCAACGCTCCCCAAGTAGACACCATCGCATGAGAATATCTCAAAAGATGATGTATTGTGAGACAATAAGATTAGTCAGATGAAGAAAAGAAGTGAATTAGATATGAATATCAGCTTTCTTCGAATTGAGGTTGTCTTTCTAACAAAAAAAGAGAATAAGAGTAGCAGCTGACCAGAAAAAAGTTTACTAGAAAGAGAAATATCGAGAGAGAGAAGTGAGGGAAAGGGAGAGAGAGAGATAGTTATAGAGAGAGAAAGAAAGAGGAATAAGGTATCAGTGCAGAATCTAAATGACTTCTTCCTTCCTCCTCCCCCCACTTATGACTGCTGCTAATCAATGGCCGCTTCTCCGAGTCAGTCCTAGACTTCTACTTTCAGACAAGCTCAAAAGTCATTCTTAAGTCAGCCTCACAATACGTAGTCATTATTTAGAGGTGATAACTTGGTAGCCACTGGGATAATTAGAAGTTCATCGGTGACTACGTCAGTCCGATTAGTTATGACTTGGAATCCGAAAGTCACGACTTCATCTCTTTATATTTCAGCTGCCGACAGATTTCTCCTCTTCGGCCTCTTCGGTCCCTCTATTTCTCTACTCAACAAGTGATTTCATTTTCGATGCAAGACAAGATTCATCATCTTCAACTTCAGGAAAAACGAGTGTGAGTAAAATCATGTAATTTCTCAGGATTAAGGAGAGAGGAAAAAGCATTTTTAAATCGGCAGATTACTTAATTTTTCTTTAAATCTGGAAAAGACCTTTCGCTGGGATACCGTGGTAAAAATCGTGACAAGTAAAGAGTTTATCACAGAAAACCCAACTTCAAAAATTACAAAATCATATAGACAGATGAATATGTTCACTTACAGCAGGTGAAAAATACGAATTAGCAGTCATTCAACATTACATGATTGTACATTTATTTCAATTTGCATAAAAGCAAGTGAGAATATTAATATCAGCCTTGTTGATGAAAATAAATGTTCTACTTGCAGCTGCATGCTCTTTTATGCGAAGAATGGGAGAGCAGCCGGCAGAAGAATGCCATCAACTATAATCTCAACTGCTTGTACAAATACCTCGAAGGACCATTTAATTTGACCATTCAGGTACAGTGTGTTTCTTTAACCCACACTGCGGGTTAAATCTATGCGCTATCGAAAAAGGCTATCCCGTTCGCCCGCCCGGTCCCCAAATTTTTTGTAACTGATGAAAAAATTCAACTGAATTACGTAGCAGAAAATACATGAAACGGATATAGAAATCAATGTTATAAAAATGCACACAGGCAGTTTTGTTGGTGGGACGGCTATAATTGATTGAAACTGAAAAAAAGAAAAAAAATTTTGTGGACTTTCCTTCCCGCTTTTCTGTCGTCAAGGATCGCCCGCCCGGAGAAGCTTTGTCAGCCCATTCTGGGGAGCTATGATCACGAGAGAATGGCAAACTTTGGATAGAGACCGAGCCCATGTGGTATAAAATAGAGAGCGCATACATAAGTAGCATTCGTATCACTGGCTGTTTTGGATAGCGCATAGACTTTACCCGCAGTGAGGGTTAGAGAAACCCACTGGTACTTAAACTTTTGCGAGAAAAATGCGTTTTGAAGAGGGAACTAATAGAAAACTGTAACTCTTTCGGGAAAAAAACCTAGGTTACCGACTCGAAGCATGTAAATCTAAATAAATATAAGCTCGAAGAGAACGACATGTTTTGATTACGTGGCTCTCTGAGAGGTATCGCAAACTGGAAAGCATCGCTACTTGTTAAAGACTAGTAATTTTTTGAGAAATACAGTTTTCCCCATACTTTATTGAAAGCGGTCTAGTCCTTTATAAACTGGCCACTCTCATCTTGATGTAGACAGTCACTGGCCATTAATGACACATCAAACCGCATTCTAAGAGGTAGAAGGATATCGAGAAAAGGCTAATTTTCTAAATTTTATTCTTGGAGAATCATGTGAAAGCAGAAAAAAAGAAAAGAAAAAGCATGTGTTTCTTGAAAAAGAGAAGAAAATTGTCTGATACAATCTGAGTTTTCCGGAAATGAAAAAAAAGGTTAAAGGAAAAAAAGTTTCAGAGCTGATGTGTTTGAGTATTTGTGGAAGAAGCGTTGAAGGCCTTGAAAGATTCTGCTTGAGAGATGTTATCCATGCAGAATTTCAGTTAAATGTGGAGAGAGGAGAATTGCGACGGAAACCAATGCGATTTCGGAAGATCAGCGAGCCTTTCAACGCTGTGAGATGGAACTTTACTCGACTACATCAGAACGAAGTTAGCGAACAACTCATAGGTCATCAGGAAGTCCCAAACGTTCTCCGGCCTCTACGAGTATTGTCATACTTTGCTTACTTGCTCTGCCTTCACATTCTTGATAGCCTTTTCCTTTCTTTGTTTTTAGTAGAAGTTTCTTGTCAATTCATTGGCAAATCTGATGTACGGCAAATGTATTTCCTCGGAAACAGGTGCATATGAGAAGAGACAGATAGGGTTGAATATACTCGTCGTTTTTTTTAAAAATCATTAACTATGTATGACGAATTCCAGACTCATTCCAGAGATTCTATCCTGTTGTTGTTGTTTTTTGCCCATAGATCCTCTAGAGGGAATTATTTTCGGATTGTTTGGTGAGGATCCTTTTGAGTCTGGAGAAAATTTCTCCGTCTACACTTGTATTACAGTCGGCAATCCTCTTTGCGAGACCAATTCGTTAATCCGAGAAGGGTAAGACTATTTTACTGGCGCCTCTACTCGCCATTAAAAGTATAGCGGAGTTTCGGCTGATGTTTTATCCGATGGCATGCCCAGGCCAGTCCGGCATCACTCTCCTTTGACGAACTATACCATTCAATTTTGGTCCGCGACGGACAAGCCCGCTATCTCTAATGCACTTGTGCAAAGAGACATACCTCACCGGTACGAGCGCGTCCACCTGAGGACGCGCTCGTACCGGTGAGGACGAACCGGTCCCTTGCGATGATGTGAACTCGTAGGCTGTAGCACCACCGAAAGCGAGAAATTGTATTCTCTCTTCATAAGCCCACTATAATAATCTTTCTCGCGGCAGGGTACGCGCTTCCCTGGGATGCGGGACACACCTTTCCTGGTAGAACCAATGGGCTGCTCGCTAGATCACTGCTGTTCTTGTTGTTTGCCCATAGGTTCTGTCGAGGGGAGTCCTTTGAGATCACTGCTAGTGTGTGTACATCTTACTCTTAATCAATGGGTTAACAGGATGTGATATACTTCTCGTTGAAGATTATGATGTACTTGAAATGCGAGGACCGTCCGCTGTCAAGTGATCCGCTCGACCGCCACATCATCGCGGTGAATGCCAGTCCGATCGAGAGGAACCACTCGCTCGTCATACCCGCAGTCAACAAGTGCCATCCACAGGTGCCGCTTGTTTAAAGGGGTGAAGTATTCAGGTCTTACCGTTTCTTGGCGGCCCTAGGTTTCAGACCTCTGACCTTTTTTTTTACCATTCAAAAGACAGTTATTCACGCGGAATTTTTTGAGTCTTGACAAAAAGATTCCATGATCTCTAGGACAGATCACTCACTGCGAAAAAATATACTCCAACTTTCCGCGAGCTTCTGTGGCCTATCAGAACTCATCAATGAACCCCTGCTTACATACTTCCTCCGGTCGGTAGGTAACATACTTTAACGCTAATTTCTTCCCCTCCTACCCCTTCCACCTTTATTGAGCTAAAACCTGTCCTCGCATTAATACGTCCGTTTCTGGATCTCAAGACGGATAAACTAAAGCCAGGATATGCGTTTTTCACTATCTAAGGCATTAGTTTTGAACTCAAAAAGATGCGATTGTTGGAACACGATTGACTGCCGAGTTGGGGAAAAGCTGGTTGATTGCTCAGCGACAAGAGATTTTTTGGTGAAAAAAGAAGAAAATAAGACAAAAGAAAGTTTTGATGTGCAGGTTCTTAATGAGATGGCGCTGCGGCTAGCGGTGGATACAATGCTGCTCATCCCACATCCTAACCACCATATCCTATTCAACTCGCTGCTGGGACAGGCATCAGTGAACCATCTCCACCTGCACTCCTGCAGTTGGCCCTACGACAGCGACCTCATAAACAGGGTAGATAACAGGATGTTTATTACCAATCGCATAAGAATCGGGTAGATCGAAATGAACTATTTTGAAAAAGCGGCACGCTTTGGAAGAGAATGAGTTCGAGCAATGAAAACAGAGAATCCAGTAATGAATAAGACATAGTTTAGATGACCCTAGCAGGCCTTTCGTATCGCTAAAGGAAAGATTCCAGAGCTTCTCGAGTGTATTCAAAACTCCAGCGTGTTTTTCATCACCCGCGAAGAGCGTGTTTAGACCAGGCTTGCTCGAAAAAAGTCGAAAAACGAGGAAAAAACCGAAAAAAAGTGGAAAAAAACAACAAAAAAAGCTTTAATAAAGTCGAAAAAAACGAAACAAAAACTTCTTTTTTTTCGACTGAAGTTTTCGATACAAACCGAAAAATGTGCAACCCTGGTTAGACAGAAAACCTAATTTAAAGAAAACGACACACTCAGATGAGAGAGCGAGTGTATACGTAGAAAAAAAATCAAAAAGTGATAGAAATATAACAAAGAGATTTGATCACAAGCTGTTATCAACAGTGCCAAATTTCATCCACATTGCGGTTAAAATGAGAATCATGCTGCGAAGCAGTTCATTGCTCTAGCAAATCCGTGGATTGAGTTGGCTAAATAGATATTTTCGAACTCCGAAGGTAAATTAAAATTCTTTCAAACGATTTATCTCAATGCAAGATATGATTAGTCAAAACTGAAACATGTATAGCTGGTGAAAAAATTCTGAAAAATTTGAATTGGTTTGCTCGATACGGCTCCGAGGGGTCCGTTTTCTACTAGAAGCCGAGTTGTATCCAGGGGTTAAATAGTGACCGGATCGCTCCCGTCGGCGGATACATGTACACACACTATTGACAAAAACCCCCTCTCTTTTATTACCCTTTTTTTTCACCCCTCTTCTTTTTGGCTCCAAACTTTGAGCGGCGGATACATGTAAACCCGAATTGGGCGGCTTCATTTAACCCCTGGTTGTATCATGTCGATCAGACGAATAGTGGCGAGCAGAGGGGAAATATATAGTCAAACGCTTCAGAAATTTTGAACGAGAAAAAGTCGTCTGAATCTGATCCCATCAATGGTCTGAGATCGTAGAATCGTGCATAATGAAAACCTTCTTGAGCGGTTCGAGTCCATTCCGAATATGGATAAAGTCTACGTGATACGACCGCAGGATTGGATCTGCCACGCATTAGCTTTCCAACTAGAGGACATGCAGCAGTTCGACGTTTTCTTGAGGTTGGAACACTGAGTTTATGACTTTATAACTTTTCAGCATGTCCTTTACTGAGAATCTACCGTATTTCAGGTTCAGGTGACGCCTGATCACATCTATTCGGGCTTAGTGAAGTGTGGTGAGTATGAAGAGAGTCCTCGGATGAGTCGATCCGGGTTGTTTCTTACTAACAACAAAGAAATGTGTAGGTCAGAAAGACGTATTATGAGCAAAAATTCAGACATTAGAGAGAGACGGAAAGCGCTTGATGAATAATAGAAAATGCCAATGAACAGAGAATTCGGTTCACTGGTCGTTTTGGGTAGTGCATAGATATTCACCCGCAGTGCGGGCTAGATCAACATTGTATACCCATCGGTTTTGTAGGCAGCTCAAGAAATGCGTGGAAGTGCTGCTGTGGAGAGAGCAGGCGCACAATCTCTTCCTGTCTCGGGCGCCGCCCATCCGTACCGAGGGAGAACTGAGGGAGGAGGACCGCAGGGGAGAGCGCCCGCTACTCGTCACCGCTTATGTATTCCCCAGACTCAACATCACCGGTGAGTGTTTAATAGAGAAATTAGAATGTATCAGTTGGACTGGCCGTTCCTCTAACATCCTACAGTATTCACGGTGATGATGCTTCAAATAAAGCGTAACGCTCCGGTCTTTTTTCCATCACAATCCACACCACATTGCCGAATCTGGTACGGAAAAGAGTTTGATTATTTTTATCAGTAGCTTGATGCTTTTATCCAGTGAAGACATAAAAATTCTACATTTGATTTGCTCAATCCGTTAAGTTTTTATCGAAAAAATACTGTCCACCTGGACTTTTGCCGCACCCTGTAATTAAGGACTTGAGCAACGCAACTTAGTGTGAAAGTTGTAATAGGAACAGTGACATAGTAGTGATAAGTCGAAGAACTAGGAAAACAAAGATTATAGGATTCTATTCTTCCTTTCTCCATTGTAACAGTTGAAAAGCCCTGTTATAATTCTCGAAAGAATTCCGCTCAAAACATTTTTCACTCTAGATTCAACTATCGCAAAGAAAAAAGCTAGTCCACTGGGCGGGATCGAACCCAGCCATCTCGATTCAAACCGGGAGCGCGTGTTATCATTGCACCTTTTCACTCTGATACAAAACGACTATTTTGGCCGAGTGCTATTTTTGCCCATGCGATGAATTTCTTACTTCATGCAACTGTTTCAAGGAGCCAAACCACCGACGAGTTTCAACCCCGCAGCTGCTGAATTGGCTGGTCTTCTAACATCATACAGTAAGCTCTTCTAACATCATACAGTAAGCTTATTCTCGTTGGCCTCCACAATTGGATAGGAATGTTCGAAAGAAAGAAAGCTACTTCCAATAATTAACAATTTGAATACTGAAATCCCAGACGAAATCGCATATAGTTTAACGCTTAAATTCTGATAATACATCCAGTTTTACTTTGGCTTTTATCTTTTTAGTTTCTGGTGTACGATAAAGAGAACGTCTACAAATAAGATCTGCTTGCGGTTCTTAGGTTACGATTGTACGATTTGAACATGGTTCCCGTAAGGAAATCGCGTGGATGAGGCGCGTCAAAGCAGACGCGTCGCGGCTAAGGCGTGTATTTAGAAAAGTAGGGAAGGTAATTACCATTCTAGACTGTTCGGGAAAATAAGGCTAGACCCAATAAACAGTCGTTGCCTGCGAGTATATGAAATTTTCAAGGGAGACTTTGTTTAAATCACAGTTATACTTAATGAATAAAGGAATGTAATGACTGGAGGAAGAAGTATAAATCACAGTTATACTTAATGAATAAAGGAATGTAATGACTGGAGGAAGAAGTATAAATCACAGTTATACTTAATGAATAAAGGAATGTAATGACTGGAGGAAGAAGTATAAATCACAGTTATACTTAATGAATAAAGGAATGTAATGACTGGAGGAAGAAGTATAAATCACAGTTATACTTAAGGAATAAAGGAATGTAATGACTGGAGGAAGAAGTATAAATCACAGTTATACTTAAGGAATAAAGGAATGTAATGACTGGAGGAAGAAGTATAAATCACAGTTATACTTAAGGAATAAAGGAATGTAATGACTGGAGGAAGAAGTATAAATCACAGTTATACTTAAGGAATAAAGGAATGTAATGACTGGAGGAAGAAGTATAAATCACAGTTATACTTAATGAATAAAGGAATGTAATGACTGGAGGAAGAAGTATAAATCACAGTTATACTTAATGAATAAAGGAATGTAATGACTGGAGGAAGAAGTATAAATCACAGTTATACTTAATGAATAAAGGAATGTAATGACTGGAGGAAGAAGTATAAATCACAGTTATACTTAATGAATAAAGGAATGTAATGACTGGAGGAAGAAGTATAAATCACAGTTATACTTAATGAATAAAGGAATGTAATGACTGGAGGAAGAAGTATAAATCACAGTTATACTTAATGAATAAAGGAATGTAATGACTGGAGGAAGAAGTATAAATCACAGTTATACTTAATGAATAAAGGAATGTAATGACTGGAGGAAGAAGTATAAATCACAGTTATACTTAATGAATAAAGGAATGTAATGACTGGAGGAAGAAGTATAAATCACAGTTATACTTAATGAATAAAGGAATGTAATGACTGGAGGAAGAAGTATAAATCACAGTTATACTTAATGAATAAAGGAATGTAATGACTGGAGGAAGAAGTATAAATCACAGTTATACTTAATGAATAAAGGAATGTAATGACTGGAGGAAGAAGTATAAATCACAGTTATACTTAATGAATAAAGGAATGTAATGACTGGAGGAAGAAGTATAAATCACAGTTATACTTAATGAATAAAGGAATGTAATGACTGGAGGAAGAAGTATAAATCACAGTTATACTTAATGAATAAAGGAATGTAATGACTGGAGGAAGAAGTATAAATCACAGTTATACTTAATGAATAAAGGAATGTAATGACTGGAGGAAGAAGTATAAATCACAGTTATACTTAATGAATAAAGGAATGTAATGACTGGAGGAAGAAGTATAAATCACAGTTATACTTAATGAAAAAAGGAATGTAATGACTGGAGGAAGAAGTATAAATCACAGTTATACTTAATGAATAAAGGAATGTAATGACTGGAGGAAGAAGTATAAATCACAGTTATACTTAATGAATAAAGGAATGTAATGACTGGAGGAAGAAGTATAAATCACAGTTATACTTAATGAATAAAGGAATGTAATGACTGGAGGAAGAAGTATAAATCACAGTTATACTTAATGAATAAAGGAATGTAATGACTGGAGGAAGAAGTATAAATCACAGTTATACTTAATGAATAAAGGAATGTAATGACTGGAGGAAGAAGTATAAATCACAGTTATACTTAATGAATAAAGGAATGTAATGACTGGAGGAAGAAGTATAAATCACAGTTATACTTAATGAATAAAGGAATGTAATGACTGGAGGAAGAAGTATAAATCACAGTTATACTTAATGAATAAAGGAATGTAATGACTGGAGGAAGAAGTATAAATCACAGTTATACTTAATGAATAAAGGAATGTAATGACTGGAGGAAGAAGTATAAATCACAGTTATACTTAATGAATAAAGGAATGTAATGACTGGAGGAAGAAGTATAAATCACAGTTATACTTAATGAATAAAGGAATGTAATGACTGGAGGAAGAAGTATAAATCACAGTTATACTTAATGAATAAAGGAATGTAATGACTGGAGGAAGAAGTATAAATCACAGTTATACTTAATGAATAAAGGAATGTAATGACTGGAGGAAGAAGTATAAATCACAGTTATACTTAATGAATAAAGGAATGTAATGACTGGAGGAAGAAGTATAAATCACAGTTATACTTAATGAATAAAGGAATGTAATGACTGGAGGAAGAAGTATAAATCACAGTTATACTTAATGAATAAAGGAATGTAATGACTGGAGGAAGAAGTATAAATCACAGTTATACTTAATGAATAAAGGAATGTAATGACTGGAGGAAGAAGTATAAATCACAGTTATACTTAATGAATAAAGGAATGTAATGACTGGAGGAAGAAGTATAAATCACAGTTATACTTAATGAATAAAGGAATGTAATGACTGGAGGAAGAAGTATAAATCACAGTTATACTTAATGAATAAAGGAATGTAATGACTGGAGGAAGAAGTATAAATCACAGTTATACTTAATGAATAAAGGAATGTAATGACTGGAGGAAGAAGTATAAATCACAGTTATACTTAATGAATAAAGGAATGTAATGACTGGAGGAAGAAGTATAAATCACAGTTATACTTAATGAATAAAGGAATGTAATGACTGGAGGAAGAAGTATAAATCACAGTTATACTTAATGAATAAAGGAATGTAATGACTGGAGGAAGAAGTATAAATCACAGTTATACTTAATGAATAAAGGAATGTAATGACTGGAGGAAGAAGTATAAATCACAGTTATACTTAATGAATAAAGGAATGTAATGACTGGAGGAAGAAGTATAAATCACAGTTATACTTAATGAAAAAAGGAATGTAATGACTGGAGGAAGAAGTATAAATCACAGTTATACTTAATGAATAAAGGAATGTAATGACTGGAGGAAGAAGTATAAATCACAGTTATACTTAATGAATAAAGGAATGTAATGACTGGAGGAAGAAGTATAAATCACAGTTATACTTAATGAATAAAGGAATGTAATGACTGGAGGAAGAAGTATAAATCACAGTTATACTTAATGAATAAAGGAATGTAATGACTGGAGGAAGAAGTATAAATCACAGTTATACTTAATGAATAAAGGAATGTAATGACTGGAGGAAGAAGTATAAATCACAGTTATACTTAATGAATAAAGGAATGTAATGACTGGAGGAAGAAGTATAAATCACAGTTATACTTAATGAATAAAGGAATGTAATGACTGGAGGAAGAAGTATAAATCACAGTTATACTTAATGAATAAAGGAATGTAATGACTGGAGGAAGAAGTATAATCTAAGATCACCTTCTCACACAAATATTCATCGTATTCTGATAATCCAAGTATGCTCAGTTACATAGTTCAATGACAGTGACGGCTACTTAGGAAGAAAGATAAACCCTGGCATCATCGGCAAAAACTATACCATGAAGCGGGATCGAACATCTTCATTTCTTTTACTCCGAGTCGTTGATGATTGGATTTGTTTTTAGCATGGAGGTTCTTTGAATCGGTCACCGAGCAATCCGCTGTGCGAATCGTTGAAGAAGACGCCGTCCTGCCGGAACATGTATTCGACTCACTTGTAGCTGACATTGCTGAATCTCTCCAGGTAAAAGATGTTGAGGTACTGTAAGAGAGAACATTTCGTTTTGTATTCCAAACTCAATTCTTCGCCGTAGCTTGTTGTGAAGTATCTCTTTCTCTAGCTTGTGATAATTTCTATAAGATGCTTTCAGTTGTAGGAGTATGAAGTGTAGATCGGAGTTTTGAGAGCGTTCAAATGTAGTGAAGACTTTTAGAGGGTAACTTTTATAGATGGATGAAAGAAGGCTTTGATCTTTTCATGCATGAGCGAGAGTTTCTGGACTCAACTCTTCTTTTAAAAAAGTAGTTGCTGTATGCAGGGCGGGCCTTCCCATGCGCCTCCCCGCGAGCTGCCTCTGCCAGAAGGCCTCACTTCGCCCGAGATGGACGAGCTGCGAGACCAGTTTTCCTCGTTCGCCCCTCCCTCGCCCTCACGCATTCACATTCGACCTCGAACCCACTCACAAGGCGAGAGCACATCGCGTTCTGTGCGAGAAACATCTCCTCGGAAGCAATCTGTCCCTCCAAAAATAGTTCTTACATAGCCACTGTCTCGCATCCTCTACCCTAGTCTCACCTCAGCTAAACCATTCAACGAAACCCCATGATCGATTTTTTGTTGGCCATTGACGTAGTCTATGAGCAAGGATGACATATCTTGAAGATTTCTATCATGTGCGCCAGCCTCTGGACGTCGTATTGCCCCAGAAGCCATAGGCAATCTCTTTCGTATTGCCCCAGAAGCCATAGGCAATCTCTTTCAGTCAGATTCGAATGTTAGCGAACTAAAATCTCGCTTTTATTTATTGTTTCTTGTGCGTGAATTCATGAGTTCTATTGATTTGCCTGCAGTGAAGACTCTTCATCATTTCAGTTTTCGATAGAGAGAACGAAATGATTCTGTCTATCGATAGGGAGAATAATTCGTGAATGCCTCGCACCTTTTCTACGGTTATGTTTTCGAGGCTTAGTTCGGTTGAGATTTTCCTGATTCTAGACCCGTTAATCACTCATACATTCCTTCGCTCACTAAAATCGGTGTGCAGAGATGAAGTAAATGCATCGAAAGGATACCAAACTTGTGCCTCCGACAAATGTTTTTGATACAAAAAAATAATTTGCGAAATTCTTTATTACATACTGTACTACTCTCAGTCTCATTTTGAAACACGTATATATGTAATGTGATAAAATACCAATAGAAAGATGACAAAAAAATGGAAAAGAAATCTCATAGCTATCGAAAATCTGTCATCAAGAAATGCGCAGGGATTATGGCAAATGCTGACTTCATGAAAATTAAGGTTGATTGCTGGAAAAATTCAAAACAAGCACTATCGCATCAGTGATCTCATTTCTCACCGAAAATGAGCAGAATAATGAATGAGTCAGACTATGTCTACAGTATGCTGATTACTAGTCATGGGGCTGGCATCCGGCATGAATTAAGTGGCCCGCCTACTCCTCATACGGAGCCGCCAGTTTGGTCTCGCCCGGCTCAATGCCCCAGATTTCTCTGGCGTACTCCGAGATAGTACGGTCGGTGGAGAACTTGCCGGTGGAGGCGATGTTGTGCAGCGCCATTTTGCACCATTTCTGCTGGTCTGTGTATGTCGCAGCCACCTTTAATCAGACAATCAGCATTTCTTGTCATCTTTGTGGTTGAGGATTTTCTTCCGACAGTATCCTAATATTCTTGTTTTCCACTCACTTGTTTCGATCTTTTTTGAAGCTCTTTTCTTTTTTATTCTTTTATTTCCCTTTTTGCTTTTTATCTCTTCCTTGAAGCTTTTACTCTTGACCAGTTACACATTTGACCACTTTTTGACTTTTCCCCATTCTTGCACAACCCTGCGCACTATAAATACATACGAATCCTCCTGACCCACGATGCTTCCCTCCAGACTCACCTTATCCTGTGCGATCATGTACGCGTCGAAGTCGGCGCAAACCATGAACCGATCATGGTGAATGATGTTATTTGCCAAGTCCTTGAGAGTGTCCGGCGCGTCTGGAGTGAAGAAACCGCCTTGGATCTGATCCACGATCTGCAGCAGACAACTCTGTTTCTTTTATCATTATTTGTTCTATGTGCCTTTCCAAGTCTAATCTTCCACTCTCATGTATACGCTCAAGCCCTACCCGATAACTCACATTTGATCTACCCGATAACTCACATTTGATCTACCCGATAACTCACATTTGATCTACCCGATAACTCACATTTGATCTACCCGATAACTCACATTTGATCTACCCGATAACTCACATTTGATCTACCCGATAACTCACATTTGATCTACCCTACACTCACATTTGAGAATGTTCAACTCGCTCTTCGCTTAATGGTTACCTTGTCTATATAGGGGTACCTAAATTGCAACTAAATGAACGCTAACCTGTTTGAGCACGGGGCTCTTGTTGATGAATTCCTCCGCGCGATATCCTTTTCTTCCGAGAGCTTCCACCTTAAGAGATTCTGTCTAGTTTCTCAAGCTGTATCAGCTCTACTCTAACAAACAGGTAGGCTGATGTGTACCCGTACCAGCTGTGAATATCTGATAGCTCTGTATTGCTAATCACGCTTCCCTATTATAACTGTGAACATATGATAGGTCTTTATAGCAAGCCACCCTTCTCTGGATAGAGGACATTGCTCCATATTCTTATCTCCGCTTCACAGCTCATAAGCCAGATAGAATGTAAGCCAGAGACAATGCCTTTGTGCCGGGCGCTATAAATACACCCCTTCGCTAGGCATAGAGAGGAGAGACCGGGCCCGGTTGCTCACCCCCACCCCTGTTACCTCTGTGCATGATTTGTAACGTTAATGCTAAGTGATTTGCTCGACTACTTTGTAACGTAATTATCTCCCCCATTGTGATTGTCACTTCAGATGCTCTATAACATTATCGTAATGTAATCGTTCTCGGTATCCATGTTATAATGTCTTGACCCAATAAACTTGTCAACCCTTATGTTCGTGTTTGGGGTTACAAGACAGGGAACACCTTACCAAAACCCGCGGACTCTCACTCAGCTATGTTGGCGCATACATGTTCGCACCGAAAATGATCTACATTCTCTCGTTTTTCCGTTATATTTTACTTCTCCTCTACTTCTCATTTCACTCTTTTTGCCCGTCTTTTTCCACCTCGCTCGGCGCGCACAAACATGCCTTAGACCGGCCTCATTTAACGCCTGGTACTTTCTCAAAATTGTAATCGAACCGTATACTATAATTGTCTTCAGTGTAATTACAGAATTGGAAGAATATCATGTTTTGTCTGAATCCAGTGGAAGGAACAGCCCATCAGACTCAATCTGATCATTCAAGGGAATGGCCAAGAAAGTAACCTCGTCTACGTTCATTCCGAAGATGAAGATGTTCTCATTGCCCATTTCTTCTGCCATCTCCACATTCGCTCCATCGAGAGTTCCGATAGTAAGAGAACCGTTCAACTGAGCATCACCCTTCATTATTGACTTGTACGAGAATTGGCGAGCCATTTTCATGAATGGCCTGGAAGCAATGATAATATGAAAGAACTCAAGAGTTTTTAAAACAAGTATCGCAGCGAATATTTGAATTTTGATGAGCTTTTTTTTGATCTCATGAAGTCTTCGAATAGTGCGTAGGAGTGTGTTTCTCTGACCCGCAGTACGTGTAAAGTCTAGGCGCTATCCAAGAAAGCTAGTGATACGAATGCTCCGATCATCTGCATACTCTCTTTTACATCACACGCTCTCTCTAATTCCTGATGTTCCCTCATGACTAGTCATCTTGAAATACAGTCCACATTCTTTTTGCGAGTTGGAAGCAGGGGTTAAATAGTCACCAGACCAGCTATGTTGGCGCATACATGTTCGCGCCGAGAATGATCTACATTCTCTTCTCCTTCCGTTCTGTTCCACTTTCTCTACATCTCTTTCCACTCTTCTCTCCTTTCCCCATTCCTTTTTCCACTCGCTCGGCGCGTACAAACATGACTTAGGCGGGCCTCATTAAACTCCTGGTTGGAAGAGACAGCCTGGTGCGTAATAACCAGGCTGTACCTTACCAATACCAAAAAGCGTGTAGTTCAAACCAACTAACATGTGGGAAGAACAGATTCAGGAGGAATATCGAGAAAGTGTGAGGAAATAGAGAACGCATAGGAAAAAAGTCAATTTCTCAAGCCGTATTGGGATAGCGCATAGATTTTACTCGCAGTATGAGTTAAAGAAACACTCTGGTGACTACTATACTACCGAAGACACAATGGTAAACTATGCGACAGAGCTAGTCAAAAGGAAGAATTTTGAATACTCTGTCTCAGAAAGGTACATAAAACTAGGATGTGATTCTCAAAAGCTTCTATCTTTTCCATACATGAGCACATACAGTAACCACAAGGAAACAGCATACTTAACAGAGAAAGACCGAGAGAATGTGATGAAAAATAAGGAATACCGATCAACCAGAGACATTTTATTATAAGCTTTTTTTTTTCATCTCGCATAGACTTCACCCGCAGTGCGGGTCAGAGAAACACCCTGATCCGTGTTCCAGTCCTATTAGGGTGTGAAGATACTCACCATGAACTTCATGTTGCCCGTGCCGGAGGCTTCTGTTCCCGCCGTGGAGATCTGCTCGGAAAGATCTGCAGCCGGGATGATCTTCTCTGCCATAGAAACTCGGTAGTTCTCCAGAAAGACCACCTTAATTCTTATCTGCCATATAAACTAGGTAGTTCCCCAGGAAGACCACCTTAATTCTTCTCTGCCATAGAAACTCGGTAGTTCTCCAGGAAGACCACCTTAATTCTTATCTGCCATATAAACTAGGTAGTTCTTCAGGAAGACCACCTTAATTCTTATCTGCCATATAAACTAGGTAGTTCTCCAGGAAGACCACCTTAATTCTTATCTGCCATAGAAACTAGGTAGTTCTCCAGGAAGACCACCTTAATTCTTCTCTGCCATAGAAACTCGGTAGTTCTCCAGGAAGACCACCTTAATTCTTCTCTGCCATAGAAACTCGGTAGTTCTTCAGAAAGACCACCTTAATTCTTATCTGCCATATAAACTAGGTAGTTCTTCAGGAAGACCACCTTAATTCTTCTCTGCCATAGAAACAAAAAAAAAGAAAACAAGTACCCTTTTTCCTTTGTCTCCGCTCCTTTCATTTCTTATCACTAGTAATCGAAAACTTCCAATTGATGAAACAATTGTTGAACGTAAAAAATTCAAGAGCAGTTCATCTCACAACAGGATTTCTCGCCGTAAATGATAGTGTAAGGTATGCAAAAGGTTGAGCTCGCCGAACCTTTAGCTTGTCTCCAACTATCGGGTCATTATTAACGACACTCGCGACTGAAGTGATGAACTTGATGATCTGTTTAGCCATGTGATAGCCCGGGGCTGCCTTCAAACCACAATTACAAAACATACTTTATCGTCTTTTCCAAGGTCACTGAATACAGTGTTTTCTTTTCGATTTTGACATCAATTACAGTATTTCATAATCAGATCATCTTCATAAAAACATATAACCTTGACAGGAATAAATAATTGAATGCATGCTGTTACTCTCAGCCGATTTCTGAGTGCAATTCATTGGAAAAAACAGAAAACTATTAATGAGCAAACTTTTCTATTGATTTCTTTTCGCACTTCCTTTCTGTTTCTTCCCAAAAAAGCTATTTATAAATTAATTTTTTGATCTAAAAACTTTTTTGCGAGTGGTAAGAATAAGATTGACGAGTCTCATCAAATGAATAAGTCTCGCTTTTCCAGAAAACCAACATGTTTCTGCATTTCACTTACTCGAGTCTTGATTAAAAGATCACCCTTGCTGCTAAGTACTCAGTTGTTGTTGTTGTCTTGCCCATAGGTCCTGTCGAGGGGAGTCCTTTTGGGATAGGTTGGTGTTGAGGATCCTTTTGAGTCCGGAGAGATTTTCTCCGTCTACACTCGCACCGCAGTCGGCGATCCTCTTGGCGAGACCCATTCGTTAACCAGAGAAGGGCAAGAGGTTATTTTAATGGCGCCTCGACTCGCCATTGAAAAGTATAGCGGAGTATCGGCTGATGTTTTGTCCGGTGGCATGCCCAAACCGGTCCGGCATCGCCCTCCTTTGACGAGCTTTACTACCCAGTTTTGGTCCGCGGCGGGATTTCTCCCGCTACCTCCCAGCACGAATTCTTCGTAGGGAGGCGTACTCAGTAGATAACTTGAGCCCGTATCGAGACCAACCTTGCCTCCGTAGAGGACGGTGCGGGGAACCATCTTGATGTTGGGGTCGGCCTTGATTCGATTGTAGAGAGCGACGACGTGGAGAATGTTCAGCAGCTGGCGCTTGTACTCGTGGATACGTTTTACCTGAAATTGGCCAAAATTCATTCATATGCACAGCTATAACTTGGCAACGAAATTTTTTGCTACAAGAAAAAGACCTTTTTCTTACTATGCACTCTTTCCTATGCGCTTGAAATTCTCTTTTCCTTTGTGCTTACGTCGACATGTTGAGAATCTCCTGGCCGAACAATATGCCTCCACCTTTTTAGTGTGGCTGCCACGAATTAAAAGATTCCTTCTCTCTCTTACTCCTTGTCGCCACTCAAGCCCAACCTCACCAAATATATTTCAAGTTCGTCTCATATATTCCTTTCCACGCAATATTGCACGATATTTCGCGTAAACATTATATTTACAACGAGTTTTCAAGTCCAAGAATTTTCTTGATTCATCAGTCAATCGAAACTTGGAAATAAAACGTAAAACAACACAATATTTAGGAAGATGACAAAACAAACGTGAATATCGAAGATAGACGAGGGGTTGATTTCGACATTGTACTCATCACAGAGGTACTGCGCCACCCGCATCTTGTTCTCCTAAAATTCTTCAACTGTCAAGAGAAAATTTGTGCACTTTTTGAAAGACTATTACAGCTCTTTGTTTCTATTGCTTTCTCTCCTCCAAGCCATTACCTCATCACTCTCATTTCTGAACTTACTATTTTTGGCGGGTAATAAAACACTTGCTTCTTGGACTTGAGCGTTTTGTCTAACTCACTATTTAGAACCTTCGTGCCTCACTTTTAGTGGTCTGTACTCTCTCACTCGGCCTCAAAAGTTGCAGTCCTATTGGGAGTCCTCTACTCGAACATTGAACGCGTATTTATTTTGAAGTTTTATTACGCAAAGTATTTTGAAACATCACGTGTAAAAGCATAAGTCAGAGTGAACATAGAGGGTTTCTGGGGAGTAGGGGAGAAGATGAATTTAGGGGCTCAGAGGTGTTTTCCGATGGGAGTCCCTACGGAGGGATTCGAGTTAGGAAATCGATAATGGTAAGAACCATTGCATACCAGCCGCTCAGAATGACGCGAAAGGGAAATTTACGAGAAGTGGGGAGAGTTGTTACATGACGGTCGCTTAGGAGAACGAGAAAAGGGAAGATTGGTTTCTTGTTCTCTATGGGTTCTTTCCACTGAACCATGTTCTTTTGTCACTGACGAATCTCGGTTTAATCATGTTCCCATTTCAATCC